>SJYA01001729.1:1267824-1350215 GCA_006410615.1 Neotragus moschatus
AAAAAAAAAAAAAAAAAAAAAAAACACGAAACAATAAGAACTCTGTTAACACCTTCATAACAGAGCCTTCATAACAGAGCATAGAACATAATGATTTTTTTTAAGGTGTCTAGAATTGTACTCTTGTGATTAACGAGAGTTTATATACAGGGGTTTTCTTTTATTGAAATGAATGTAAAAACTATATTATGGGATATGGTGAAAAGCTTTTTTTTGGTTGTTTTTTGTGTTTTTTGTTTGTTTGTTTTTCAAACTAGAAGGTCAAAAAAGAGTAAAAGTAACAGCCTGTGAGCTCGTGTCAAACTACTTGCTGTGTCCTCTGTAGATATATGGGCTTCCCTGGTGGCTCAGATGGTAAAGAGTCTCCCTGCAATGCAGGAGACCAAGGTTCAATCCCTGGGTGGGGAAGATCCCCTGGAGAAGAAAATAGTAACCCACTCCAGTATTCTTGCCTGGAGAATTCCATGGACAGAGGAGCCTGGCGAGTCACAGTCCATGGGGTCACAAAAAATCAGACATACTTTCTGTGGATACATATTTAATGCAGTTTATTCTTCTATAATTTCTGTGAAAAAAAATTATAGTATTGAGATGAAAGAAAGAGATATGAGAATCCATCTTTTTCAACTGAATATTGTGCTTATATGTTGAAATTTTTCCTATGAGAGTATATAGACTATTCCTAGAGAAGCTCTTATATTTATTCTATAAACAGGCAGTTAAGAAGTTCATAAATGTGTCTGATATAAATATCTTCCACATTTATTTAAATGTTTTTCCGTGGATATTGACAGCAAGTGATAATCATTATCTAATAAGCTGTCTACTCGGGGGGAAATTTAACCAGTTCACACTGAAGTTTTCTACATCCTAAAAGATTCCATTGGATTAAACTTTGGAAATGCACTCCATTTCAGCTTTTGTCAGTTTCCTTGGCACTTTTCAAATTCCTCCTCCACTTTTTAATCTAGGAAGTGAGTAAACTTTATAGTTTGTCTTAGCTAATACAATCTTCTTTCTTTCTGCTAGGAAGTTAAGGCAAGTATATAAATATTTCTGACCCCAAAGTTAAATATGTTGTCTTAAATGCTCCAACAAAGTAACTAATTATATTTTTCACAGACAATAAACCAAATAGGAAACTAACTTTAGAAACACCTGGATATAAATAGAGATCCTGTAACATAGATTCTCTTCTGGTCTTCCTACTTTACAATATTTAATTTTTTAAAAAGCATCATTGTAGATTTTTTGTTTTTAAAATCCAGGAAACAAAATTTTTTGCAAGCATATTTTTACTATTAATGGTATATTATTTGTTGTCATGATACATTAACATAACTCATGTCTATTAACTTCACTGAACATTTTATTAACTCTTGGCATCCAATCTCATCACTTCATGGCAAATAGAAGGGGAAACAATGGAAACAGTGACAGACTTTTTATTTTTTGACTCCAAAATCAGTGCAGATGATGACTGTAGCCATGAAATTGAAAGATGCTTGCTCATTGGAAGAAGAGCTATGACCAACATAGACAACATATTAAAAAGCAGAGACATTACTTTGCCAACAAGGGTCCATCTAGTCAAAGCTATGGTTTTTCCAGTAATTATGTATGGATATTAGAGTTGGACTATAAAGAAAGGTGAACACAGAAGAATTGATGCTTTTGAACAGTGATGTTGGAGAAAACTCTTGAGAGTCCCTTGGACAGCAAGGTGATCCAATCAGCCAATCCTAAAGGAAATCAGTCCTGAATATTCATTGGAAATACTGATGCTGAAGCTGAAGCTGCAATACTTTGGCCACCTGATGAGAAGAACTGATTCACTGGAAAAGATCCTAATGCTGGAAAGGATTGAAGGTGGGAGGAGAAGGGGACGACAGAGGATGAGATGGTTGGATGGCATCAGCAACTCGATGGACATGAATTTGAGTAAGCTCTGGGAGTTGTTGATGCACAAGGAAGCCTGGCATGCTGTAGTCCATGCGATCACAAAGAGTCAGACAGAGCTGAGTGACTGAAATGAACTGATTAACTCCAAAGCCTGCTGTATGAAGAAATACTTCACTGTGTCTAAAAATGAACTTAAATTTCAAGTGATGCTTTTTTTTTACAGATTATAGTCATTTAAAATTATTATAATAAATATTGTCCCCTGTGCTATACAATGTATTCTTTTACTTTATATATTTTGAATTAATATATAGTAATTTGTATCTCTTCATCATATACTGCCAAATTGCCACCTCTCTTCTTGCCTCTTCTCACTAGTGAATAGTAGCTTTTCTATATCTGTGAGTTTGTTTTGCTACATACCTTCTTCTTATTTTTTTAGATTCAGAATATGTATTATCATACATTACTTTTTATCTGATTTATTTCATTAAGCATAATGTTCTTCAGGTCCATCCATGTTGATGCAAATGGCAGAATTTCATTATTTTTAACTGGTAAATGATATTCCACTGCATTTATACACACACACATATACCATATCTTTTTTTATCCATTCATTTGTTGATGGACACTTAGGTTGCTTCCATATCCTAGCTGTTGTACATAGTGCTGCTATGAACACTGGAATGTTTATACCTTTTTGAAATAATGTTTCATTTCCAGATACATATCCAGGAGTGGAATTGATGGATACATTACTTCTTTTTTAGTTTTTTAGGCTATTCCATACTGTTTTCCATAATATCTGTACCAATTTACATTTCCACTAAAAGTCTACAAGGGTTCCTTTTTCTTCATGTTCTCTTCAATATTTGCTATTTGTAGGCTTTTAATGATAGACATTTTGACAGGTGTGAGGAGAGATGTCATTATGTTTTTGATTTGCATTTCTCTAATGATTAATTATACTGAGTATCTCTTCATGTGCTTGTTAGCCATCTGTATATCTGCTTTGGTATATTGAAATTGTTTATTTCTTTTCTTTCTTCTTGATTTAGTTTTGGCAGGTATATGATCCTAAAAACTTGTCCATTTTTTCTTGGTTTTCCAATATTATTATATTTTCAGTATTAGATTTATTATTAATTTTTTCTTTATCTTGTTTGCATTTTCCACATTTTATAATTAAAAACATATAATAGGCATCACAAAGAATGTTCATTGACAATTATTGCAGTACAATATTGTTAAAGCAAAATGGTATTCACTGTTGTTGAGTTAGTGTCAGTGGTGTGTTACAAACAGCTTCTACTGGCTTGAAAGAGCCCACTTGAGCATCTTTATTTAACTCTATGCTCAGTAATGTCGTGTTGGTTGGTAGAAACTGATCTTGGTGAACTTTTACACTGTGGAAACCTGAAAATGGTGCATATTTGACTTTTTTATTAGAGAATGCTAATTGTTAAACATTTACTGTCACACCACAGCACTAAGAACAACCAAATAGCAAAAAAGTCACAATTCTCCTGAAAGTGATAGTTAGAAATCGATATATTTATTACTTCAAAAATAATTGCATTCATATTTAATAGCAGCTAGCAAGCATATTCATTTCACAAGTATTATTTTGTTACTCTTGTCATCTTACTTTCCACTTAATCCAAGTTTACTATTTTCATTTATTCTTAAGTCATTTTTGTTTAATGTTTACTCTCATATAGCTATGCAAAAGGCTCTAGTAAGATTCACACCCTTAGCAGTCAATATTTATGAAGTAAACAGGTCCTAGAGTAATAACTATACATTTGGTTGCACATAATAACATCATAAAGTGAGAGATATATAAATATAGCATGTGTTAATAAAGCTGCATCTTGCTGGGAGAGGCTCAGCCTTTTTAAATCACAGGTGCTAATGAGACCTTACCTGCTGAGAGTAGGAGAAGCTGAACATTTTATGTAGATATATGGAAACAACAGACACTGTGGACTTTGTACCAATGTTAGTCAGTCTAATCAATGATGATTTAAAAAGTCATACAGTAAAATGCATTTTACTGCTTGCTATTTTTAATATAGTTTAAAATTACTTATGTAGATTTCTATAAGCATTTTAATAGCTCCTCCTTAAAAGAAAGGTTAGCTTTTTGAATTGTAAATGATTCGACCCTATAATCCATTGTTACTTAAAGTGTAGTTCATGGCTAAACAGCATCAACATCACCTAGAGCTTGTTAGAAATGTAGCTTCTTAGGCGCCCCTCCAGATCAACTGAAACAGAATCTACATTTTAACAAGATGCCCATGTAATATGTATAGGAAGTTTGAGAAACATTGTTCAGATCTATTCTCAGTGTTCATATTAGTAGGCAAATTCTTTTTACTTGCTTTGCTGTTACATATCAAAAATTTATTTATAAATCAAATATTTTAGTGAGAGTGATTTACATTTTTGGATTATATCATTATAAAGCTATAAGAAACCATGTATGTAGTACATATATTATATATAATGTTACCTGTTTAGATGTCATCTTGCAGAGCTATATTTAGGCAAATACAGTCATAGATACATTCAAAAGAGTAGGAAGAACCATGTCTTTGAGGATCAGATTTTGTTTGTATTGTAACATGGATACTAACTAGGCATCTCTCTCTCTCTATGACTCAGTTCCTGAGTCATAAATTACACGGACTACTCTGTATATCTTTGGGGAAGTTAAACCATTTTATAGAAGACAGAATCTGGCATGTATTTCTTGATAGAAATCTGTCTGTTCTAATCCATTATTATCTAATTGATGAGGTTTGAAACTTCTGCCCTTCTTATGTCACTTTATCAAATGAATATCACTCATTTTTATAATAATCTAAACCATTAGGAAAAAGTTATATAAATTATGGATATTATGAACACTTTCAAAAAACAATAAGCTTGCAAACCCAACATGGTCCATACACTGTGACCACTCACCACAAATACCAGTGATATTTGTTTGCAGTGTTCCTCCCTCCCCACAACACAACTGAACAAATGAGTCTAAATAAGGGACCACATTCTTCCATTGATTTCAGGGCAGAAATTAGACACTGAAGAGACTTGCAAACAGAGGAATCCAAAATAAACAAAGAATGGGAACCACTCTAGGAGCAACCAGTACAACAAATTAAAACACTGTAGTTAACATTGACTAAGCTTTGGAAGGGGTCTATAGACCTTGAGAAGTATAAGCTGGAACAAGAAACTATCTGAAACTGAACTGACCCAAATAGCTCCAGAGAAATTCCTAGAAATATTTTCACTATTAACATTTTTAATTTGTTTTATTTTTAAGTTTTTTATTACTCCTTTAATTTTCATTTTTATAGCCTACTGCTGCTGCTGCTACTGCTGCTAAGTTGCTTCAGTCGTGTCTCACTCCGTGCGACCCCATAGACGGCAGCCCAACTAGGCTCCTCCGTCCCTGGGATTCTCCAGGCAAGAATACTGGAGTGGGTTGCCATTTCCTTCTCCAATGCATGAAAGTGGAAAGTGAAAATTGAAAATGAAGTCACTCAGTCATGCCCGACTCTTCGCAACCCCGTGGACTGCAGCCTACCAGGCTCCTCCATTCATTGGATTTTCCAGGCAAGAGTACTGGAGTGGGTTGCCATTGCCTTCTCCAAAAAAAACAAACAAAAAACCATATTTTAAAGCAAATTTCATATATATATATATATAACTTTTATTATTGATTTTGTTTTGTATTTTTAATATTGTATGTTTGAGAGTCTAACCTCTACCCTAATTTTTAATCTTTGCTTTTTGGTATTTTCTATCAATTTTATACATTTAAGAATCTAATCTTCAGTACTCATTTTTACTTAAGGGTGTGATTACTGCCTTGATTTCTCTATCCCCTTTTGACTCTCCCTTTTCTCCCCCAGATTACCTCTATCTCATCCCTCCCACTTCTCTTCTCTACTAAACTCTGTGAATCTCCCTGAGTGTTCCAGGATATGGAGAGCATATAGGGAATTGATTACTGGCTAGATTGCTCTCTTCCCTTTTGGCTCCCCCTCTTCTCCTCCTGATCCCCTCTATCTCCCTCCTCTCTCTTCTCTTCTCCATGTAACTATGTGAACCTCTTTGGGTGTCCCTCACTGTGGAGAATCTTTTCACCATTAATGCAGATGTTTTATTATCTGTGCTGTATGGATAGAGAAGTCTTGGGACTACTGTAAGAATAAGACTGAAAGCCAGAGGCGAGAGGCTTAAATACAAAAACTGAGAACACTGGAAAACACTGGACTCCAAGGAACATTAATTGACTAGAGTTCATCCAAAAGCCTCCATACCTACACTGAAACCAAGCTCCACCCAAAAGCTAACAAGTTCCAGAGCAAGACATACCATGCTAATTCTCCAGCAACACAGGAACACAACAATGAACATTAAAATATAGGCTGCCAAAAGTCACACCAAACCCATAGACACCCCAAAACTCACTAGTGGACACTTCATTGCGTCCCAGAGAGAGAGATCCAGCTCCACCCACCAGAACACTGATGCAAGCTTCCCTAATCAGGAAACCTTGACAAGCCTCTAGTCCAAACCTACCCACAGGGAGCAACCACCTAAACAAAGAGGAACCACAAATCTCCAGCCTACAGCAAGGCCACCCCAAACACAGCAATCTGAATAAAATGAAAAGGTGAGAAATATTCAGCAGGTAAAGGAACATGATAAATGCCCAACAAACCAAACAAAAGTAGAGGAGATAGGGAGTCTACCTGAAAAAGAATTGAGAATAATGATAGTAAAGATGATCCAAAATCTTGAAAACAAAATGAATTTTCAGATAAATAGACTAGAGACAAGGATTGAGAAGATGCAGGAAATATTTAACAAGGACCTAGAAGAAATAAAAAAGAGTCAATCAATAATGAATTATGCAAGAAATGAGGTCAAAAACACTCTGAAGGGAACCAACAGTAGAATAACTGAGGCAGAAGATAGGGTAAGTGAGGTGGAAGATAGAATGGTGGAAATAAATGAAGCAGAGAGAAAAAAATAAAAAAGAATTAAATGAGGACAACCTCAGAGATCTCTCTCACAATGTTAAATGCCCCAACATTTGAATCATAGGAATACCAGAAGAAGAAGACAAAAAGAAAGTGCATGAGACAATACTTGAAAAGATAACAGTCGAAAACTTCTCTAAAATGGGGAAGGAAATAGTCACCCAAGCCCAAGAAACCCAGAGAATCCCAAACAGGATAAACCCAAGGCAAAACACCCCAATACACACAGTAATCAAATAAACGAAAATCAAACACAAACAGCAAATATTAAAAGCAGCCAGGGAAAAGCAATCAATAACACACAAAGGGATTCCCATAAGGATAACAGCTGATCTTTCAACAGAAACTATTCAGGCCAGAACGGTGTGGCAGGGCATACTTAAAGTGATGAAAGAGAAAAACCTAGAACCCAGATTACTATATTCAGCAAGGATCTCATTAAAATATGAAGGAGAAATCAAAAGCTTAACAGACAAGTGAAAGCTGAGAGAATTCAGCACAACCAAACCAGCTCTTCAACAAATGCTAAAGGATCTTTTCTAGACAGAAACCACAGAAAGGGTGTATAAACTCAAACCCAAAACAACAAACTAAATGGCAGCGAGGTTATACTTATCAATAAATGTCTTAAATGTAAATGGGTTGAATACCCCAACCAAAACACACAGACTGGCTGAATAGATATGAAAACAAGACCCCTATATATGCTGTCTACAAGAGACCCACCATCAAAACAAAGGACACATACAAACTGAAAGTGAAGAGCTGGAAAAAGATATTTCATGCAAATGGAGACCAAAAGAAAGCAGGAGTAGCAATATTCATATCAGATAAAATAGACTTTAAAAATAAAGGCTATGAAAAGAGACAAAGAAGGACACTACATAATGATCAAAGGATCAATCCAAGAAGAAGATATAACAATTATAAATATATATGCACCCAACATAGGAGAACCACATCATGTAAGGCAAATGCTAACAAGTATGAAAGGGGAAACTAATAGTGACACAGTAATAGTGGGAGACTTTAATACCCCACTCACATCTATGGATAGGTCAACGAAACAGAAAATTAGCAAGGAAACACAAACTTTAAATGATACAATGGACCAGTTAGACCTAATTGATATACAAAACAATGAATTTCACCTTCTTCTCAAGTATACACCAAAACTTTTCCAGGATAGATCACATCCTGGGCCAGAAACCTAGCCTTGGTAAATTTAAAAAGATTGAAATTATTTCAAGCATTTTTCTGAAACAATGCATTAAGATTAGATGTCAACTACTGGAAAAGAATTATTAAAAATAAAACATATGGAGTCTAAACAACATGCTTCTGAATAACCAACAAATCACAGAAGAAATCAAAATAGAAAACAAAATATGCATAGAAACAAATGAAAATGAAAACACAACAATGCAAAACCTATGGGATTCAGTAAAAGCAGTGCTAAGGCGAAGGTTCATAGCAATAAAAGCTTACTTCAAGAAACAAGAGGAAAATCAAATAAATAACCTAACTTTCACCTAAAGCAACTAGAAAAAGAAGAAATGAAGAACCCCAGGATTAGTAGAAGGAAAGAAATCATAAAAATTAGGGCAGGAATAAATAAAAAAGAATCAAAGGAGACTATAGCAAAAATCAACAAAACTGAAACCTGGTGTTTGAGAAGATAAATAAAATAGACAAACCATTAGCCAGACTCATTAAGAAAAAAAGAGAGAAGAATCAAATCAACAAAATTAGAAATGAAAATAGAGAAATCACAACAAACAACAGAGAAATACAAAGGATCATAAGAGACTACTATCAGCAACTATTTGACAATAAAATGAACAACTTTGAAGAAATGGACGATTTCTTAGAAAAGTATAACCTTCAAAAACTGAACCAGGAAGAAATAGAACATTTTAACAGACCTATCACAAACACAGAAATCAAAAATCTTCCAAGAAACAAAAGCCCAGATCCAGATGGCTTCATAGGTGAATTCTACTGAAAATTTAGAGAAGAGCTAACACCTAGCCTACTCAAACTCCTTCAGAAAATTGCATAAGAAGGTAAACTTCCAAACTCATTCTATGAGGCCACCATCACCCTAATACCAAAACCAGAAAAGATACCACACACACACACACAGACACAAAAGAAAACTATAGGCCAATATCACTGATGAACACAGATGAAAAAATCCTCAACAAAATTCTAGTAAACAGAATCCAACAATATATTAAAAAGATCATACATCATGACCAAGCGGGCTTTATCCCAGGGATGCAAGTATTCTTCAAAATTCACAAATCAATCAATGGGATACACCACATCAACAAATTGAAATTTAAAACTGTATGATTATCTCAATAGATGCAGAGAAAGCCTTTGATAAAATTCAACATCCACTTATGATAAAAACCTTTCAGAAAGTAGGCATAGAAGGAAAATATGCCAACCTAAGAAAAGCCATACATGATAAACCCATAGCAAACAATATCCTCAATGATGAAAAATTGAAAGCATTCCCCCTAAAGTCAGGAACAAGACAAGAGTGCCCACTCTCACCACTACTATTCAACATAGCTTTGGAATTTTTAGCCACAGTAATCAGAGAAGAAAAAGAAATAAAAAGAATCCAGATTGGAAAAGAAGTAAAGCTCTCACTGTTTGCAGATGACATGATTCTCTACATAAAAAACCCTAAAGACACACCAGAAAATTACTAGAGCTAATCAATGGATATAGTAAAGTTGTAGGATATAAAATTAACACACATAAATCCCTTGTATTCCTATACACTTACAATGAGAAAATAGAAAGAGGAATTAAGGAAACAATTCCATTCACCATTGCAACAGAAAGAATAAAATACTTAGGAATAAATCTACCTAACAAAACAAAATACCTATATGAAGAAAACCATAAAACACTGATGAAAGAAATCAAAGATGACACAAATAGAGAGAGAAATATACCATGTTCATGGATTGGAAGAATCAATATAGTGAAAATGAGTACACTACCCAAAGCAATCTATAGATTCAATGCAATCCCTATCAAGCTACCAACGATATTTTTCACAGATCTAAAACAAATAATGTCATAATTTGTATGGAAATACAGAAAACCTCGAATAGCCAAAGCAATCTTAAGAAAGAAGAACGGAACTGGAGGATCAATCTTCCTGACTTCAGACTATATTACAAAGCTACAGTCATCAAGACAGTATGGTACTGGCACAAAGACAGAAATATAGATCAGTGGAACAAAATAGAAAGCCCAGAGATAAATCCACAAACCTATGGACACTTTACCTTTGACAAAGGAGGCAAGAATATACAATGGAGAAAAGACAATTTCTTTATCAAGTGGTGCTGAGAAAACTGGTCAATCACTTATAAAAAAGTAAAACTGGAACTCTAACACCATATACAAAAATAAACTCAAAATGGATTAAAGATATAAATGTAAGACCAGAAACTGTAAAACTTCTAGAAGAAAGCATAGGCAAAACAGTCTCTGACATAAATCACAGCAGGATCCTCCATGACCCACCTCCCAGAGTAATGGAAATAAAAGCAAACAGAAACAAATGGGACTTAATTAAACTTAAAAACTTTTGCATGATGAAGGAAACTATAAGCAAGATGAAAAGACAGCCTTCAGAATGAGAGAAAATAATAGCAAATGAAGCAACTGACAAATAATTAATCTCAGAAATATACAAGCAGCTAATGCAGCTCAATTCCAGAAAAATAAACAACCCAATCAAAAAATGGGCCAAAGAACTAAACAGACATTTCTCCAAAGAAGACATATAGATAGCTAACAAACCACATGAAAAGATGTTCAACATCATTCATTATCAGAGAAATGCAAATCAAAACCACAATGAGGTAGCATTTCACACTGGTCGGAATGGCTGCCATCAAAAAGTCTACAAACAATAAATGCTGGAGAGGGTGTGGAGAAAAGGGAACCCTCTTACACTGTTGCTGGGAATGCAAACTAATACAGCCACTATGGAGAACAGTGTGGAGATTCCTTAAAAAATTGCAAATAGAACTGCCTTATGACCCAGCAATCCCACTGCTGGGCATACACACCGAGGAAACCAGAATTGAAAGAGACACNAGTCTACAAACAATAAATGCTGGAGAGGGTGTGGAGAAAAGGGAACCCTCTTACACTGTTGCTGGGAATGCAAACTAATACAGCCACTATGGAGACAGTGTAGAGTTTCCTTAAAAAAAAAAAAAAAAAAAAAACACCTTGAAATAGAACTGAGATATGACCCAGCAATCCCACTACTGGGCATACACACTGAGGAAACCAGAACTGGAAGAGACATGTGTACCCTAACATTCATTGCAGCACTGTTTCCAATAGCTAGGACATGGAAGCAACCTAGATGTCCATCAACAGGTGAGTAGATAAGAAAACCATGGTACATATGCACAATGGAATATTACTCAGCTATTAAAAAGAATGCATTTGAATCAGTTCTAACGAGGTGAATGAAACTGGAGCCTATTATACAGTGTGAAGTAATTCAGAAAGAAAAACACCAAAACTGCATATTAATGCATATATAGAGAATTTAGAAAGATGGTAATGATGACCCTATATGCAAAACAACATAAGAGACACAGATGTAAAGAACAGACTTTGGGACTTCATGGGAGAGGATGAGGGTGAGATGATTGGAGAGAATAACACTGAAACATGTATATTAACATATGTGAAATAGATTGCCAGTCCAAATTGGATGCATGAGACAGGGCACCCAGAGCTGATGCACTGGGATGACCCTGAGCAAAAGGGTGGGGAAGGAGGTGGGAGGGGGTTTCAGGATGGGGGACACATGTATACCCATGGCTGATTCATGTCAATGTATGGCAAAAACCCTTAAAATTTGTAAAGTAATTAGCCTCCAATTAAAATTAATAAATTAATTAGAAAAAATAAAATAAAATAAAGCTTGTTATTTTAGGTTTGGTACTAAGACTGCTTTCTCTAGTCAGTCTTAATAGATAGGTTGAGATTCCACAAGGAATATTGCTATATCTTGCCAATATTGCCAAAATAGAAGATTTTATGTAAAATACACTTAATATGTTTATATCTTTTTTCTATACTGACTATAGTAGATGTTACCAGTTTACTGGTTAATAGAAGTTAATACAATTATTTAAAAATAGATAAATTAAAAAAATACAATTACTTCAAAGCATTACCATTTTAATGGGAATAAAACCTCAATCATAAATATTTCTATGGAAATACTGGCACTGTGATCTTGAAGAAAATGTTGCTGAGTTTCTTTACTTTCTTGGAGTTTCTCTCATCTAATGTTACTAATAGTAACTTAGATATGTTTAAAAATCAAGTGAAATCTTAATTCCTTGCAGAAAATTCAGTCTGTATTTTCACAAATTTAGTTCTCTTAAACATAATATTTTTATAAGTTAACAAAATATATAATTGCATAGAAAATAAAACGAACAATGTTAGTGAATATTAAGGTTAGGTATTACTGTGTTAAGCATTTTCTATAAGTAGCATGCCTAGATATATTTACCTTGGATTTAACTACTACTTTTGTGATTTGAAAAGACTGGATAAGAATATTTGTAGTTCTACTTTTAGTTTTTTAAGGACCTTCTATACTGTTCTCCATAGTGGCTGTACAATTTACATTTTCATGAACAGTGCCCGAGGCTTCCCTTTTCTTTATGTCCTCTAATTGATCAACTTTTCGTGTGTTAGTTGGCCAATTGTATACCTTCTTTGGATAAATGTTTATTTTGCTCTTCCACTCATTTTTAATTTGTTTTTAATTTTTGATATTGAGTTGCATGAACATTTTGTATATTTTTGAGACTGATCCTTTGTCATTTGCTCTGTTTGCAAATGTTTTCTCCCATTCTGAGGGCTGTCTTTTTGTCTTACCACCATGTGTGTGTGTGCCCAGTCACTCAGTCCTGGCACTCTTTATAACCCTATGGACTGTATGCCGCTGGACTCCTCTGTTCATGGACTACTCTAGGTAAGAATATTGGACTGGGTTGCCTTTTCCTCCTCCAGGAAACCATACTCCAGACCCAAGCATCTGACCTGAACCTGTGTCCCCTGTGTTGACTGCATTGCAGGTGGATTCTTTAGCAATGAACTAGGGGGAAGTAGGAATACTACTAGGACTACAGGATTTAAATAGGATATATACAGAAGCACTTATTTTAGCTCAGTTAATCCAACAAAATTAAAGACATAAGTTTCAAAAGAGTTCCAAAAAAATTAAAAGGCAGCGTGAGGAATTGGACAAAAGAGAGAAATTCTTCAGTTTTGAATGCCATGGGTATTGCTACCAGTATTCATTTCAAGAATCAGGATTCCATTTCTGTAAGTTTCCTGAATGCACACTTGTATAGACATTTGTAGATACTTTAGTTTTAATATAGTTTCTGTTTTCCTTTTCTTTCTTCTTATATGAAGTCCATTATAGAAGAAAATAAAGCAAACAAAAAAAAAACTGATACAATAAGATAAAGCTACAGTTAAGGTTTTTTTAATATCATCCAAATTTTCCATATTAATTAACATGAAATATCAATTTTGCATACCTATGCACACAAGAACATGCACACCCTTACATATGCACAATGGGATAATACTGTTCTGATTTACTACCCTTTGTAATGCTTGCGCTTTAATTCATTTAGAGAATATTACTTAGTCTTCATTGTTCAGTCGCTAAGTTGTGTCCAACTCTTAGCAACCCCATGAACTGCAGTGCACCAGGCTTCTCTGCCCTTCACTGTCTCCCTGAGTTGGCTCAAACTCATGTCCATTAAGTTGATGATACCATCCAACCATCTAATCCTCTATCATCCCTTTATCTTCTTGCACTCAGTCTTTTCCAGCATCAGAATCTTTTCCAATTAGTCAGCTGTTCACATCAAGTGGCCAAAATTTTTCTTTGTATTGTTGTTGAATTAGTGTCATCTTTGGGGCAAGGACAGTCTGGAGCTTTATTATTCCTCCAGCTTGCTGGCTTCATGCATTCTGTAAGTCCTGTTCTTAAAGTTTTCCTGTTAACATGTATAAATGCAAAGGATCTTTTTAAAAATAACTTATACTCTTAAAACTCTCTAAATTGCTTAGTTCTTCTGACTTTTTTGGTACATTTCTGAGGTGGTTCTACACATTTGATGATGCAATTTGTGAATATAGTTTTATTTCTTTTCTAATAGCTGTATTTTTAATATTGATTTTTGTCCTTTTGTAATATTCAGATTTTCTGGACTATAATGAAAGAAGTGGAGAAGGCAATGGCACCCCACTCCAGTACTTTTGCCTGGAAAATCCCATGGATGGAGGAGCCTGGTAGGCTGCAGTCCATGGGGTTGCTAAGAGTCAGATACGACTGAGCGACTTCACTTTCACTTTTCACTTTCATGCATTGGAGAAGAAAATGGAAATCCACTCCAGTGTTCTTGCCTGGAAAACCCCAGGGACAAAAGAGCCTGGTCGACTACCGTCTATGGGTTCGCACAGAGTTGGACACAACTGAAGTGACTTAGCAGTAGCAGCAGTAGCAATGAAGGAAGTTTCAGAAAACTGCTTTTAGATATCCTTATCCTTTCCCCAATTCAAGTATTCAGTCTTTATCCAGTTTACTCTTTCAAGATCATGACCATCATTTGTAGAGCCCTTGGTTAGGGGGATGAAAACCACAAAATTCCCTTATCCGTCATTGGGAGTGATGGAATGTGTGGTCGTTCTTATTTGGAGACAGAACATCTAATAGTCTCTGATTTAATAAATACACTGATTTTGGTGTTCAGTACCATATACTTTCAGAATTGTTTCCTCTGAACTAATGGTTTAGCTGTGACATTTGGAATCTTCACATAAGTAAGATGTCAATGATCGAAAACCATTCTCCAAAAAGTGTTAATCTTTGTAGAGTCAAAACAGCAAAATTAAATGAAGATGTTATAGGAATATTCACAGTTTCATATTTTAAGACCTTTTAGTAACTGTTTCAATTACCTGAGGTATTGTTTGGAATTAACTATATGGGAAGATTAGTTCTTACTGCTCAAATTGTCACTGCCTACCATAAATAACCCTTATTATAGAAGACAACACACAATTCTAAGTATTATTCAAGACAGTCAAGTGACCAACATTTAATGAAGTTGAAATACCAAAAATTACTACATGTAATTTTTAAAAAGAAAGAAATCCAAAGATTTAAAGAGAGAAGAATGTTCATCTCAGTCACTCAGTCATGTCTGACTCTTTGCGACCCCATGGACTACAGCATGCCAGGCTTCCCTGTCCATCACCAACTCCCGAATCATACTCAAACTTGTCCATTAATTAATTAATTCAGTGATGTCACTCAACCATTCATTCTCTGACATCTCCTTCTCCTCCTGCCTTCAATCTTTCCCAACATCAGGCAGGGCCTTTTCCAATAAGTCAGTTCTTTGCATCACGTGGCCAAAGTATTACAGTTTCGGTTTCAGTCCTTCCAATGAATATGCAGGACTGATTTCCTTTAGGACGGGCTGGTTGGATCTCTTTGCAGTTCAAGGGACACTCAAGAGTTTTCTTCAACACCAAGTTCAAAAGCATCAATGAGAGGAATGTTAGATTTGATTTAACCAAAGACTCATTGAGTCAGTCAATCCAGCTATGCCTCATAAGAGAACATGAAGCACAATATATTTACCAAGTTTTCAAAAAATATTCTGAAGTGCAAATGTAGCAGGTTTTGTTTGCATGATGACTGAATATTTATATTTTGCTTGCATGATGGAGAAAATGACTACAGGTTGTTCATGGACTCACTGGGATCACTATGAAATGAACCTAAGCTAAAATTCCATTTATTATTCAATACCTTTAACTTTCTGCTTTAATTGAAGGATTAAATAGGTGTTCTGAGTTTCCCAAGAATAATATTAACAGAGAGCAAGTGTTCAGTAATTCTCAAAAGATCTGAAAATTTTATTTTCCCCTTGAGCCCAGTTACCTTGTAAACAACTTCTGGTCACCTTGAAGAATGCTAGGAAGAAGATTTACAGTAAATGTGTGTGGAGTACTGCAGAGCCTTTCCTTGTTATTATCAATGTCTTTCTTTATTTGAGAGTATCTAGGCCTGTGAACTGAATCATTCTGGAAATTTAATGAAAAATCATGAATGCATCTCTTTCTCAATCAGATTAGAAAGCTATTGTCAGGTCTAGTTTTTTGTTGTTGCCATTGTTATTGTCACAGAAGGTTTTTTTCTCCAATTACATTGTTGATAATAGATCTTAAGATTTTCCCATATATTTAATTTCCTATGAGCGCAAAGATCCATTAACAACCATCTCTTTTTACTTGAGTCAAACCAGTCTGACCCAAAGGATCTGCAACCTTTATGAGAACTGCTAAACTCCTGGTCCTTAAACAAAACTGTAAGCTCACATCTTCCATGGAGAAATGGGGAAGACTATTTCAGTGAAATAATCTCCAGTTTCACACCTAGCTGACAAAGCTTTATAAATAATTTTTCATCTACACTCTTTTGTAGGGCTTAGTAGAGACTGAGTTCACGGGTGGAAAGGTTAAATCAAACCAACTTCCTTATTCCCATAAAGTTTTGAGTTTCTTCCTCAACATTAGACTTTGATTCCTGGTATTTCAACTTATTTTACTGTTGGCCACTATTAAAACTAGGCTTTACTCTCCCAACTGAGCAAGCAAATAGAGTTGTCTCTAGCTATTGGATGATAATATATTCAATATATTTGATAAATATATCATGTTCACAAACTTGTCCTGATGAAAAATTGTTTCCTCAGCTCTATTATAGCATATTTGAAATCCATTTGGCATTATATTTCTTTGAATACTGGGTAAAATTCATAAAAATAGTAAGTCTTTTCGTCTATAAGAATTACTTTCTTTGGTTAAATGGTATATATAATTAATGCGTCATTTTGTTTGTTTTTATATGTCTGATGATAGTAGAGGTGACGTAAGAGGAAATAGGCATCCCTTTTTGAGACATTTAAATTATTCTAAAAAGAAAGGATAATCTTCATCATATAGTGGAAGAGGGACTACTATCCAGACAAAAAGACCGTAATTTTGGATTCAAGTACTTAAAAACATCTTAACTTTTACAGGGAATATTTGAAATGACTGCAAATTCATTGCAATAATTGAACAATCCAAAGGCTTTAAGTTTGTCCGAATTTGGCTCCTTACTTTTAAGACAAATAGCAAAAGACATTGTTTTAAGGAAGAGATGAATGAATATTGGTCTTCTAATAATACATAGATCTAAGCTTTATCAGTGTAATTTTACTTAGTTAGGTTTTACTACATAGATTGGTATAATAAATTCCCTTTTGTATCCTGTATTCTTCATTCTCATTGCCTTGTTGTTGATAGGCACTTTATTCGAGGCCATTAGAAGAAATTTTGTAACTGATTCTTTTCTCTTTACAAGCCACAGCAAACATGGTCAAATGAATAAATACAACAAGTAAATTCACTTCAACATTTATATATTCCTAAATCTTGTGATAATGTCAGATTCCTGATGTCTGGATCATGTATAAAGACTCCTTATTTCTCATTTTTGTAATTATACAGGGGCAATGTCATCTTTGATAAGCCCAAATTGGCAATGCTACTCTGAAAAATCCTGGGGTTCCCTAAAGTCATTACAGAATATTTATTCGACTATTCTAAACACTGTGTAAAAGTTGATGTTCTGCATTATAGTATGTTTTGATTGAAAACACTACCACTGTTTCTGTTTTCTCCAACCTAATTCTGACTTTAAAAATATATGATATAAGAAATGAACTCAGACAATAAAACCTCGAGTAAAAATCCATAATTAGCTGTCTCATGTAATAGGGTTTGTAAGCAGTGATTATTTTTTCCAATAAGAAAATAATATTATTATAAAAATTAGAAAGAACATGATCCACACATCAGGAATCTGACACTATCACAAGTGGCTGAACCACTGTTTTGACCCAGAGAGGATGTTTGTGCCTTACTTTTGACACCCAGGAAAACACAGGGCTTCCTCAATTATGCTAAAGAGAAACATTGGAAGCAAAGAGCAAAGTCTCCTTTTTAAATCGTATACAAATCCTAGTTGTAAAATTGTCTGGAAAAACTGCATTTTAGCTGACTTGCTCTTCAGTGCAGGTGGACACTGTAGGAGGGTGGAACAGATGCTGAGCCATTCAACCGTATTTCATTTTGGATATTTCTAGGTGGGCATATGACACAAATTTTTACTTCAACTCAGTGAGCTCATTAGACATGATCATATAAATTATTTAACAGTTTAAAAAAATTATGCTGCTATTACTGCTTTCCTACCCTTGTCTTTCCACTCACTCATTAAATCCCTTAACTCTGCTTCAAAAGGACAGTAATTAATTTCCCTCTTCTTCTGCTGCTGCTGCTGCTAAGTCGCCTCAGTCGTGTCCGATTCTGTGTGACCCCATAGACGGTATCTCATCAGGCTCCACCGTCCCTAGGATTCTCCAGGCAAGAACACTGGAGTGGATTTACCTTTTCTAGTGCCTAATAAATGACTATAGAAACCAAAATAAATCCTGAAACTCTTGGAAGGATGTTATTGAAGAAGGACATTTTAGAATTTTCTTGATATGAAAGAAACGCCATTAAATTAGCAACTGATAAAACCGCAATCAATATAGCATTCACATCATAGTAAGTTCTTCCAACACAAAAGCTCAGTTCAGTTTCTGTGTTTCGTAAGGACAGAAAGTAAGGAAGGTATTGAAGTAGCTAGGAGGATAATTAATTTGTAACTTTTGGAAAAATTGCCTCTTACTCCCACATATTGCTACTTTTTGCCACAGATAATATATAAAAATTTTTCTCTTTATATAATAAAGATAAACTATCATAAACTTTCATTGTTAGCTAACCCTATTTATGAGAGGAAAAACATGTCAATATTTGCAGGTATTTCCAGCTTCATGAATGCACATAAAGCTTTCTCTGGAGACATAAACAGTACTGTTTATCTCAGTATAATTTGTTGGTGGCCCAAGCTGAAAATAATGCCCATGAACCATAGAATTAATGCAGAACTACATTGTAGAATATTCACAAAATGGATTGTTATGCAGCAATGAAAATTAACTGATGCTATATGAAATGACAGGGATGAATCTCAGAAATATAATATTGAGTCAAAGAATGCATATACATTTTAATGCACATTACCTGATAAGGGTTATATTAATTTCAAAGAACAAACCTAAATGATGGTATTTACAATGATGGTGATACGTTTCTGAGAGGGTGTGGGAAACATCTGCATGCCTCGATATTGAAGGCCCCCTTCTCCCAGACTCACTTATAGAATTTGTCTCTCAACTCTGTAGCACATTCTCTTTAAACCTCCTCCTTCTTCTTCTCCTTTTTTTTTTTTTTGAAGAAGCTTTTTTATTTTTATTTTTTAATCGGAGGTTAATTGCTCTACAATGTTGTGTTATTTCCTGCTGTACAACAAAATGAATCAGCTCCAAGTATACAAACTTCCCCTCCATCTTGAATCTCCCGCACACCTCCCTCCCTCCCACCCTTGTAGGTCATCACACAGCACCAAGTTGAACTCCCTGAGCTAGACAGCTGCTTCCCGCTAGCTATTTATTTCACACATGGTAGTATATACATGTCAGTGCTACTCTCTCAGTTCTTCCCACCCTCTCCTTCCTCCACTGTATCCCAAGTCTGCTTTCTGTCTGCATCTCCATACCTGTCCTGCCAGTAGGGTCATAAATATTATTTTTCTAGATTTCATATATGTGTCAATGTATGATATGTGTTCTCTTTCTTAACATGTATAATAGATATACAATATTCAGCTTGTGGTAAATTCTCAAGCTGTGCAATTTAATTTGTGGACTTTAAAAAAATATGGCTGTCTTATGATATAGACATAGACATAAGATTTTAAAAAATTGATATGAAATATATTTTAAAAATAAGATTTTTAAACAGCCTGAATTCAAATCCTTACTCACTATGATAGCCAGGGCTTCCATAATTAGCATGAGGAATCCATAACTTTCATTTCACTTAAGAAAACCCTCTATCTACTCAATTATAGTTGCATATGTGTATGTATCCATGTAATAGGAATTAGAAAGTTTTTAATGATCACCAACAGTACTGGGACAGTTAATTAAGAAGAAAATAGGTATTATCAAGCCAAAAATTGAGAAAGAGAGTATATTTTTTGAAGAAAATAATCAGTTTTGAGTTACTATCCTTCAGAAAAATAAGAGATTTGATTTATTTGAAAAAAAAGAAACAGGAGTCAGAGTCAGAGACAGAGCCAGAGGAAGAGAGAGAGAAAGGAGACCTGTCTTTGAAACATTAAGTTCTTTAAGTAATTACCATGTATTTAGGCTAGCTGTTGATAAATGTAACAGGAACAAATAGTTACCATATTAGTCACATGAAAAAGTTGATGAGCTCTCCCATAAAATACTCCTACACAAGAAATAGTTAAAAAGTATGAAAGAAAATTTGAGATCGATAATTGAAATGGTGTTTCCAATATTCATATTCATTTATTAAGATTTTATCCAAAGGAAGATACAAGATAAAATGCACGTGCAGAAATACAAAAGCACAATTGAAGAAAGTATGCCAAAACTTATGGGAAAAAAAAAAACATGGAAAGAGATCAAAGTGTCTTTCAAAGGTAGTATCATAAATGTGAGAAAACACAGTAATATGTACAAAAGAAACAGTGACTGTAAGGATAAAGAGGAAGGAGTAAGTGCCTAATAACTTGAAGAGAAGGAATATATTTACAAAATAATTATGTTATGGCTCTTTTCAGACCATTTTTTTCAGAAATATAGAATACTGAAAATAGTGTAACACTTACCTCAAATTTAAGACTAAATATTTTAACTTAGCATCCCATTCTTGGCCAAACTTTTGATCAAGAAGTAAGCAAGAACTTTCCAGGTAAGGATTCAAAACATCACATAGTCTTCCTGAAAAGAAAACTTATATACATATAAAAAAGGAGAAAACCTGGGTATAAGAAACATGAGAAGCCAAGTAAGCACAAAAGCATATAATTAGTCTTAAATCCCACAGACAGAGGAGCCTGGTGGGCTACAGTCCATGGGGATCACAAAGAGTCAGACATAACTAAGTGACCTAGTTCAGTTCAGTTCAGTCGCTCAGTCGTGTCCGACTCTGTGACCCCATGAATCACAGCACGTCAGGCCTCCCTGTCCATCACCAACTCCTGGAGTTCACTCAAACTCATGTCCATCAAGTCGGTGATGCCATCTAGCCATCTCATCCTCTGTCATCCCCTTATCCTCCTGCCCCCAATTCCTCCCAGCATCAGAGTCTTTTCCAATGAGTCAACTCTTTGCATGAAATGGCCAAAGAATGAACACCCAGGACTGATCTCCTTTAGAATGGACTGGTTGGATCTCCTTGCAGTCCAAGGGACTCTCAGGAGTCTTCTCCAACATGACTTAGTATGAGCAATAATTGCAGGTATTTCAATAGTGAAACTTAGTAATGTTAAGTAAGAATTCTAAAAATAGAAGAATCAAAATGTTTGAATGAATAAACTTTCCCCCCTGAAGTACAGAAACAGAAGAAAAAGAATGGCCAAGAGGTTTTAATAAGAAGCAATGAAGAAGATATTTTAGGCAAATATAACAACAATATAAGCAAGATCTATAATATTAATATATAAAATAAAATTGCNCTTTTTTTTTTTTTTGAAGAAGCTTTTTTATTTTTATTTTTTAATCGGAGGTTAATTGCTCTACAATGTTGTGTTATTTCCTGCTGTACAACAAAATGAATCAGCTCCAAGTATACAAACTTCCCCTCCATCTTGAATCTCCCGCACACCTCCCTCCCTCCCACCCTTGTAGGTCATCACACAGCACCAAGTTGAACTCCCTGAGCTAGACAGCTGCTTCCCGCTAGCTATTTATTTCACACATGGTAGTATATACATGTCAGTGCTACTCTCTCAGTTCTTCCCACCCTCTCCTTCCTCCACTGTATCCCAAGTCTGCTTTCTGTCTGCATCTCCATACCTGTCCTGCCAGTAGGGTCATAAATATTATTTTTCTAGATTTCATATATGTGTCAATGTATGATATGTGTTCTCTTTCTTAACATGTATAATAGATATACAATATTCAGCTTGTGGTAAATTCTCAAGCTGTGCAATTTAATTTGTGGACTTTAAAAAAATATGGCTGTCTTATGATATAGACATAGACATAAGATTTTAAAAAATTGATATGAAATATATTTTAAAAATAAGATTTTTAAACAGCCTGAATTCAAATCCTTACTCACTATGATAGCCAGGGCTTCCATAATTAGCATGAGGAATCCATAACTTTCATTTCACTTAAGAAAACCCTCTATCTACTCAATTATAGTTGCATATGTGTATGTATCCATGTAATAGGAATTAGAAAGTTTTTAATGATCACCAACAGTACTGGGACAGTTAATTAAGAAGAAAATAGGTATTATCAAGCCAAAAATTGAGAAAGAGAGTATATTTTTTGAAGAAAATAATCAGTTTTGAGTTACTATCCTTCAGAAAAATAAGAGATTTGATTTATTTGAAAAAAAAGAAACAGGAGTCAGAGTCAGAGACAGAGCCAGAGGAAGAGAGAGAGAAAGGAGACCTGTCTTTGAAACATTAAGTTCTTTAAGTAATTACCATGTATTTAGGCTAGCTGTTGATAAATGTAACAGGAACAAATAGTTACCATATTAGTCACATGAAAAAGTTGATGAGCTCTCCCATAAAATACTCCTACACAAGAAATAGTTAAAAAGTATGAAAGAAAATTTGAGATCGATAATTGAAATGGTGTTTCCAATATTCATATTCATTTATTAAGATTTTATCCAAAGGAAGATACAAGATAAAATGCACGTGCAGAAATACAAAAGCACAATTGAAGAAAGTATGCCAAAACTTATGGGAAAAAAAAAAACATGGAAAGAGATCAAAGTGTCTTTCAAAGGTAGTATCATAAATGTGAGAAAACACAGTAATATGTACAAAAGAAACAGTGACTGTAAGGATAAAGAGGAAGGAGTAAGTGCCTAATAACTTGAAGAGAAGGAATATATTTACAAAATAATTATGTTATGGCTCTTTTCAGACCATTTTTTTCAGAAATATAGAATACTGAAAATAGTGTAACACTTACCTCAAATTTAAGACTAAATATTTTAACTTAGCATCCCATTCTTGGCCAAACTTTTGATCAAGAAGTAAGCAAGAACTTTCCAGGTAAGGATTCAAAACATCACATAGTCTTCCTGAAAAGAAAACTTATATACATATAAAAAAGGAGAAAACCTGGGTATAAGAAACATGAGAAGCCAAGTAAGCACAAAAGCATATAATTAGTCTTAAATCCCACAGACAGAGGAGCCTGGTGGGCTACAGTCCATGGGGATCACAAAGAGTCAGACATAACTAAGTGACCTAGTTCAGTTCAGTTCAGTCGCTCAGTCGTGTCCGACTCTGTGACCCCATGAATCACAGCACGTCAGGCCTCCCTGTCCATCACCAACTCCTGGAGTTCACTCAAACTCATGTCCATCAAGTCGGTGATGCCATCTAGCCATCTCATCCTCTGTCATCCCCTTATCCTCCTGCCCCCAATTCCTCCCAGCATCAGAGTCTTTTCCAATGAGTCAACTCTTTGCATGAAATGGCCAAAGAATGAACACCCAGGACTGATCTCCTTTAGAATGGACTGGTTGGATCTCCTTGCAGTCCAAGGGACTCTCAGGAGTCTTCTCCAACATGACTTAGTATGAGCAATAATTGCAGGTATTTCAATAGTGAAACTTAGTAATGTTAAGTAAGAATTCTAAAAATAGAAGAATCAAAATGTTTGAATGAATAAACTTTCCCCCCTGAAGTACAGAAACAGAAGAAAAAGAATGGCCAAGAGGTTTTAATAAGAAGCAATGAAGAAGATATTTTAGGCAAATATAACAACAATATAAGCAAGATCTATAATATTAATATATAAAATAAAATTGCACATAATTGTATTAAGCAATCTGACAAAGTTAACAAAAAATTCCATATACCTTAAATTGATCACCTTAAACCATAATGATGAAACATTTGATATCAAAGGACAATGGATAATCTCAATGGGCATATTTAATAATCTCCTTTCTGATTTGGTAAGTAGATCAGATATGACTCATTTTCTGCCTCCCACTGAACTTCATAATTTGTTTCTTGGTTTTCTCCTATATTACAGAGCTATTTCCATCCAGCCTGCAGCCTGAAGCTTTCTCCATTGTCTCTTTTGTTAACTTTCTATCATCTGCCTGTTCTTTCCTAGAAATGCACTGAAACCTTTTGCCCATTATTGCTCAATTCCACTGCTTTCTGCTTCTATGAGTTGGTTTCCTTTGTATTCCTTTACAGAAAATTAAATGTGGCCTTCAAATGATTTGAAGCATTAGTTTAGTTCTCCATCTTGAATTAAAAACCACTAAGAGTGTTCAGTTTCTATCTCACATTAAGAATACAGTTATGGGAGTCTTGCTGATAGGAATGTAAGGCCAGCAATTTTACTAAAATAATATATTTTTGTTTGGGTATACATGTTTTGAATAGCAAGTAGGTTCATGACTAGTTACTAAATAAAAAAATATAAAGTGTTTTGCAATTTATTTCATCTACTGGTTTTAATTTAAATCATATGATTTGAGACACATATAAAAACTAATGATCTGATTTAAATTATCCTTTCTACCAGATATTACCAAGAGTGATGATAAAAAAATAAAATGTAATTTTTTCCAAGCAAGGAAAACATTTACCTAGAAAAGGTTATGGTAATTGACCCAATGATCAAAAATATTTCAGTTTTAATTCTATAATTGTGCATCACTTTGAGCTTACTTATTAAGAAAAGCTTCCTAAGAATATTTTATTATTCAGTAAAACGAAAAGAGAATAGTTTCACTTAAGTAAATGTCTCAACACCTTCCCCTTGTAGCGTTTAATTTAATCAATGTTGGAAAGGAGAGACAAAAAAATAGAAAACATAAAAATAACTAGCTGGACAATCTTAAAAAGGATGCAAAATGAATCACTCTCGCTAAAAGTCTCCAGATAATTCATCGCTATCCCATTCTATGAGCCCATGATAAAAACTTCAGCATTTACTAGAAGACAAACAATGCAATTGTTAAAGCTGAGATTCCAGGGCGGAGCTGCTTTGTATCTTCCTAAGCTAGGAACTGCAAATGATTTAATTAGTTAATTCTTCTGTACATGAAAATTGTCTCTAGTTTAATGATGTCTTATGAAATTTGCTTATTTATGGACATATAATATTAAATTATCCTTTCTTAATATTATAATATCATATTTATTTGAAAGAACTATCTCAGTAAGTCCTTTTGTGCTTGTCCATGACAGAGCAAAAGCAGCCATAATTCCTTGCTAAAGAAAAGGCATTGTTTAGCTGTCTTAAGTGACTTTTGGCTATTTCTAATAAATAATGAAAATTATGATGCAATAATGTGATTGGTCTTATTTATTGGAGGATGTCCCAGTGTTCTTTGAAGTGAGAAAATCAGAAAGTTTTTGAAAGGCTAGTACATGACTCCATCACCGGATAGACAGCACTAACTTTTCCTGTCTAATCTATGTCATGCATACCTGTACTTGTTTCTGGCCTAAAATATTTCATTGTCTGCATAATATTTACAAGCATTGATAAACTACTTTTGCTGTATTTTTTGTGTTATTCCTTCTTTGTGACCTATATACAGTATTACAATTATTCAGTTCAGTTCAGTTCAGTCATTCAATCGTGTCCAACTCTTTGTGACCCCATGAATCACAGTACACCAAGCCTCCCTGTCCATCACCAACTCCCGGAGTTCACTCAAACTCATGTCCATCAAGTCAGTGATGCCATTCAGCCATCTCATCCTCTGTCATCCCCTTCTCCTCCTGCCTCCAATTCCTCCCAGCATCAGAGTCTTTTCCAATGAGTCAACTCTTCCCATGAGGTGGCCAAAGTACTGGAGTTTCAGCTTTAGCATCAGTCCTTCCAATGAACACCCAGGACTGATCTCCTTTAGGATGGACTGGTTGGATCTCCTTGCAGTCCAAGGGACTCTCAAGAGTCTTCTCCAATACCACAGTTCAAAAGCATCAATTCTCCAGCGCTCGGCTTTTTTCACAGTCCAGCTCTCACATCCATACACGACCACTGGAAAAACCATAGCCTTGACTAGACGGACTTCCGTTGGCAAAGTAATATCTCTGCTTTTCAATATGCTTTCTAGGTTGGTCATAACTTCCCTTCCAAAGAGTAAGCATCTTCTAATTTCATGGCTGCAGTCACCATCTGCAGTGAATTTTGGAGCCCCCCAAAATAAAGTCTGTTTACTCCACTGTTTCCCTATCTATTTGCTATGAAGTGATGGGACCAGATGCCATGATCTTAGTTTTCTGAATGTTGAGCTTTAAACCAACTTTTGCACTCTCCTCTTTTACTTTCATCAAGAGGCTTTTTAGGTCCTCTTCACTTTCTGCCTTAAGGGTGGTATCATCTGCATATCTTAGGTTATTCATATTTCCCCTTGCAATCTTGATTCCAGCTTGTGCCTCTTCCAGTCCAGTGTTTCTGATGATGTACTCTGCATACAAGTTATATAAGCACAGTGACAATATACAGCCTTGATGTATCCCTTTTCCTATTTGCAAATAGTCTGTTGTTCCATGTCCAGTTCTAACTGTTGCTTCCTGACCTGCATATAGGTTTCTCAAGAGGCAGGTCAGGTGGTCTGGTATTCCCATCTCTTTCAGAGTTTTCCATAGTTTATTGTGATCCACACAGTCAAAGGCTTAGGCACAGTCAATAAAGCAGAAATAGATGTTTTTTCTGGAACTCTCTTGCTTTTTCCATGATCCAGCGGATGTTGGCAATTTGATCTCTGGTTCCTCTGCCTTTTCTAAAACCAGCTTGAACATCTGGAAGCTCACGGTTCACATATTGCTGAAGCCTGGCTTGGAGAATTTTGAGCATGACTTTACTAGTGTGAGATGAGTGCAATTGTGCGGTAGTTTGAGCATTCTTTGGCATTGCCTTTCTTTGGGATTGGAATGAAAACCGACCTTTTCCAGTCCTGTGGCCACTGCTGAGTTTTCCAAATTTGCTGGCATATTGAGTGCAGCATGTTCACAGCATCATCTTTCAGTGTTTCGAATAGCTCAACTGGAATTCCATCACCTCCACTTGCTTTGTTTGTAGCAATGCTTTCTAAGGCCCACTTAACCTCACATTCCAGAAGACTCTACACATGGACATCACTAGATGGTCAACAGCAAAATCAGATTGATTATATTCTTTGCAGCCTAAGATGGAGAAGCTCTATACAGTCAGTCAAAACAAGACTGGTAGCTGATTATGGCTCAAATCATGAACACCTTATTGCCAAATTCAGACTTAAATTGAAGAAAGTGCAGAAAACCACTAGACCATTCAGGTATGACCTAAATCAAATCCCTTATGATTATACAGTGAAAGTGAAAAATAGATTTAAGGGCCTAGATCTGATAGATAGAGTGCCTGATGAACTATGGAATGAGGTTCGTGACATTGTACAGGAGACAGGGATCAAGACCATCCCCATGGAAAAGAAATGCAAAAAAGCAAAATGACTGTCTGAAGAGGCCTTACAAATAGCTGTGAAAAGAAGAGAAGCAAAAAGCAAAAGAGAAAAGGAAAGATATACCCATTTGAATGCAGAATTCAAAAGAATAGCAATGAGAGATAAGAAAGCCTCCCTCAGTGATCAATGCAAAGAAATAGAGGAAAATAATAGAATGGGGAAGACTAGAGGTCTCATCAAGAAAATTAGAGATACCAAGGGAACATTTCATGCAAAGATGGGCTCGATAAAGGACAAAAATGGTATGGACCTAACAGAAGCAGAAGATATTAAGAAGAGGTGGCAACAATACACGGAAGAACCTTACAAAAAAGAACTTCATGACCCAGATAATCACAATGGTGTGATCACTAACAATTACTCAGTTTCAGCCAAATTTCTCTCTGTGAAGCTTTTTTGTTCCCTGCAGGTATTTTTTTCAGTTATCAGAAGTTTAATTGCATTTATCTTCTGCCTCCCTTATTAAATGAAATTCATGCAGCTCCCTATTTTGTATTTTCACTGAAGTATGGCTTCCCAGGTAAATCTTACCAAAAAGTAAAATAGTGTAGAATACCTAACTTACAGACTCATTTGGAGGCCAAAATGAGTTAATATTTGAAACTTAGAAAAGTGTCTAGCACATAGTCAGTGTGAAGAGAATGATTGAAGATAGGGCAATTGAAAAACCGTTGTAGTAACATAGTCTAGAAATGGTGGTGATTTACACTTGAATTGGTATGGCGATCTGTAGCTAAGCAAGCAAGCCAAGCCAGAATGGGTGGGGACCCAGAGATAGGAAAACCAACCGCCTGTCAAAAGAGAAGGGAGGCCCCTGGAAGAAGGGCAGGCTCGCTGATGTCTGTAAAGGCTCCTTTATGAATTTACAGGAACAGTAAGGAGAGAGCCTGGACATGATGAATGCAAGGCATAAGCTTTAGCTAGATGGATAGGACAAAGAACGGTTACACACTTTAAGCACGTTTTACACTGTATTTTTTAAAGTGGCGTCTCCTCATGCTTGTTACCAGTTGTGAATTTAAATATATATATATATATATATATATATATAAGAAAGCCTTCTGAAAATAATCGACTGACAAAACAGAGAAAAGACAGTCAAAATATGCTGGATATTTTCCCTTAAAACTGACACACAGTTCTTTTCCACAAACTCTCCATGTTGATAGATTTCTTTGAACCAAGGTTTCCTTAAGAAACTGCTTTTAAATACGGAGGCATGTACAAATAGAAATAAAATATTATGCAACAATTATTTTGTGAACTTTTTATTGGTAATATTTTTTGTCTCTAATTACTTTACTTGGAAATGAGCTATTTCTGTTAAGATGTTAATTTTGCAATTAAGAAATTAGCTAATTAACAATATTTTTCAATGTCAGTGAGAATGTAGGTTTTTCTTCTCAACCTGATAGTAAACTAATCGGAAGGAGTTTTGAAAGCTGGTACTAGTCCAGGAAAAGTCATGTTATTCACTCTTCCTATAATTTTAAGAAATTAGTAATATTTGCTTCTCTGCATTTTGATACTTTATTCAGGATTCATTGTATGATAAAATATTTACTTATAGAGAAGATGAATTCTGGCTCTTACAGAGAATTTCATTTGCATATTAACTTCTTTAATATGATTTCAGCTCTAGATGATTTTATTAGCAGTTCACTAAAGAAACTAAATGTAAGAGGAAATTCAGGATGTAAAATAGAGACTTTTCCCCCTGAAAAAGAGCATTAACATTTACATCAAATAAATGTATCTTTGTTTAAATCTTGGGCATTAGTTTTGTTAAACTCATCAGTATCACCATTATTATTACAAAAATATCAGTGAAAAATTATAAAATCTTTCTTAAAAGATTACACTGATATACTCTTCACATGCATTGGCTTAAACGTTAGTAACCTCATCTCTTCAAAATGTTTAAACTTTAGCATATTTAACTATATATTCATTAAAATTGTATATAAATGTAAAATGCTTATAATACAGACTTGTTTTGTATTTTTTTTCCAATTTTGATAATTGTCTGTTTTAATTTACAGCTTCCTTGACCTACATTGTGAAAACGCATTTCTGTACTTTGTATATTAAAGTTCATAGAGAAGATTTGAGAGCTCTCTTCAAGTGGTTTACAGTTCATAAAATATCCATATTTAATGATAAGTTTAAAAGTATAAGCAATTTAAACTAATATATTTTATTAAATTATTAAATTTAAAGTATAAAATTAAAATCACGTGAAGTGATTCAAGAGAATATATATTATACATTAATGATATAGGCCCTTAGATAAAGCTTTATCAGTTGTTAAAAATAATATTACGTACATAATCTATTAATTTTCTTTCTAGTTTTTCTTCCTACGTCTTTGCCAATCCATTTCCAGTTGAGTACTATGAGCATTAATCTAGACATATATATAAAAACTGCTAAAATGTCTTATGATTTAAATGTACATTCACGTATTTTGATATTTTTCTAAGCTATTATTACTGCTTGCTGATACAATCGTCTTCCCATCTTTCGTTGGAGCAGAATGCACTTATTGTGGGTGACTCAATATCACAGCTATATGATTTTAAGTGTCAGTGGAGCCAACAGGCTATATGTTGACTTTTGCTCTTCCTGTTGTTCAGTCGCTAAGTTGTGCCCAAATGTTTGCAACCCCACAGACTGCAGCAAGCCAGTCTTCCCTGTCCTTCACCATCCCACAGAGTTTGCTCAAGCTCATGTCCATCGAGTTGATGACGCCAGCCAATCATTTCATCCTCTGTCTTCCACTTCTCCTCCTGCCCTCAACCTTTTCCAGCATCAGGATCTTTTCCAGAGAATCAGCTCTTCACGTTAGGTAGACAAAGCATTGGAACTTTATTTCAGCATCAGTTCTCCCAGTGAATATTCAGGGTTAATTTCCTTTAGGATTGATTGATTGGATCTTGACTTGGCTTGTCCAAGGGACTCTCAAGAGTCTTCTCTAGCACCACATTTCAAAGGCATCAATTCTTCAGCACTCAACCTTCTTTATGATACAACTATCACATTCACAAAAATCATAGCTTTAACTATTTGGACCTTCGTTAGCAAAGTGAAGTCTCTGCTCTTTAATACACTGGCTAGGTGTGTCACAGCTTTTCTTCCAAGGAACAAGCATCTTTTAATTTCATGCCTGCAGTCACCAACTGCAGTGATTTTGGAGCACAAGAAAATAAATATCTGTCAGTTTCCATTGTTTCCCCCACCTTTTGCCATGAAGTGATAGGACCCAATGCCATGATCTTCATATTTTGAGTACTGAGTTTGAAGTCAGTTTTTCACTCTCCTCTTTCACCTTCATCAAGAGGCTCTTTATTTCCTCCTCACTTTCTACCATTAGGGTGGTATCATTTGCATAGCTGAGACTGTTGGTTTTTTTCCCAGCAGTCTTGATTCCAGCTTGAGCTTCATTCAGACTGGCATTTTGCATTTTATACCTTGCATACAAGTGACAATTGTATGACAATGTACAGCCTTGATGTACTCCTTCCCCAGTTTGGAACAAGCCCATTGTTCCATGTCCAGTACTAACTGTTGCTTCCTGTTTGACATACAAATTTCTCAGGAGGCCGGTATGGTGGTCAGGTATTCCCATTCCTTTAAGAATTTTCCACTGTTTGCTGTGATCCATACAGTCAACAGTCAAAGGCATTAGGTTAGTCAATGAAGAAAAAGTAGATGTTTTTCTGTAATTCTCCTACTTTTTCTGTGATCCGGTGGATGTTGGCAATTCGATCTCTGGTTTCTCAGCCTTTTCTAAATCCAGCTTTACATCTGGAAGTTATTGGTTCATGTACTGTTGAAGTTTAGCCTAGCTCTTAATCATACTACTTAATGAAGAAATGAGATGATAGTTGCTATAATAACAGACATTGGTAAGACTGGGATGAGGTGATTTTTATAAACCTCATAATAGATTTCTCATTAAATATTTTAGCATTAATAGTCAATTTTCCATCATGTTAGACTTGGAGGTTAATCATGTCAATGTTATTAAAGACTGCTTTGGTTATATTTTCTTTCTTTAGCCATCTGAGTGCTTGAGACGAGAAAATAAAATATTTGAGAAATAATTTTTTACTCAGATATTCAAAAACACTGCCAAATGTCAGTATTCAGTACTTAAGGATATTCTGCAAAGTTGGATTATGAAGGAGGAAGGAAGAGAAGAAAGGAACAGGAAATTCACTAAGTTAAAGTAAAAAGGAATTTGGAGAATACCTGTGTGTGGATTTAATCACTTTGAGAGATGTAAGAAAAATTTATGCCAAATACAAGAAACATTTATCTCCTCAGGAACAACAGCTCAGTCAGCTGCAGACAGTCAACCTGAACTTGTCTTATAAAACTTATAATATCTTGAGTAATTTACATGAATCTTCTGTATCTTATCTTGTCTGACTCTTTGCAACCCCATGGACTGCAGCATACCAGGCCTTCCTGCCCATCACCAACCCCTGGAGTTTACTCGAACTCATGTCCATTGAGTCGGTGATGCCATCCAACCATCTCATCCTCTGTAATCTCCTTCTCCTCTCACCTTCAATCTTACCCAGTATTAGGGGCTTTTTCAATGAGTCGGCTCTTTGCATCAGGTGGCCAAAGTACTGAGTTTCAGCTTCATCATCAGTACTTGCAATGAACATTCAAGACTGAATTATTTTATGAAGGACTGGTTGGATCTCCTTGCAGTCCAAGGGACTCTCAAGAGTTTTCTCCAACACCACAGTTCAAAAGAATCAATTCTTCAGTGCTCAGCTTTCTTTGTAGTCCAATTCTCACATACATACATGACTACTAGAAAACCAGAGCGATGATTAGATGGACCTTTGTTTGAAAAGTAATGTCTCTGCTTTTTAATAAACTGTCAAGGTTGGTCATAACTTTTCTTCCAAGGAACAAGCATCTTTTAATTTCATGTCTTTAGTCACCATCTGCAGTGATTCAGGAGCCCCCCAAGATAAAGTCTGTCACTGTTTCCACTGTTTCCCCATCTATTTGACATGAAGTGATGGCACCAGATGCCATGACATTAGTTTTCTGAATGTTGAGCTTTAAGCCAACTTTTTCACTGTCCTCTTTCACTTTCATCAAGAGGCTCTTTAGTTCTTCTTCACTTTCTCCCATATGGGTCGTATCATCTGCATATCTGAGGTTATTGATATTTCTCTTGGCAATCTTGATTCCAGCTTGTGCTTCATCAATTCTCATGATGTATTCTGCATGTAAGTTAAACAATTAGGATGACAATAAACAGCCTTGACGTATTCTTTTTCCCATTTGGAACCAGTGTGTAGTTCTGTTCCCAGTTCCAACTGTTGCTTCTTGACCTGCATACAGATTTCTCATGAGGCATGTCAGGTGGTCTGGTATTCCCATCTCTTTCAGAATTCTCCACAGTGTATTGTGATCCACACAGTCAAAGGCTTTGGCATCATCAAGAAAGCAGAAAGAGCTGTTTTCCTGGAATTCCCTTGCTTTTTCGATGATCCAGTGGATGTTGGCAATTTGATATCTGGTTCCTTTCCTTTTTCTAAATCCAGCTTGAACATCTGGAAGTTCATAGTTCATGTATTGTTGAAGCCTGGCTTGCAGAATTTTTAGCATTATTTTGTTAGAGTGTGAGATGAGTGCAATTGTGCAGCAGTTTGAGCATTTTTTGGCATTGCTTTTCTTTGGGGCTGGAATGAAAGCTGAACTTTTCCAGTCCTGTGGCCACTGCTTGGGTTTCCAAGTTTGCTGACATATTGAGTGCAGCATTTTCACAGCATCATCTTTTAGGATTTGAAACAGCTCAACTGGAATTCCATCACTTCCACTCACTTTGTTCATAGTGATGCTTCCTAAGACCCACTTGACTTCACATTTCAGGATGTCTGTCTCTAGATTAGTGATAACACCAGCATGATTATCTGGGTCATGAAGTTCTTTTTTGTACAGTTCTTCTGTGTATTCTTGCCACCTCTTCTTAATATTGTCTTCTTCTGTTAGGTCCACAATGTCCTTCCTTGTGCCCGTCTTTGCTAAAAATTCCCTTGGTATCTCTAATATTCTTGAAGAGATCTCTAGTCTTTCCCATTTTATTTTTTTCCTCTCCATCTTTCCACTGATCACTGAAGAAGGCTTTCTTATCTCTCCTTGCTATTCTCTGGAACTCTACATTCAAATGGGTATATCTTTCCATTTCTCCTTTGCCTTTCACTTCTCTTCTTTTCATAGCAATTTGTAAGGCCTCCTCAGACAACCATTTTGCATTTCTTTTTCTTAGGGATTATCTTGATCATTGCTTCCTTAACAATATCATGAACCTCCATCCATAGTCCTGTACCTTATACCTGATATCTATACTACACAGGAAAATAAGCACTAAGTTATAAAGATTTGTAAGAAAAATGTTAGGGCATATGAAGCTTTAGATATGAGTTGCATTGACCTCTTCTATGGTTATCAATATTATGTGAACTTCTATAAGTCTTGTTTAACAGCAAGAACTCCAGGGTCTATTAAACAATAGGACTGTTCTAACCCATGTTATCTAAAATCCAGGCAAATACACCACACAAGACTTTATTCACATTGGAAGTGAATCAGTACTGGGGTATGGAGTGTAAAGGAAGACAACATTGGAAGTGAATCAGTATTTTGGTATGATATGTAAGGGAAGGCAATATGGGGCTAGAAATGTAATACTAGATGTATCAGTTGATATTACTTCTGATGGTTTTTAGGCATCTAATCCAAATATAATAAATTTTCCTTTTATTTTACAGTACTATTGATACTGTACTATGTACTATTGTAGGGTAGTACTATGAGGCAGTACTACCTTCTGCCTTCTATTCTTCTCCACCCAACCCTATTAATTGCACTTACTATGCTAGTGAGATGAATAACTAACATTTGTACACAGCCTAATAGTAAATAAAATGCTTACACACTAATTATCTCACTAAATTTAATTTTCCCACTTATTTAGATAACTTTATTTTTCTTAATGCAGCTCCAATAGAATCAACACCAAACTTTCCCAATATTCTTTTGCTACACCTAGATTTATTAGTGTTAAATGTTTTAAAAATCATTTTATAGTATAGGAAAGAGGAACAGATTTTATTTTCTTGGGGTCCAAAATCATTATGGACTATGACTGCAGCCATTATATTAAAAGATCCTTGGAAGGGGAGCTATGACAAACCTAGAGAGCATATTAAAAAGCAAAGACATCACTTTGCCAACACAGGTCTATGTAGTCAAAACTATGGTTTTTCCCAGCAGACATGTACTGATGTGAGAGTTGGACCAGAAAGAAGTCTGAGGACCAAAGTATTGATGCTTTTGAACTGTAGTGTTGGAGAGGACTCTTGAGAGTCCCTTGGCTGCAAAGAGATCAAATCAGTCAATCCTAAAGCAAATCAACCCTGAATAGTCAAGGACTGATGTTGAAGCTGAACCTCCAGTACTTTGGCAATCTTATGTAAAGGATCGATTCCCTGGAAAAGACCCTGATGCTGGGAAAGATTGAGAGCAGGAGTTGAAGAGAGCAACAGAGAATGGCATAACTGACTCAGTGGACATGAGTTTGAGCAAACTCCAGGAGATAGTGAAGGATAGGGAAGCTTGGAGTGCTGTAGTCCATGGGGTCACAAAGAGTTGCAAACCACTTGGCTGAACAACAACAGAGCTTGCACTAATAATTAAAGAAATTAAAAATACAACTTAAAAGAATACCCATAAAAATATCATCAAGCAGTTAGTGCTCAATTTTTATTTCTCATCTACACATTTCATAAATTATAAAATTCTGTTTTTGCAAAGTATCCAGCAACCAATTTGTGTGAAAGGTTAGACAATTGAAGCCAAGCCACTTAATGAATAGCCTAATATCTACTGCTTATTTTTAAAAGTTGACATTATCACAGGCCTCATTCAAATGATTTCCTGGTTCTTTATTTCCAAAATAATTTTTTTTTTATTTCACAAAATTCATTTTCAAACTAAGTACCAGAAGGTTTTCATTGTTAAAGTTCAATACCATCTTTAAATAACTTATGAGAAGGAAATGGCAACCCACTCCTGTATTCTTTCCTGGAGAATCCCATGGACGGGAAGCCTGGCAGGATATAGTCCATGAGGTCTCAAGAGTCGGACACGACTTAGCAACTAAGCCACCACCAAATAATTTAACAGGTGACCCTCCATGCTATCCCCTACATAATACACTTTCAATATGAAAGTTGTAGCCAAGGAATATATATGTTCCTGTATGTGTGTTTGTGTTAACCTTGGTATGGGCTTCCCTGGTAGCTCAGTGGTTAAAGCGTCTGCCTGCAATGTGAGAGACCCAGGTTCGATCTCTGGGTTGGGAATATCCCCTGGAGAAGGAAATGGCAACCCACTCCAGGATTCTTGCCTGGAGAATCCCATGGATGGAGGAACCTGGTGGGCTACAGTCCACGGGGTCGCAAAGAGTTGGACATGACTTAGCGACTTCACTTCACTTCACTTAACCTTGGTGTAGACTTAGTGTATTTTAGATGTTTCACTTATTTATATATAAAACAATAACTTTTTCTTTGTGGTTAATTTTAGTTTTTCGTATACCAATATTTACTTCTTTCCAAAATCATATTTCCTATGACAAAGTGATACTCTTAATTAATTCAAAGAATTAAAGTATATAGTAGGACATTTTATCTATAATTTATCTATTTACCTATCTAATCTTGTAAATGTACAATACTATTCATTGCAGCATCATTTGTAAAATATTGTACAATAGCCCTAAGTGTTCATTATGGAGCACATGTAGGTATGGGAATATCAGCTGTCCAGGAGGTCCAGGCTGATCCTTTTAATCTTTTTTTCCAATGGAATAAAACGTTTAATCTATGATGGTAAAGGCAACACTCAGGGCTTTCGTCTTGATCTCTATCTCTCCCTTTTTAAAGATACTAGACTTTTGCTACACGTAAAAATCCAAAATAGGAAAAATGAGCAAAGGGCAAACATGCTTAACTAATTCATGTCCATCAGAACAAATGGGGAAAGAGTGCACCAAAGAAGGTGCTGAAAGGTAAACACTTACTGAACCTGAAGAAGAGAACAAGGAGGGCAAAACAAGTCTAGCCTAAGTGCAAGGAGGCTGAACAAGAGAACCTAAAAATTCACACTAACACTCAGGGAGAGTACCTTGCCTAAAGCTTACCCTTAATCAGAGAGCAAAGCCCATATTCTACGATCAAGTTAAGAAACCCCAAATTTTAAGTAATAGGATACAATTGGAAAACACTGGGGACCTGAGCAAGCTTGTAGTTTGTTGTTGTACTGTTTGTCTTTTAGGTACAACAATCATATTCCTGTAGAGAGAGTTTGTATGGCTTAACAGACCATATCAACTTTTTTTAAAAGATTCCTCATGTAAGTGATACTGTTTGGTATTTCTCTTTCTCTGTTTGAATTACTTCACTCAGTAGAACAACCTCAGGAACTCTTCTCAATATTCTGCAGCAACCTAATTGGGAAAAGAATTTGAAAAGAATAGATACATGTATCTGTATAACTGAATCACATTGTTGTACATCTGAAATTAATGCAACATTGTTCATCAATTGTCCTCCAATATAAAATAAAATGTTAAATAAATAAACATATCTTACTAGTTCTGTTCTGAGTATTAGTAGGTCTTTCCTTTGTGCCATACTTCAGAGAGGTCTCTACATAAACTTTATAGTCATGAGATTTTTTTCCATAATGATTATTTATGTAAGTACTTTGACATACAGAAAACTCAATTTTTATATAGTTTGTTAACAACTTCATAACTGTCCTGTCAATATTATAATGATTTGTAAGTTCATTTTCAACCATTTTCTTCAAGATTATTATCAGAATTTGTGTACTGAAAAGCCAATTGAGTAGAAAGTTTTAAGTGTTTATTAAAAACTCATAAGTAGAGTGCAAAGTTATAATATCTTAATTTGGAAGACTCATTTCATTTATTTATTTTTCTTGTTCTCTTAAAAAAAAATGAGGAAGAACCTCCACTAATTCACAGTACCCAAAGGCAGCCCTGAAGTCCTCTGCCAGTATGTGACCACATAAAGAAAACCTGACCTACTCCCTTCCATTGTGACTTACCTTTAAAAAAGAAAAACCGTGTATGCAGTCATATAGCTATCTAAGGTTAAAGCTTTGAGCCAGAGTCCTTTGTATTAATAAGAGAATGAATTCAGTTCTGTTAAACTCTGCCAGAGGGATAGCTGGTTAGTTGATGACTGGAGGATTTTTATTTAAATTTGTGTGTTTTAACCTGGAAAAAAATTTACTAGCACAAAATCTTCACAAACTACTTCTTTCACACGTTCCACTTAGTGATAATTCCTGTATACATCACTGTTACTTTATGGAGTTTCAACTGATACATATGGAGTTTCTCACATGTATCAGTTGCAGCAGAGGGATGTATTCAGTTTTTCAGGCTATTTGAATGCTAAGGAACAGACACAAAGCAGGACTGCACTTCCAGAACTGCTGACAGGGCTTAGGGTCCAGTTAATTGCTGGTAAACAGAACTGTCTCTAATGCTCTTTTTAGTTCTGTGTTGATGTCTGCCAGCAGTTTTCAACATTGGTTTTAAAATTTCTTTATCTCTGACTCCAGTTGATTGACAGGTAAATCATGAACTGGCAGTGTTTGAAGAACTGCACTAGATTTCTATAAAGCTGTGACTATTTCCTAAACCTTACAGAACAAGTTCTAAATACTACATTTTCAGCTGTGATTCTCTAATGCCTGAAAATCACTCAGCTGAAATGCTAGTCAAATATTTTAGTGAGTTTATTCCTTATATAATCCTTTGAAAATGCATTCTATAAGTACAAATTTGATAGTAAGGCATGCTTATTACAACATTTATTAGCACAGCTTTTAACTACATACTTGTTTACATTTTGTTTATCAATATAGGAATCTTGCCTCTATTTTGATTTGCATTCCAATTTATAATTAGTAATATTAAGATATATGGATTTTCCCAGTAGCTCAGCAGTAAAGAATACGCCTGCAATGCAGTAGACACAGGAGATGTGGGTTCAATCCCTGGGTCGGGAAGATATCCCCTGGAGGAGGGCATGGCAATCCACTCCAGTATTGTTGCCAGATATCCCATAGGCAGAGGAGCTTGGCAGGCTACAGTTCATGGGGTCATATTGAGTTGGACATGACTGAAGCAACTAAGCATACATGCACAAAAAGAAATATATCTACAGAATATATTTTAAGTTTGCTCCCTAATTGATTCTGTTTGCAAAGTTACAAGTAAACCAGTTACTACTAATTTTGAGGAGTTACTGTAATTGTGATTTTCTATTGAGGGAACATGTAGCACCTGTGTTTGAAATTTAAAGATCACAAATTACAATGTACATCCTGTCTCTCTCTCTTTTGTTTACCTCTGCTACCTTACTCTAATGAAAAAGGGAAGAAATTTTATTCATGTATAATTCTGTGAAATATAGGAATAGTGCTATTTATAGAAATGGAATTAAAACAGACTATATTATGTATTTTGAGCACAAATTATCTGTTTTAACATAGTAGCCATCTTTCATCTGAGAGACAGTAATTAAAACCTTTTTCTCCCTATTATTCAAATCCTTTAAACATTGCGAAAAAGAACATAGTGACAGGGTATAATCCAATGTGGACTGCAAAGGAAGTAAAATAAATGGAATGTGTGATACCAAAGTCTTTCTTTTATGCTACAGATTTCAGCATTCTGCAGCCAATCTTATTGAAAAAAACTTCAAATATTTCTTAAATACAACTGCACTTTTTGTTTATCATCCTTTGCAGAAGTGTAACTTTTTAAACTTTTCTTTGTAGTATTTAATATTTTCATAAGCTGATTTAACAAGAAGTGGTTTTAGGTGTTGGCTGTGCATGTGGACACCACAGTTGATAAGTAGTTCTGTGAAATCAAGAATCAACATTTTTTTTATCCTGAAAATAACACAGGCTCCTTAGAGACTTGACTTAGTTTGCTTCATTTTAAATAGCATTTCATATTTTCTACATATGATTTAGGGCTTACTCTTGTGTTTTGGTTCTCTTGTTGGGGTGAAGAGAAAATACTAACTCTCAGAGCTCAAACTACCTGCACATATGAAAATCAGAAGTGTAAGACATAAAACATAAGGTGAAACACAAACTTCCTTAAGGATATAAATATCTGATCTAGGCAGATATGCAAGGTTACTCCATGATTTAGGACTTCACTAGTTAGTATGTGAAGGTCTCAAGATCATCATATCTAAATAGGAGGTTTCGAAGTAATGATCTTAAAGGACTTTGTAGCCTAAAGATTTTCTTATCCAGAAAAAACACATGTTCTCTTTCTAAATGATATAATTATTCCACGTGCACATAGCAATGTTGGACAATAGTGTATGCTTGTTCTCATTGTTCTAATGAAACGACGTGTGTTTTTCCAATGTTACTTTACAATTATTAATTTAAAAACAGCAACAAAGAAAAGAGTAACTAATTATATGACAGTGACAAAAAAAGTTATGCACGCTGGAAAATAAAGGCTCTTATTCATGCCTTGGAAAATTTCATTTTAATTTGTAAATCAAAGTAAGTAATACTTAAGCAATAACTCTTGATCAAGTTATCTAATCAAATAGAATATTGAAATTTGATAACTATATGCTGCTGCTAGTAAAACAGATAAAATATCAGAGTAAAATTAGCCAACTGAGGAAAAATGAAAAGGTATACAGTTCTGCAAACATAAATTCTTCCATATGAGCTATATATTATATTATTATGATGTACACCTTAAACTGATATAATGTTATAAGTGATTTATCTCTCAATAAAACTGGAAATAAAATTTTGGAGAATTTACTATACCTTAAAAAGTGTCCAATTATTTGGCACTTCACAGATTTATAAAAAATAATGATATAAAAAACAAACACAAAACCAAAGACTAAGAGATCCCATGTATATATGGGATATATATATATATATTACAGATGATTATTAAACAATGTTTAAAATGATATTGAAATGATGTCCATCAATTTGGAAAACAGTTAAGTTTTTAATCTATGTTTTCTCATATATATAAAAAATTAAGATAAATGAAAGATTTTACCAGAAGAGTACATACACATATATACACACACACAGATGTACAAACATGGATGTATTTGCATGCTAAGTCACTTCAGCTGTGTTGAACTCTTTGCAATCTATGGATTGTAGCCATAAAGCAAGTCATCAATTGAATTAACCATATGGAAATTAAACCAATTTTAGGTGGCAAAGGCAATATGAGCATTCTGAAAATATGATGTTCTGAAAAATTAGAAAGACTGGATGCATTTTTTTGAATAAGTAATAGACTAGAACATGGTAATACAAATATTTGTGTCAAAGCTATAAGGAAAGAGATAACTTCATTGGTGGCTGAGATGGTAAAGTATCTGCCTACAATGAGGGAGATGGGTTCAATTCCTGGGTCCAGAAGATCTCCCAGAGAAGGAAATGGCAACCCACTCCAGTACTCTTGCTTGGAAAATTCCATGGACAGAGGAGCCCAGTAGGCTGGAGCCAAACATGGGGTTGCAAAGAGTCAGATATGACTGAGTGACTTCACTTTCTATAAAAAAAAGAGTCAATACCACAGGAAAAAAAAAATAAAATAAAACAGGGAGCAAAGTTATGAACTGTCATTAACTATGAAATTGAGTCTGTTAACATAAAAAGTAAGACAAACTTTCCATAAACTAAATGAGCACATTAAATGCATTAAGCATCTCAAGTAATATCTAAAATCAAAATTAAAATACTTGTGTAATACCACTGAGGTAAGCCAATTAAAAAAATATATATATATATAATTGTCAATTGGCAAGATTATGGGGAAGCACTCATTCCCTACACAATTGTTGGAAGTTTGAACCGGAATAGCTCTTTGAGATGATTTTTTACTAACAAATATAAAATGTATACTATTTGACCTGCCAATTACATTTCTTCTATTTATTAGAAACACTGGCACCAGAATACAAAGTTATTTGCTCAAGGACATCCATTGTGATATTTTATGTAATAGAGAAAATTTGGAATAGAATAATGACCACCATTAGAGAAAATTTTAAAGAACATTCTACTTGAAAGGAAAATGATAGATCTATTTTTCAAACAGGAAAAGATTTTCAAAGCATAATTCCACTTAGGTGAAATTGAAATGCAGAGAAAAAAATGCAAACACGTGGTATATAGAGAAATATCTAGCAAAGGTACTTGCATGCTTGAATAGTGCTCTCTGAGGTGTGTCATGGTATTAGTTGAGAAGCTGGCTGAGTCACTTTAACTTTGGCACCCTTAAATTTTGGTACTATTTGTACATTTTAACAGTAATAAATATATATTAATTTTTCAAAGATATTCTTCTTTTTGTGGATTTAACTATTACTAGATTATGACATTACTTATTTTGTGTTTTAATATGCACTGGGATGTATTATGAATGATATTTAATATTTTTCTATAAATGTAAAATAATATATTCACATAAAATCTGTTTAGCTGCCCAATACAGTCTTTATTTCTTCATGCTTATCACAGTGGAATAACTTGGCATGTGTGTATCTTGAGGGACTAGAATTTTGAGAGAACAAAAGATTTCTTAAACTGTGGTACAGATTGCATGATTATTTTCCATGAATAACAAAACCTCTGCAGAATAACATGACTAATGTCTGCAGAATAATGCAAATAAAATGTCTGTGGGATAAAAGATCCATTACTGGAACAGAAAACAAAATATTATATTCTACTCTTATCTCAATAAGATTAGCTATATGACTAGAAATAAATGTTTAACCTCTCCAGGTCTCCATTTGGTAATTATCTAATAAAAGGAAGGGCTATGCAATACCTACATTCTATTCAGCCCTTGTTTCATATTTGTTAAATTCTGTTTTCTAAAAGCCAAGTTAGAAACTTGATAACCTCCTAAAAATTGCAGTCATATTTTTTTCATGGGTAGTGAAAAATAGTTAAAAATTCTAATAAGGATTACTAAGTTCCTAAAAGTGCAAACATTGAATCAAGAGGTAGGCATATTTTAAATTTAAATTTTAGTGCCAAATCATCCTCAAAATGTATGTATCAAGCTGTAGTAGGTACATTATAAAAACAATCTCACCCTCTTATCTTTGGTATCACTGAAAATATAGCATTTTTTAAAAGTTATGACAATATGGATGTATTATCTATATTTTGCTATTGGATTTTTAGAGCCAAATTCAATTATTTAAAATTCTAACGTTATCACTTTATTGCTATGATATTAAGCAATTAGAATATTAGACAAAAACCTCTCTTGGCTAGGTTAATAAATATGTAAAGAGGCGATTATGAGAAATGATTAGATAATTCACATAAATAATACAGTATTTTACAGGGAGTATCTGTGGTATTTTGCCACAGCATTGCAGCAGATAGGGACTGAAAGTGGTTGATGCACAGTTTGGGAAAAAGAAACAGAGACAGAATTAAAGTTGTAAAGATGGGACTGGGGGACTCAAGACCTCTTGGATCAAGAGCCCTGTTGCTCAGAGCCACATCACTTTTATTTAGTGTCTTGGCAAGCAGAAAGTATCTGTTGTGCTACAATGAAATCAGCTTTCTGTGTCCCCGATCACCTCTCCCATTTTACTGATTACTTTAAACTGTCTTTGTTATTTTCTTATACAAGGGCTATCACCTAGCTGGAAGTCATAGACCCACATATGCTTTGGGAAAACATCTCAGTGTGTACACAAGCAGTGTTCTAAACTTGCGCTGACCTGGCGTTCTAAGGTCCACACTATTTTTCTTTAGCTTAGCAGGGTATGCCGACCCCAACTAATCAACTCGATGTACTTTTATTGGGGTTATACTGTATTGCTATATTTTACTTTTATTCTTTTCCCATGGTGATTTTCTCATGGCTTAGCCAGAGCAACAGGCAGCTGACTATTAACCCTTGCAGTATGTATTATTATTTTTTTTTATTTTCTTTACTTAATATGGCCTTATGTGCACTTAAGATTATAAATAAATTTACAAGAAAAATAATTTCTTTGTATTCTAAAATACTTCCATAAGTCATTTAGAATCAATTCTTTAATGTAGTATGAGGTAAAGAAAGAAAGTGAAAGTGAGGTCATTCGGTCTTGTCCGACTCTGTGAGCCCATGGACTGTAGTCCGTCAGGCTCTGCTGTCCATGGTATTCTCCAGCCAATAATATTGGAGTGAGTTGCCATTTCCCTCTCCAAGTATGAGTTACTGCTACTGCTGCTAAGTCACTTCAGTCGTGTCCGACTCTGTGTGACCCCATAGACAGCAGCCCACCAGGCTCCCCCGTCCCTGGGATTTTCCAGGCAAGAACACTGGAGTGAGTTGCCATTTCCTTCTCCAATGCATGAAAGTGAAAAGTGAAAGTGAAGTCGCTCAATCATGTCCGGCTCCTAGCGACCCCATGGACTGCAGCCCACCAGGCTCCTCCGGCCATGGGGTTTTCCAGGCAAGAGTACTGGAGTGGGGTGCCATTGCCTTCTCTGCCAAGTATGAGTTAAGGATTCTTTAATTTTTTCCCCAAAATTAGATCCTCCATGTTTTCCTGAGTTGTGTCAATTTTCACTGTTGCAATTCTCTAATAGATTCCTATAGCTAAATGGACCTGTTTTCAATTTATATAGATAAAAGAAAATACACCATTGTCCTGGGGAAAAATAAGTATTTAACTGCAGTTTTACTCTGCTTATCTGCTTATACCTTTAGTCTCAGATTTTGAAGTGTAAACCATATGGTGGGGCTTAAATTATTCCATTTTAACAACATTGAAATATTAACCTTTAGCTTTATTCACTGAAAATTTTTCAACCATACTTTTCATAAAAGTAAAGTTACATTAAGCATAGGTACCTCAATTATATTAATATCATGGGGCTTTTCAAGGGCAGCAAAATTTAAAAAGATGATCCTAAAAATACACCAAGAGTTGTAATGATGTGATGAGCTTGGGAAACACTTCATACTTTCCTCCCCCTTATTATTGAGTTAAGTATTAGGGAAAATTGAATAAGTTATTTAACCTTGTCTGCATGGAATTTTGCTAAACAAGTTCAGTCAGCCAACTCTTAAAATAATCTTTCATATTTCATGGAATACTGTTTTCTATAGAATGTAGCTTAAAAATATGAAATAAAGATCAATATTATTTGATTAAAACAAAAAAAATATATACCAACTCATGCATTTGATTTCCCTCTTGTTGGAAACCGAAGCACAGAAATCTATAACCTTCATGGTGAATAATCAAGTAAACTGTATTACCCAATTTATAACCCGATGAGGTCAAGTCCTCATTCCCTTTTTCCTGCAGTAGTGAAGGAAATTAGTCTTCCTGAATGAATAGTTTCCAACCTTACCTTACAGAAGCAAACACATTTTGAGCCTTGGTTTTCACACTATTCTACCTGTCTAGATGTAGTAATCTAAACATAATAATATCATAAGGAACATTCAAGTGATAACAATGTGAAAAATAGTAGAGAGTGCTTATAAGTCAAGAATTCTAATGTTTGGATTAAAATCTGATGATCTACCCTTTATGAGTTATGTGACATTAGGAAAATTGTTTAAATTTCATGCACCTCAGTTACTTGATCTAAGTAAGTCAGAAATACTATATGCACATATGTTTTTGTGTGTGGAATGAATGATTTAATGCATGTAAATTTCTTTGAAGAGTTTCTGGTATATAATGAACATTCAACAAATAAAAAATTACTTCTTATTCCGTACTAGCAGATTTTAGTTCCTCTTTAAAATAGAAGCATTAACATTGATTATTTTATTCCAGCTGTATATATGATTTGTTAAATGATTTTTAAGCCCTTATCCTACCTAATTAATGTGGGTTTTTGGCTTGTATTAAATCAACTTTATTTTTTAGGGCAGTTTTAAGTTCACAGCAAAAATTTGGTATATGATACAAAGCTGTCTCCTATATGCCCTGCCCCAACTCATGTATTCCCTCCACCATTATCAATATCCCTCACCAGAGTGGTACATTTGTTACAACCAATGAGCTTACATGATCATAATCACCCACCGTCCATAGCTTATATTAGGATTCACTCTTGGTGGTGTAATTCCATGGCTTTGAACAAATGTAATTTGTAGTTTCATACAGAGTAGTTTCCATGCTGCATCTACTCATCTCTATTTCACTCTCAACCTCTAGCAACCAATAATGTTTTACATTTCCATAGTTTTACCTTTTCCAAAATATCATATAGTTGGAATTATACAGCATTTCATTTTTCAGGATTGGTTTCTTTCACTTAGGAGCATGCACTGGAGCTTCCTCCATGTCTTTCCATGACCTGATTGCCCATTTCTTGCTAGTATTGAATAATCTATTGTCTAAATATATATTAATGTGTTTATCCATTCATATCCTAAAGGACAACTTGGTCGTTTCGAAGTTTTGACAATCTTGAGTAAAATTGCCATAAAAATATCTGTATGCAAGTTTTTAACTCCTTTGGGTAAATACCAAGGGTTGCAATTGCTCAATTGTGTTGTAAGAGTGTGCTTCCACAGTGGCTGTACTGTTTTTCACTATCACCAATAGTGAATGAAAATTCTCATTGCTTCACATTTTCACCATTATTTAATGGTATGAGTGTTCTGGATTCTGCCTATGCATTTCACTTTTGACTTTAGGGGGTTTTCTTTTTTCCCAGAAATGTAACTTAATAGTATCTTAAATGTAGATTAAATAAACAATAGTAGATTAAATTTAACTCAGCTTAACTATTTGGCTGTGCATTTTAATGTCTTATTTCAAAAAAGGTACATATGGAACAGAAAACATAATCTTGGCAATTTACCCTATAGAAATCCTAGAGTTATAAAATTGTGCCACTTATCTCTTTTCTCTCAAATCCATTACATTTGAGAAAAAAAAAAAAAAAGGCTCTTCCTGCTCATTCCAGACTACTACTCAAACTCTTTCTGGAAAAAGATGTATTTGCATATAATTTATTACTTATAATAATCTTAATTAAATTTATATATGTTTAAATATGCACGTATAAATGTAGTTAAGTAATATGTATTTACAAATATAAAAGCATACATATATATATGTAGGTATTTGTGTGTATATGTGTGTGTACACCTTTGTTATATAATCCATCTGACTATACTAGTTTGATTCTTGGCTTATGTTCTTTCAAANTTTGCATATAATTTATTACTTATAATAATCTTAATTAAATTTATATATGTTTAAATATGCACGTATAAATGTAGTTAAGTAATATGTATTTACAAATATAAAAGCATACATATATATATGTAGGTATTTGTGTGTATATGTGTGTGTACACCTTTGTTATATAATCCATCTGACTATACTAGTTTGATTCTTGGCTTATGTTCTTTCAAATTGGCTCTCTTCCACCGCTTTACCTAATATTTTACCCCTATCTAACCTACTCCTTAAGTGTGTTTTTCTTTGAGATTTCGATATGTTAAATCATACATTATGGCCAATTATTTTTATGTCATTTCTAAGAGATATTTGTTCTCATCACCTATTTTTTTCTCTCACCTATTTTCAAAAGACTATATAGTTTTTCATCAATTAAAAAGAGTTTAGACCTGATCATTAGTCTTCAATTTGTATTCCTCCAGTTTAAATATTTTACTACCACAATTATTTTACTTATTCATATAGCAATAAATGATCATAATCTCCACAGCCTTTAACTTATCCTTGATTAAAATTGTAACTAAAATCAGGAGCCACATATTTCAATCGAACTTAATGAAAATGAAAAATGATTTTTTTTAAATGTTTATTTGTTTTCACTTGAGCTCCACCTGTATCTGCATGATTTTTCTCACTAGATTATAGACTCCTAAATAGTAGGAGTCTATAACACTAAGCGCAGGGGCAGCGGCAGGCCAGCACACTAAGCGCGGTCAAGAGCTACCCCACGTCTGAGGTCAGGGGCAGCGGCCTAGAGTGCCAGGCTGTGATGGCGCAGGAACAGCCAACAGGAGCTACCCCACATCCAAGGTCAGGGGCAGCAGCTGAGAGGAGCCACCCCGCATCGGAGGCCAGGAGTGGTGCCCGAGGCCAAGGGCAGCAGCAGGAAGGAGCAACCCCACCCCCAAGGCGAGGGGTGGTGCCCGGGAGGGGAAATCCCACATCCAAGGAGTGGTGGCTGTGCCGGTGCAGGAGGGCCTAGAGAAGCCATCCTATGTTGAAGGTCAGGAAGGGCAGTGGGAGGAGATATCCTTCATCCAAGGTAAGGAGCAGCGGCTGTGCTTTGCTGGAACAGCCGTGAAGAGATACCCCACACCCAAGGTAAGAGAAACCCAAGTAAGATGGTAAGTGTTGCAAGAGGGCATCAGAGGGCAGACACACTGAAACCATACTCACAGAAATCTAGTCAATATAATCACACTAGGACCACAGCCTTGTCTAACTNGGAGAAGGAAATGGCAACCCACTCCAGTGTTCTTGCCTGGAGAATCCCAGAGACAGTGGGCTCCTGTCTGTGGGGTCGCACAGAGTCGGACACAACTGAAGCGACTTAGCAGCAGCAGCTGCAGCAGCATTCCCATACATATCATGTCATCTCTGTTCATTCACCTGTGGACAGATAATTATTGTCTTTCCATATCTTAGCTATTGTAGGTACTGCTCATTTAAATCCAAAGCCAAATTGGATAGAAGGTATTATATACTCCATACTTTCATTTACTTGAGAATAATTTATTCGATATTCATCCATATGGAGGGAGCAGATAGTAGTGTTCAATTATATGGGAGAGAAAACTGAAGCTCACAGGTTGATTTGCCTAACTTTTCACACAGCTTATTAAGATTCAAACCCAGGTTTTCTGACTTGCAAGACCTGGGCAGATTGACGCCCTGCTACCTTGTCACTCCAACTGTCAGGGTATTTATTATACTACTGTTTAGCGGGCTCTGGTAGTAAATCCTGTTCTGCAGTTCTGTGGAGGTCCTGTAATCAAATCCTGCAGGCCTTCAAAGTCAGATTCCCTGGGGATTCCCAGTCTCTTGGCTGGATCCCCAGGCTGGAGAGCCTGATGTGGGGCCTAGAACCTTCACAGTGTGAAATCTTCTTTGGTATTATTGTTTTCCAGTTTGTGGGTTGCCCACCTGCAGAGACAGGATTTGATTTTATCATGGTTGTGCCTCTCCTACGGTTTAGTTGTGTCTTCTCCTTTGTCCTTGGATGTGGGGTATCAATGGTTGTTCACCAGCTAGTTGTGATTTGGTGCTCAGGCAGGAGAAGATGAGCATATATCCCTCTCCTCCTCCAGCTTGACCCAATTTCCTCAGTATATTAATACTGATTATTTAGTCACCAAGTCGTGTCTGACTCTTGTGACCCCATGAACTGTAGCCCACCAGGCTTCTCTGTCCATGGGATTCTCCAGACAAGAATACTCGAGTGGGTTGGCATTTCCTTTGTCAGGGGATCTTCTGGAACCAGGGATTGAGCTTGGATCTCCTGCATTGGCAGGTGGATTCTTTACCACTGAGCCACCAGGGAAGCCCAAATTCTTATTACATACAAATATAAATCATAGGCGAAAACTTTAAAAAGTTATAATAAAATTAGCACAGTCTGTTTCATAGGAAAAGTTTTGCCTGTTACGGTGAGGTGTCACTGTTTACACTGACAGTTGTAAATAAAGAAGGGTGAAAACTCAAATAAAAATTAAAGTAAGCAAGACTGAGCTTTGTTAACCATGCCATCAAGAGATTTCACTTTAGGGGAAAAAAAACTAACTTGGGCTAGTCTGTATTTACCTGATGGCTGTATCAAGTCAAGCAGTGTAGGTGTATTTAAGAAAGTAAATATCTCTATTCTTCTTTCATCCCACCCTTCAGAGCCTACTGATATTAATACTTTATTGTATATAGGGGTCAAGTCAACATATTTTGTGTCAGTCAACAAATAACAGGTTTCAACAATTTGGAGTTGTTATACAAATTTAATGTGGGTTGCAGTGATTTTATATCAGGAGATATTTACCATACCAGTGGAATTTTGTCATTGTAAAATAAGCTTTTTTAGAGCTTACCAGAAGTAGGCTAATGGTATATAACCTTTTATGAAATAATTTTAATTGCCAACCATGGGAGAGAAGACTGGTAATATGAAGATTATAATTTTAACCTCTACTTCTAGTTCTGTGGGACTTCTCTGGTGGCTCAGATGGTTAAGTGTCAGCCTACAATGTGGGAGACCCGGGTTCAATCCCTGGGTTGGGAAGATCTCCTGGAGAATGAAATAGCAACCTACTCCAGTATTCCTGCCTGGAGAATCCCATGGATGGAGGAGCCTGATAGGCTACAGTCCATGGGGTCGCAAAGAGGAGGACACGACTGGGTGACTTCACTTTCACTTTCTAGGTTTGTAATGCAGGGCTCTGCTAAACCTATTGACTAACATATTTCTCCCAGCACTTGTCACGTAGAGAGTTGTGTAATAATTTAAAACTCACTCAGTTACTGAAGGTTTCTAGGAAACTTCTCTATAGCTATTAACTTTGTAATTCAGAGCATAAGAGTTATTTTGATGCAATTTCCTGGGTAAAACCTCTATCATCAATTAATTGGCAAGAGACAAAAAGAAAAACTATTTAAACTAGATACTTCTACTAGAAATGTGCCTTCTAGTAGACTGGGATTTGCACTGACCACCCCCCCCCGCCAACCCTTTTTTAGACCTGTGGGTTTCTGCCTCCTTTCAAAGCATTGTTGAGTGCTGTAAGTGTAAGGCTTGCTTCCTTGTTTAGCATGAAATAATCGCCAGAGATCTGTGAAAGAGCCTAATGGCATGGGAGCATTTTTGCAAAATGTCACTTATTTTCTAAATCATTTCTAACAACGAACCACAAATGTTACATCCGGGCAGTGATGGCAGGAGCTATTTGGCTCATGGCCTTTATTGCCACGATGGAAATCACAGTTGAAGTAGGCTCTGTGTGCCTGGTGTGCAGAAGGTCCTTAGCTGCCTTGCCTCCAGAAACACTACCCCCACATCCTGCCACCTCATTGATCAGTGAGTTGAATTAACATCTCTTCCTGTTGGTGTAGAAAGTGATAGAAATATCTTTTATAGTCAGAGTGTAGATATTTAGTATGCTGTTTTGTTTCTTGCATTTCCATTGCTCAAACTTAGCTGAGGGAAGAAAATTGTTCTCCAAAAAGAAGGCTTATCAGGATCACTTCAGGCAAAAGGTTTTTGTTTAGATGGTTGGTTGTGTCAACTAGAAAAAAAGCATGAGCTGAAAGTTGAGAATTATGTTTTGTTTGGGAGCTTATTGAGTAACATAGCGTGGGATGACAGCCTCTCAGGTAGCTTTGAGGGGCTGTTTCAAAGAGGCAAGGGAGGACCCAGGATATATATATGCTTCTTTGCTTAAAAAGCATGAAGAACAAGAAACATGTAGTTGAACATCAAAAGATTCCTGCTAATCACAAAAACCAGACATCTCAAGTTAGAGGTTTTAGTGGGAGAATGCAAGAATCTGGGCTTATTGAAATCATTCCTTTGATATCCAACTTAACTAATCTAGGAGCTAGTATCCTGTTTTCCCCTCTGTCCTGAATTCCCTTCAGAGTTCATCATGGGGTGGCTGCAGTGGTTGATGAGTTTATGGCAGTAACATCTTCATTTACTGAAAGACTGGTGACATTTTTTGCCTACTTTGGATTCCAGACTACCTATGGTAGAGTTTACTCTCAGCCCACAGTTAATAGTCCGTCACTGGAGTGGGGGATGGGTGGGAAGAGGCCTATTAGCTTTGAGAGGTGATAGTCCAGCTATACCTTTCAAGTATCTTTGTTAGCTTTCTTTTTACTGTTGCATTTTTATACAGACATATCTTCTGCACTATCTCTGTCCCCTCACTACAAACTTTACCTTTCATTTCAGTTCAGTTCAGTTGCTCAGTCATGTCCAACTCTTTGAGACCCATGAATCGCAGCACCCCAGGCCTCCCTGTCCATCACCAACTCCTGGAGTTCACTCAGACTCACATCCATCGAGTCAGTGATGCCATCCAGCCATCTCATCCTCTCTCGTCCCCTTCTCCTCCTGCCCCCAATCCCTCCCAGCATCAGAGTCTTTTCCAATGAATCAACTCTTCGCATGAAGTGGCCAAAGTACTGGAGTTTGAGCTTTAGCATCATTCCTTCCAAAGAAATCCCAGGGCTGATCTCCTTCAGAATGGACTGGTTGGATCTCCTTGCAGTCACTTGCAAATCTGATTCTTGTACCAGTTTTGCTTTGTCACCATTAGTTGAGCAAACCTGTGCTAGTTGTAGGATTAAGTGCTGAGCTTGTTGTGGGGAGAGTAAGATGCATGTCCTGGCCGTAGAGAGTAGGTTCCACGGAACCAGCCATTTGCAGTAAGTGCTATTATTGAAGTATGTCCACAACCATGGAGCAGGACAGGAGATGGCTGCAAAGAGGAGATTGCTGGGCCAGGTGTTGAAGAATCAGGCAGGCAGAAAGTTTGGAGTTCCAAGTATTGCCTCTGGTGGAGGAGAGCAATGACGAGTCTGGGAAGCCAGCAAAGTGTGGCATCATGAAGAATGCTCCAAACATTTTAAGGGTTTTGGATTTTACCCTGTAGGTCAGTGGTCCCCAGCTGGCATCAGGGACTGGTTTCGCGGAAGACAGGTTTTCCATGGATGGGGTAGGGGATGATAGTTAGGATGATTCTCATAAGAAGAATGCAGCCTGGATCCCTCACATGCGCAGTTCACCACAATAGGGTTCATGCTCCTTTGAGAATCTAATGTTGCTGCTGATCTGACAGGAGGCAGAACTCAGGCAGTAATGCAAGGGAAGGTCTGTAGCCCGGGGGTTGGGGACCCCAGCTGTAGGTGATCTGGAGCTCACGAAAGATGATTAGGAAAGGAGTGACAGAATCAAATTTGCTTTTGGAAAGGTCTCCCTGGCAGTGCATTGGGAAATGGATTGGAGAGGGGAGATGGTCGAGGTAAGCCTTTCTGGTAGTCAGGGTCAGAAATGGCCAGTGGTGGTCATGGGAATAGAGAGAAATGGAACTGAGTGCTTGTGAGAGGCAGCACCTTTAAGTTTCTTGGAGACTGAAGGCTTCCAGCAAACAGAGAGGAGTCCAAGGTGGGGACTTGAGCTGAGAGATTAGGTGGAAAGTAATAGCAGGAGGAGGAGAACAGATGTGCAGGAGGGGAGAATTTTGCATTGTTCTGCAAGCCTCACACTTTTCTCTCCTGCTGTAGCTCAGACCATTCCCGTTCCCAGCAATACCAGACTCTCCTTCTCTTTCTCAGCAGCTCCCTCCCCTTCCAAACCCATCACAGTCCCAGAAAGCCCTTGTTGATCTCTCTAAGCCCAAAGTGGCCACCAGTGGATGTTCGCACTCCTAATTTTTCTATTCCACACAATTAGCACTCACCTTGTATTTTTGTTATTCATTATCTTTGCATTAATTCCACCAAATATAATGTAAATTTCTTGAGGGCTGAGACTAGGTTATGTAAAACATCCCAAATGTTATAGACATTCCACTCCTGTAATTTAAGAAAATTCTCTTTTCCTCACCCTCCTCTAAAATGTAATAAACTTTCTGCGGTGTTCTGTGTGTTTTCTGTTCTAAGTTAGTCCTCTGGTAGCTCTGTGGTAAAGAATTCGCCTGCAATGCAGGAGACCCCGGGTCTGGAAGATCCTCTGGAGAACAGATAGGCTACCCACTCCAGTATTCTTGGGCTTCCCTGGTGGCTCAGCTGGTAAAGAATCCTCCTGCAATGCAGGAGACCTGGGTTCAATCCCTGGGTTGGAAAGATCCTCTGGAGAAGAGAACGGCTCTGTACTCCAGTATTCTGGCCTGGAGAATTCCATGGACTGTATGGTTCATGGAGTCTCTAAGAGTTGGACACGACTGGGTTACTTTCAGTGCCCAGAATGATGCTTGATACCTTCAGTGGAAACCAAGTAAATCATTGTTGAAAGGAAGAAGACATGAATTACTCTGAATAATTAAAATGATTAATTAAATGAATTTATGTAAGTTAAGTAAATTTAATTAAGTAAATAATAAGCATAGTGGTTAGTGGTTTTTATGGCCTTGGGGAGTTCTTTTCTCTGGCCCTTGGAGATGCCCACAGTCATCTGTTATAAAAGTGCTGATTGTACATGTTCTTCCAGGCTCTCTGCTAGGTTCTGTGGTCCCTGACCTTCCAGTTCCTCACTATCTGCGAAGGAGGCAGATATGTGAATAGATAATTGCAGCCATCTGTGATTAATGCTAGACTGTGAACAAGGTGTGTACCAGTGTCACGGTGGCACCAAGGACAAAATATGTGACCTTGCTTAGGAAAATCCAGGATGGCTTTACAGAGGCAGTACTGGCCCTCAAGGAATGGCCAGATAGGTGAGGGGATGGGGCTAAAATAGTGGAGTGTTCTGAGCATGCCTCAGTGTTGCCTGATTTCTCAGCAGATTACCCTTGATGCTGTCCTTGCCTTGTTTGCTCTGATACATGGCTCTTATGTGCATGGTATGCGTGTGTATGTGTGTATTCTCTACTAGGGTATGATGGCTAAAAAGCAAACTATTCTTAAAGTCCTTCTGTTTGAGCACAGTCAGTCTTACCCTGTTGCGTAAACCTTTTGTTACTTTCAATTTCAAATCCACAATGTATCTTCCATGTTCTAACTCTCAAATCAAATAATTGCTTTCCAAAAGATTCCCCAGTCTTCTCTTACCTGTCTCATTGTTCTTTGGATCTGCCACAAGCAGCTTTAAAAGAGGGAAAGAGTTCTACATGCACATACCCCACCCCTCTTTTTTTCTCAAGAGGTTGCAACAATCACATATGTTGATTGCCATGTGTTTCTTTTTTTTTCTTTCTTCTAGAAACCAAGAAATTTAGACTCCTGTAAAGATTACCCTCAGAGATGCTATTTAAATTCTGACATTCTTGGAGGAAGATTATAGTATGTTGTTAGGAATTCCACAGTCTAGCTTTATTTATATTTTTTGGCCATGCTAAGCAGCATATGAGATCTTAGTTCTCTGACCAGGGATCCAGCCTGTTCCTTCTGCAGCAAAAGCATGGAGTCTTGACCACTGGACCACCAGGGAAGTCCCAGTCTAATGTTTAGTTAAAGGGTGATCTTGCACTCTCAGTGTTATTTGTAGCAAGTTAGATCAAAATCATTGTATTTTATAGAAGTTTCCACTCTAGCTAATTCGTTAGGTTTTCTTCTTTTATCATACACATCACTTTGTGTTTTGCATTCCAGTTACTTGAGCACATTTTAGCAAACTGTATAGCTTTAGAAGGAGAACTGCTATCTTATTTCCTTTGTACCCTGCAACCTAAGTATCATAATGCTTTTCACAGAGTTCAAATATTTGTTAAGAGATGATATTTTAGATTGTAACGCGAAGCTTTTTTTGTTACAAGTTATAAGCTGGTTGATCTGCTTTTGATACAAATCATTCAGGGTTTGGATCTATGCAAAAATCACTAGTTTTAGAACAGGAAAATATATTTCCAGTCACCTTCAACCAAGGAAATGTACTTCTTGACTGATTGGTAACTCATATGTAAATATAGAGATTGTGAGAATTTAATACAGGGTAGTCATTGTTTTATGTCAATATTGCTTTTCCTTTAGTTTTGCCTTGCCTTTTAAAATGCAACTAATATTATTTAGTACCCATCTTAAAAGAAGTAGCCAGTTTAAAGACTGCTTGATGAAAATGTCAACAATAGAATATTTTGGACATGTGCCAAAGAGCAATCCAAATACTATTCAGCCCCAAATCAGATGGAATGTTTGCACAGAAGACAAGTTGAAGGGTTAATAGGCAACTTTCTCTGCCATGGTACTTATTACTGCCCTGGCTACATGTCTGAATATTAATTGAGAGAACTTGCTACAGTAAGTTGTTCAGCAGCCAAAAATACAAATGGAAGAAAATGTATTCTTTTGTGAAGCCCAGATGTTGCTTTTATATTTAATACTTTCAATCTAGAACATTGAAACTCTACTGTTTCCCACATTATTTGAAAATACAAACAGTTGAAATTGGGGGGAAAAAGGATATTAGTCATTAAAATTCTCTTTTCTATAATTTTATTTTAACTTTGGCAGAACTTGAGCCAGAGGTCAAAGTCATGTAAATAGATGTTCTTTCACAAAGTGCAATTATGCAAATTATAGGTTTGTTTATAAAGCTTACTAACATTGTGTTTACATAATTTATTTTTTTATGATTTCTTCAGACATTCTATCTAGATGTTTGAAAAATAATCTTTGACTTGGCACAGACAAGATGATGGTGAGATTTTTCTTCTGGCATCACATAGAAATAAACTATTTATTTTTACTTTTTTCTGATTTTGTGCGGTTTCTAATAAAAGTTATTCCCCACTAAATTTAAAACAAAAATAATACAACCTCCCCACATATAAACCCTTAACATTATTTTAAATGTTTTGTTATAATTTATGTTATGATTTTAAACAATTGCATTCATTTGTTGTATTATTTCCTTCTACTGTTACTTATTAAACAAGTCCTGAATGCTCAATCTGTGTAAAATATAAGATACTTTTATTTTTCTAAAGCCAACAAGCAAAAAAAGAAAAACCAACAAATCAAACCCACCTTTGTTTCTAAGTAATACAGATAGTGAAGAAAGAGTGTAAGCTCACTGATCATAGACACTCTTGAGGGAAAGTAGATTTTAAAGACAGAGCCTCTTGCATTCATTGGGGTGAGTTATTCCCTAAAGAGGGCAGTTTAAAGCAAAAGGAAGAAAGAGCCTATGAAACCTGTGCTAATACAGAGTCGTGAGGAGGGAAGACAGGCCTGTAGTTGGAAGACCTGAATTAGCAGTTGGCTTTGGTCCCCTAGAATCTATCAACTGGAGCAAGTTTCTTGACTTTACAGCATGTGTTTTCGGCCTTGTGGGGTGGCTAAGAAGAGGAAAGGAGGCTGATATAGTGCTGGTGTGCTGAGTTGCTTCCGTTGTGTCCAACTATTTGCAACTCTGTGGATTGCAGCCAGCCAGGCCCTCTGTCCATGGGATTCTCCAGGCAAGAATACTGGAGTGGATTGCCAGACTCTCCTCCCGGGGATCTACCCCACGTCTCTTGTGTCTCCTGCATTGGCATGCGAGTTCTTTACCACGGGTGCCACCTGGGAAGCCCCAACAGTGCTGGGTATGGGGCATTTTCACTCATACTCCCCGAGGGGCACTTACACTATCACCATCGTAATGAGTTCTTTTACTTAACAGCAGTCGTAGGCACGGCTGCTCTTAACCTTGGAGAGCCCTAAGTCCTTCCCCGCTGTCTGGCTTGTGCTGCACCGTGTCAGGGTATGCGTGCAGGAACTGCCCACTAAGTGTCAGGTTGAGGGAGATCATGACCGTGGCTGTGCTGCAGACACATGTACTTAAAGATAAAAGAGTTGAAGAATAGCATGTGGTTTCTGCAAAGAGATAATTACTGTGTGCTTTCCTATATTCATACTGATCTTCAGACAGGATGATAATGTTCTTCAGATTCCAGGAAACCTATTTCAGGGGGAATCTCTTTCAGGGAATCTTAGCAAAAGATTCCAACAGCTGACACTTTGTGGGCTCCCGATAAATGACTCACAAATGTAAGATGGTATTTTCATCTGTAGCACCTGTGGCTTTTCCCATTCTCCCAATTGCCGTCAGCCCCCGTGTGTCACCATGTAATTGTATGCGCAAAGAGAAGGAGACTTTTAAGTAAGAGGTGACTAGCTTTTATTACAAATTGAGCTTTTAGCAGATTGCAGGAGGGCTGAGGAGGGAATGATTGGTGATGAGATTATCGGTGCTCAGTGTTCCCCATGATTCCTTTGTCTCTGCTGAATGGTGGATACTGGAGCATTTCAGAGTTCAGCATTCCGTGCAGAAAGGGCAGCCACAAGGCAGTGAAGGAACGATTATTGACCTGATGTTAACAACTTCTGTGAGGGCTTCCCTGATGGTTCAGTGGTTAAGGATTTTCCTTGCAATTCAAGGAACGCGGGTTCAGTCCCTGGCCTGGGGAGATTTCACGTGCCGCGGAGCAACTTAGCCCATGTGCCGCTGAGAGGGTAACAGGCAGGAAGGCCAGGGGTCTCCAAATCGAGGAAATAGCCTGCAAGTGTCAGGCATTTTTCTCTCTCTTAAGGGGCAGGAGGAAACAAACTAGCAATATTTTTTNTTCATGGCTGCAGTTGAGAGGGTAACAGGCAGGAAGGCCAGGGGTCTCCAAATGGAGGAAATAGCCTGCAAGTGTCAGACATTTTTATCTCTCTTAAGCAGCAGGAGGAAACAAACTAGGACATTTTTTCCTTACCTATACAGATTTAAAAGGAGGTTTCTCTTAAAATTCTGTGTTGCCATAATGACACCTGGTTTCCCCTGAAGTTAACCAATGTTTTTTTCTATGGAAATGTTTATCTTAAGCTATGCTAATGTACTATGCATTTACCCCAAACTCTATCTTCAAGTCGGGCAGACTTTTGGGCTCAGAACCTACTTGATAAACCAGTATGTTATACTCCGATATTGTTCCTCTAATCTGTGTAAATGAAACTATTTGTATGGTGATCTGCCCTTCTTCAAGATTCAAGTTAATCATTTTATGGCCCAAGATAAACCATTTGGTGCCAAGATTATCCAAAAATACATCTTATGGGTGAGGGGCCTGGTGCCATTCTGAGTTTTGAGACATTCCTTTCTTTCATTAACAGGCTGCTTGTGACTATATAACATCCAGCTGAAGACTAGCAGGGGGGTACTCTTTCTGGCCCCTTCTGATGCCTATGTCAGAAGCTTTCTCTATCTCCTTTATATTTTAATAAAACTTTATCACACAAAAGCTCTGAGTGATCAAGCCTCGTCTCTGGCCCTGGATTGAATTCTTCTCCTCCAGGGGCCAAGAATCCCAGCATCATAATTCAACAACAACCTTTCACAGTCACCATCTGCAGTGATTTAGGAGCCCAAGAAAATAAAATCTGTCACTGTTTACATTGTTTTCCAATCTATTTGTCATGAAATGATGAGACTGGATGCCACGATCTTAGTTTTCGAGTGTGAGTTTTAAGCCAGCTTTTTCACTTTTCTCATTCACTTTCATAAGGAGGCTTTTTAGTTCTTTGCTTTTTGCCGTAAGGGTGGTGTCTTCTGCATATCTGGCATATCTCCCAGCAATCTTGATTCCAGCTTATGCTTCATCTAGATCAGCATTTCACATGATGTACTCTGCATATAAGTTAAATAAATAAGCAGCATGATCATATGCAGCCTCCTTTCCCAATTTGGAACTAGTCTGTTATTCCATGTCCTGTTCTGACTGTTGCTTCTTGACCTGCATGCAGATTTATCAGGAGATAGTAACGTGGCCTGGAATTCCCATCTCTTTAAAAATTTTTCACAGTTTGTTTTGATACACACAGTCAAAGGCTTTGACATAGTCAGTAAAGCAGAAGTAGATGTTTTTCTGGAACTCTCGCTTTTTCTATGATCCAACAGATTTTGGCAATTTGGGGTCTGATTCCTCTGCCTTTTCTAAGTTCAGCTTGAAAGATTCCTCCTCCCTCAGTTTTTTTTTCCTTTGTCTCTCTGAAATTCCCATGGTTTGCTTTACTATGTCACATTAGCTCTCACAGATTGTCCTCAGGGCATTCAAGCCAAGTCCTTACCCTAAAGACCAATAATGCAGTGCTCACCTCTGTGCCCAGCCCCCACTCCCTCCTGGTAGATGGGAGCTTCTGAGTTGCTTCTCCACTGGTAATGGCAGTTAGGTGTATATTCTGTGTGTGTGTGTGTGTGTGTGTGTGTGTGTGTGTGTGTGTGTGTTTCTGTTTGGTTATTTGCTTTCTGAGATTCCAAAGCTCCCTGCTGATCCCATCATGAGAGGTTTTCTTATTGTATGGAAAGTTCTGTTCCTTTACTACTCCCTTCCCAGAATGGGTCCATCCCTAAATCCTTTGTGTCTCTTTTCATCTTTTATATTTTGTTCTACCTCTTTTTGAAGACATTGGGTTGTCTTTCTGGGTGTCTGGTGCCCTTCACCAGTGTTCAGAAGTTGTTTTGTGGATATTTCTTCACATTCATATGATCTTTTGATGAATTTGTGGGGGAAGAAAATGGTCTCCCCGTACTAAACTTCCACCATGTTGGCCCCCCCTCAAATTTCTTACATGTTAGAATAATCTCACTAGGACATTTAAATTATTATGATTAATATAGTGAGAAATATAGTGGCAAAAGTGAACAACTTATATGAGAAAGTTAGGATTTTCTGAAAATGATACAAAATTTAAGAAAGGAAATGCAAGAGATACATTTTTTAATGATGTTAGGCAAAAAAATCCTCAGTGGGCACATTAGTAGACTCAACAATGCTGAAGAATCAATGATTCAACCTATGTGCAATTGGAGTCTCAGATAAGAACAAGGAGAAGCGAAGGAATTATTTAACAAGATATTTGTCAATAATTTCCCTCAAATAATAAATGATGGCAAAGCACATATTCAAGAATCTCAGATCATTTCAAGCAGGGTAAATATAAAATAAAACACAGCTATATACATCACATTTAAAGTATTGTAAATGAAAAATAAAGGAAATTCTTGAAGGGAGCCAGAGAATAGTACACCTTGTCTGGACAGGACAATAATGAAGATCACTGCGCATTTCTTGTCAGAGCTCTAAAAGTAAGAAAATGATAGTGTGATATCTTTGAAGTACAGAAAGAAAATAAATAAATAAATAAAACCTTGTCAAAATAGACTTCTATGCACCGTAAGAATATCTTTTGAAAACAAAGTGGATAAGGATATTTTTAAAGACACAAAAGTTTAGCGAATTCACTTTCAACAGACTTGTGCTACAAAAAATGATAAAAGGATGTTCTTAAAACAAGCTATATGATACCAGAGAAAACTTGGATCTATATAAATAACTGAAAACCTGTGGTAATGGTAAAAATGGAGGTGAATATATAAAATGTTTTTCTATTCACCTTAATTCCTAAAAATGTACCTTAATGTTTAAAGTAAAAATTTGCTGTGAGTTTATGACATTTATAAAAGTTGTAAAGCTTTTGTACTGTTTGTGAACTGGTCTAATATTACCTAAAGACAGGTTATGATAAATTAAAGACATAAATTATTAACCCTAAAGTACTTCAAATTATAAAAGATCATAACAAGTAAGCCAAAGGAGAAGATAAAATGGAATAAAATGAACACAATAATAGAGCAAACATACATTGTAAAAGGGAACAAATAGAAAACAACTAAATATCATGGTTGATACAAATATGATAATACAAGTTGTTACATTATAGCAGATACCAAACATCCCCAATTAAAGTAAAGATAAACAAATTTTATTAAATAGCAAGACTATGTGTTTAAAAATCTACCTACTTTGGTATTCTGGCCTAGAAAATTCCATGGACTATATAATCCATGGAGTCACAAAGGGTCAGACACAACTGAACAACTAACTTTCACTTACTCAATCATACTATCACTAAGTTAAAAAAGATGAACTTATATATTATTATATATTATTATTAGGTAAAGTAACTTAGAATAATATGATCAAGTATTAAAAATAAACATTATATAAAGTTATTTCATCAGAGATTTAAAGAAAAAATTATAGAAATAGACTAGTATAAGTTATATTTGAAGACCTCCACACTCTTCTCTCTATAATAAATGAAACAAATAGAGATAACATCAGTGAAACATATGAAATGCCTAAAGAAAACTGTCAGGTAACATAATCGAACTTCTATTTATGTAATACTCTATTAAATAACATAAACTACCTATTCTTTTTAAGTACACATAGAACCTTTACCTAGATAAACCCCATTATGGACCATAGAAAAGCCATCAGCAACTTAAAACAATTAAAATAATAAAAGCATGTTCTCTATAGAAGGAATTAGACTAAAAATTAAGAAAAGATAATGTCCAAGTTGAAAGCAAAACATTCTAATCTTAAACTCTCTTGATTCAAATAGGAAGTCACAGTGAAATTTGAAAATATTTTGATGCGAATTAAAGCTGGAGCACGGTGTATAAAAAAAAGGATAAGCTGTGGATGAAGGCTTGTTTAGAGAAAAATTAATACCACTATTAACAAAATCTCAAACCAACGCTCTAAACTTCTAGCTAAAGAAGGCCTGACTCACAGTCTATAAGAGATCATATAACCACTCAAAGAATGTTAGAGATGGAACTGGTGGACACAAATGAAAACTAAGTAATATCAAACCTCTTACACTAACCACTAGAAATCACTTCAGTGACAAAACATTAAAAAATGAGATTACCTGGAGCTATGAAATATACTTATAATGTTTTCTTCCTTGCCTAGACTTGATCAAATGAAAATAAATGTTGATTATAAATCCACATTATAAATTGAACACTTCAATTTCACCTATCTTTGTTGTTTCAATTTCTTTCTTTTTCATTAATTATAAATTGTCACTATTTTAATGGATTCTTTTCAAAAGTCTTTCTTTCTTTCCTTGACACTTTTCTATCAGGAAAATCTTTTGAAGAACACAACAATCTATGTTTTCTGTCTTGGCCTGGAAATAGCAAAATTTTGCATGAGGGGCATTGAAAGAAAAATGAGACATGTTAAGAGGCTACCGTGATCTTCCAGGCAAGAAATGGAGGCATCTGGACTACAAAAGTCAAAGCAGAAGTCATTCTATGTGGTCAGACTCTGAACATAGTTTGAAAATTAGTCTCTTTGATAAAGGGTTGGATGTGAATAAAAGGGAAGCACAGAAATAAATAATAACATCATGGTTTTGTGTTGGCAACTTAATGAAAATTGGTACCAATTATAGAAATGGAGATGATTGTGGGAGAAATTTGTGGATAAAGGGATGGATGTAGAACTCAGTTAAATCTGTTTGGAACTTGTATAGTTTTCTAAGCCTATTATACATTAAAAATCAGATTAATTAGGGAGTTGGTATATAAGTGAAACTAAACACCTGGATTCAAGATTGCCAGGAGAAATATCAATAACCTCAGATATGCAGATGACACCACCCTTATGGCAGAAAGTGAAGAGGAGCTAAAAAGCCTCTTGATGAAAGTGAAAGAGGAGAGTGAAAAAGTTGACTTAAAGCTCAACATTCAGAAAATGAAGATCATGGCATCTGGTCCCATCACTTCATGGCAAATAGATGGAAAAACAGTAGAAACAGTGTCAGACTTTATTTTTCAGGGCTCCAAAATCACTGCAGATGGTGATTCCAGTCATTAAATTAAAAGCTATTTACTCCTTGGAAGAAATGACCAAAAGCAGAGACATCACTTTGTCGACTAAGGTCCGTCTAGTCAAGGCTATGGTTTTTCCTGTGGCAATGTATGGATGTGAGAGTTGGACTGTGAAGAAGGCTGAGCACCAAAGAATTGATGCTTTTGAACTGTGGTATTGGAGAAGACTCTTGAGAGTCCCTTGGATTGCAAGGAGATCCAACCAGTCCATTCTGAAGGACATCTGCCCTGGGATTTCTTTGGAAGGAATGATAATAAAGCTGAAGCTCCAGTACTTTGGCCACCTCAGGCGAAGAGTTGACTCGTTGGAAAAGACTCTGATGCTGGGAGGGATTGGGGGCAAGAAGAGAAGGGGACAACAGAGGATGAGATGGCTGGATGGCATCACGGACTCGATGGATGTGAGTCTGGGTGAACTCTGGGAGTTGGTGATGGACAGGGAGGCCTAGCATGCAGGGATTCACTGGGGTTGCAAAGAGTCGGACACGACTAAGCGACTAAACTGAACTGAACTGAAACACCTGGAAAAGTATTTTATACACTATACTCCTAAAAATCTCACTCGAGGTAGTACAAGCATAAGTTTAATTTCCTAAAATTCTAGAATATATTTTGTTTGTTTGTTTTGATGTTTTGCTTTTACCTTAGAGGAATTTTGGTCCATTCTGTTATACAGTGGAGTTTAATATACCAAGAAAAATATACCCTGGCATGCATTGTTCAGTGCAGCTTCTCTACTATTGATGTCAATAAACTGAACATTAAAAAAAAAAAAAAAGACTTTAATATGCTCTTTGTCTTGCCCATTCTCTTTCCCACTGATAATTTTAGAATTTACAATATTTTTTCTTAATTTATTTGAACAATTTTGGACATAATATTAAACTTGGCTATTCTTTTCATTTTACCACTAGTGCATGCTGAGTTCCAAATCACTTTTTACTCAAGCAAATGAAGGGAGAACATAATAAATAGCTATGTTTTTTTACTTTCCTTTTAAAGAAAAATTTCATCAGGCAAAGGAGATGTGGAGCATAAATAATTTTCTATACGTTTTGGTGGTTTAAGATTATCCAAGATCTCTGAATTCTCACTTATATCATCGTTCTTATTGTTAAGATGCTATTTTTCTCTGTTCATATCCTAGGTTTCAGGGAGAAGAAAACGCTTCAAAAGACAATGTACTCAATTGTTGTTTATCCCCAACTGTGTGAAATTGTTGCGGAGTTTAATACTGAGCAGTATTCTCTATACAGGTTTAAGCACTAAACTTTGGTGCTAAAATTACTTGCATTTTATCCCATACCTTAAGGCAAGAATTTCAAATTTGTGTTTATCACTTTCTCATTTTTAATGTTGCTATGAGCAACCTTCATTTGTGTAGTAGGAAAGATAATGATCAGGTTTCCTAAGGACAGTCAAAATAGCAATGGCTGAACAAGACAGAATTTTAAAATTCTCTCAGCTTATAGTCCAAATATAAGGAACCAAGGGTTCTGTAAATGTTTCTTAGTGAAGCTCAGACATCTCAAATTCATGGATTCGATACTGTGCTGTAAAATTGTTTCTACCTCCTTTTAACAAGACTATTTTCTAGCAGGTGGAAAGTTGGAAGGAATGAAGATCTTGCCCCTTCACTTCCTTAGTATGACCCAGAAATTTCACAAAGGCTTTTGGTTTCATGCCATTGACTGGAACTCAGGCAAGTGGCCATACCTAGCTGCAGGTAAGCTGCAGTCTTTGACTAGTGGCCCTATTCTGGAAAAACTTGTCATTTTCACTCTAAAGAAATAAGAGCAACATAAAGATGAGCAAAGGGTTGTCTGTATTAAAATTGACAATGTTCATCTTTAACCTCTCTCCATACGACACAGTTCAGTTCAGTTCAGTCACTCAGTCATATCTGACTGTACGACTCCACGAACTGCAGGACAGGCTTCCCTATCTATCACCAACTCCTGGGGCTTGCTCTAACTCATGTCCATTGAGTCAGTGATACCATCCAACGATCTCATCCTCCCCCTGCCTTGAATCTTTCCCAGCATCAGGGTCCTTTCCAATGAGTCAGTTCTTCGCATCAGGTGGCCAAAGTACTAGAGTTTCAGCAACGATCTCATCCTCCCCCTGCCTTGAATCTTTCCCAGCATCAGGGTCCTTTCCAATGAGTCAGTTCTTCGCATCAGGTGGCCGAAGTACTGGAGTTTCAGCTTCAGCATCAGTCCTTCCAATGAATATTCAGGACTGATTTCCTTTAGGATAGACTGGATGGGTCTCCTTGCAGTCCAAGGGACTCTCAAGAGTCTTCTCCAACACCACAGTTCAAAAGCATCAATTCTTTGGCACTCAGCTTTCTTTATGGTCCAACTCTCACATCCATACATGACTACTGGAAATATGACACAGTAATCACAGGTTTTATTCTCAGTAAGTATGTTGGTGATTACTTGAATATCTGGTTCCTCAATGTATACTGTATAATGCTATCCTATTCAGGATTTATATATATTTTGTAATCCTCTATTTAACCCCATCTTTTCAACAATTAATTGTGAATGTGCTATTTCACTTGAGTCATTTGCTTGCATTCCTCTTTATCAAATGGGTTTCTTGTAAGAAATAGAAACCAAATCTGGCTAACTGAAAAAATAAGTAAATAAAGGATGATAATGAAAGAATATTGATTTCTCACTGTTATCAAAGGACAAGGTAAAAAGCAGGCTGTGCCCAAGATTTCACTAGAATGAATTCATGAAAATTCATCAAGGGCTGTCAGCAATGACTCAACTCCAACAGCCTTTAGTCCCTGAACCTTCCCTCATGATTCAAATGCCCAGATAAGAAAGTCTGGTTGAGTAACATTAGCCACAGTTTCATCCCTCTTTTCCTGGGGTGTGTGTCAAGAAAGAAAAGAAAGGGCAGGATTGGAGCAGAGTAGGAATAGTTCCCGGAGAAGGCAATGGCACCCCACTCCAGCACTCTTACCTGGAAAATCCCATGGTCAGAGGAGCCTGGTGGGCCGCAGTCCATGGGGTCGCTAAGAGTCAGACACAACTGAGTGACTTCACTTTCACTTTCATGCGTGGAGAAGGAAATGGCAACCCACTCCAGTTCTTGCCTGGAGAATCCCAGGGACAGAGGAGCCTCATGGACTGCCGTCTCTGGGGTCGCACAGAGTCGGACACGACTGAAGCGACTTAGCAGCAGCAGCAGCAGCAGGCATAGTTCCCTAAAGAGAGGGATGATGAACAGCAAACATTAGAGATATCTTCTCTCTTCCTTTGAAGATACAGTCACTTTTAATTTTCTATGTATTTGAGTATTTTACTAACTTCTATGAGGAGGCAAGTCACAGCTTTTTCAAAACACCATTTTATCCTCTGTTCTCTTGGGTAAATTTTTACTTGCTTNGTTCCCTAAAGAGAGGGATGATGAACAGCAAACATTAGAGATATCTTCTCTCTTCCTTTGAAGATACAGTCACTTTTAATTTTCTATGTATTTGAGTATTTTACTAACTTCTATGAGGAGGCAAGTCACAGCTTTTTCAAAACACCATTTTATCCTCTGTTCTCTTGGGTAAATTTTTACTTGCTTTTAGTATAAATTTTATTATTTTGAGTTAGAATGCTACTTCTTGTAAGTTCCTTTATATGTTTACATCAGAAAATTTCTAACATGTCAGTTATATTTTTGGACTTAGAAATATTTGTTTGTATACTTATTAAATTAATGAGCATTACAAATTGATTTGTTGTTATTGTTTAGTCTCTAAGTTGTGTCCTACTCTGTGAACTTATGGGCTGTACCCTGCCAGGCTTCTCTGTCCCTGGGATTTCTGGAGTGAGTTACCATTTCTTTCTCTGGGGTATCTTCATACCTCAGGGATCCCAGGGGTCAAATGCAAGTCTCCTGCATTGGCAGGGAGGTTCTTTACCACTGAGCCACCAGGTGGACACAGAATGATTTATTTGGTTACTAATCCTTGTAGTTTTATTTTTTTTCTCCCTTTTTGGCCTAGGTATAAAATAATAGACTTATTAAGAGATGACTTAGTAAGATTTTATCTTCTAGAAAGCATAATTCAGTGTTAATAATTTATTTACCATTCTATATGTGCTTCTTTATTAATAGTTTCATTTAAGTTTTGCAACTGCTGTAGTTTTACTAATTCTTTAGATTAAAAGGTTAAGAAAGTTACTTTATTAAATAAACACCCTCATATCTATAACCCTTCATATTTCAGTATCAGTTGATCAAAGTTATGTGAAGCTGGACAAGGAGGTTTTGGAGTCTTGATTAAGTGAGATTCAGTGGGAAAAGTTGTTTTTGAGCATGTGGCAATGTCTGGTTGCTTAAAAAAGACTAGCACCTCATGTGTGATATGAAGCATCTAGGAAATGACTAAATGCAGATTCTGTTTCTTATGCTCTGAGGTGGGACACAGATTTTGTATTTTAACAACCTGTCAAGTGATGTGAATGAAGTCTGCTCCTCCACAGACTGCACTTTGAGTATAAATGATATAACTGTTTATTAATCAACCAGATAATTTCTCACTGAGTTTTTGGCTTTTATAAATGAAGATTTATGTGTACATGCAGAAATTTTTATTGACACTTCGCTATATACCAGGCAACTTCCTAGGTTTAGGAATGCAGCCATGAATAAAACAAGTCCCTGTTTTCACAGGTCTGATATTCCTCTCTGTATGTGAGCATGTACGTGTTTGTGCATGTGTGTATGAGTTTAAGGGAGGAAGAAGACTAGGTCAGGAGAAGAGTAGAATGTCAGAAATTAAACAATTACAAAGATAAACTAGTATCTAAACAAAAAGTATCTTGCTCTGGGAATAATTACTTCATTTTCCCTTTTCATTTTAGCAGCAAGTATATCCAGTTTTCATTATAACATACACATGCCCATTTACAAATAATACACCAAAATGAATAAAAGTTTGATTACCAAAATGAAGATTTGTTCCAACTGACATCATGCCTTCTGTATACAAGCTTAAGCCTTTCTTTAACAAACATAACAGGTTAAAAAACAGTGAAAACAGTGCTTGACATCCCTATGATCTTTCTATCCTACTTAGGTACTGTTGGGTTTGCCCTGAGTCATATTATGGCAAAATGGATTCCAGTGTCAGGTGCCAGAAGTTGACAATAGCAAAATGGGTCAGCTGCATTAAAACAATCAGTAATCTAAGGAACAGTCTAGGTGCTCCCCACTGCAGAGACAAGTTGTCATTTGCAGGTCCCAGCCTACTATTCCTTTTTGCTATTATAATGAAAACTCAGTAAGATCTTCACTCACACAGCCATTATTCAAAATAGTAAAATTTCTGAAGAGGATGGACAGTAAGAGGGGAGAACTCAACTATGAAAAACATGTATACTGAAGTCATCAAAGGGGACTATTTAATTAATTATGAAAAGGTTGACTTAGTATTTAAGCTGAAATAAGACATTAAAGTAGAAGCAGATGAAGTATTGTTCATTGACAAATCTGTGTGTTTGTTACCCAACAGGGTGGGAGCCAAAAGAATAACAGAGAAGTGACCAAAAAAAGTTACACTTTTTAAAAACATTTGATCACATTATATATTGCTACATAACTCGTTCTTAAGATCCTTTGCTCTATACTCCTTCTTAGTAAACTACCAATGAAGGAGATGTGAGAGATGTGGGTTACATCCCCAGGTCAGAAGATTCCCTGAAGGAGGAAATGACAACTCTCTCTAGTACTCTTGCCTAGAAAGGATGTCCAGTACTCTTTCATGGACAGGAGTCGGGTGGGCTAGAGTCCATGGTTTTGCAGAGAGCCATACACTACTGAGAAACTGAGTATACAGGCACGTAGCTACAGGTGACCTTGGTACTATTACTCAACTGGGCACACTATTGACAAAAGCAAAAAAAAAAAACTCCATAGTCCTACTAGGATCTTATGATTTTCCTTAATTTATAGCACAAAGAGAAATTCCATGCTGAAGCTAGATGGCCACAATATTGAAAATAGTTTCTCTAAGGGATGTCAGCTCTAGTTTTAGTCTATTACCCCTTCCTGAGATGTTCTAAATCCTTACATCTCACCTATGGAGTAACATAGCACAAAATTAACAATGTTCGTAATTCATTTGGCACAATTCTGAAGCAAACATATATTCTAAGGAAGCACAATACTATATACCAATTGATACATTTTCTTATTAGAAATAAAGGTAGCATTTTAGTCTGAAGTTCCTGGTTTGCTCACTATTCACAGGTGCAACAAGGACAGTGTAGGTCTTGTCACATACCCTCAAGCCTTAAAAAGTCCAACCTACCACTTTCTGTCCCAGATCATAGTTAGGAATGTTTCCTAAAAATAAGTTCTAATCTCCAAATTAGAGTCTGTAAATTTGTTTAATACTAGTCAGTTTTATAGCTGAAAGTACAGTTGAAATTTAATGCTTACCAGGTAGTCCTTCAATCTAGTGCCTAATTTCCTCTTTTCTCTTTCCTTTCTTCACCCCTTCCTAACTTCCTATGCTGTGCTTCATTGCTCAGTCATGTCTGACTCTTTGCAACCCATGGGTGTAGCCTGCCAGGCTCCTCTGTCCATGGGGATTCTCCAGGCGAGAATACTGGAGTGGGCTGCCATGCCCTGCTCCCGGTGATCTCCCCAACTCAGGGATGGAACCTAGGTCTCCCGCATGTCTAACATTTCCTTCCTCTTCCCCACTTTCCTGATTTTCTTCCTTTCTTCCTTCTTTCCTTTCTTTTGTTCTTTCTTTCTTTTATAGTGTACAACTTAGCTTGAAAAATAACAATTGGTTTAATGAGTTTTAGTACAATTAACTTAATGAATATAATACTATAATACTTTAAAATATTATATATATTTAGCCACTAAGGGAAAATGAAAAAAATATTTCATTCTCTTTAACCCTTATTTACTTTACCTCTGATTGAAACAGTATTCAATACATTAATTTTCTGAGAGGAATAGCATATAAGAGTCTTCATGGTTCAGACTGTTTTGAAGAGGTGTCCAAGGATACACATGGTTCTTCATAAATTATTATTCTTGTAAGGTTAAAAAAAGGTAAGAAAACATATATCCTATTATTGATGTGAAATAGACTTTTTTATTTGAAGAAAGAAGGGAATTGGCCCTTAGGGCTTAAAGGAAGTGTTAAACTCACAAAAGTCAAATGAATGTTTCTTCTGAAGTTTAAATATTCTAATTATCTATCATCAAAATAATCATAAACTGTCCTACATTTTATATCCTGTTATACTTTCTAAATGCTTTCCCACATGTTTTGATATAATTTTGTCCTCATAAATATCCTTGTGAAGGAGGGTGGGGAGTTATTAATTTTCTCTCTTATTCTCAGAGGCAGCCTGGAATCCTCACTGAGTAGATTAAATATGCATAACTTCATTTTTCATTCCCTGACTGATTCCAGAGTCAATATCTTAATATTGCTAAGAGAAGTTGCCTTCTTTAAACTAATGCCTCTGTGATACATACAGAATATTTATCAGGTAATAAGCAAAGCATTTCTATGAAGAAGAGTGCCAGTATTATGAAGAAAACATTTCACATTTATCATAAAATTTTAATTATTAGAAAATATTTCAACCAGGTACCCAAGAATTTTACATATTGAAGTGAGCATAATTTTATTAAAATGCATTTTCTGTGAAAATGAACTTTTGTATATCCTGAGATTTAACTCTTGCACATCTCTTAAGATTTGCTTCACAAGTTAGAAACCTGTAAAACAGAACAGAAAACCTAGTGTTGGAGGTTACAATTCTGTTTTGTGCAGCAAGGTTTGGAATGGAAATCAGGGCATTTGGGGAATGTAAAAGTAACTTCACAAACAAATTCAAGCTCAGAAGCATGGAGAATGAAATAAATTCCATTAAAGTCCAGGTCAAATGATGTTAAAATATACCATTGGAAATTGAAGAAGACAATTTTTCAAGGAGCAATGATTATCACTCTTATCTCTAAGAAGTTTGTCAACGAAAGAGAAAAATAAGCCAGGTAGATATCTTAGCACCTTTCTAAAAGGCTTATTGTTCAAGATAATTGTAAAAAATTATATCACTCAGAAATAGCCATTTGAAAGGCATTTTTTTTGCAGATCTTTTTTCCATGTAAATGCGTGTATTTACATGTATATCCATATTTAAGGGCTTTCCTGGTGGCTTAGGTAAAGTCTGCCTGCAATATGGGAGACCTGGGTTTGATCTCTGGGTCAGAAAAATCATCTGGAGAAGGAAATGGCAACCCTTCCACTGTTCTTGCCTGGAAAATCTATATCTATGTATTTTGTCACCTACATAAGTAAAAGGTGTATATACAAGTTAAAATTTTAGTGATCACATTTAAAACTAAAAATTAAAGATGATATTAATTTAATAATACATGTATTTCATTCAATGTACATACAGTACTATAATTTCAACATATGTAAAAACTTGTGATATGTGATATATACATTAATTATATGAAATCAGTGTAAAAAGTTAAGGTAATTTTACATTACAATCTCAGAAGTGAAGGATGATGAAGAAGGCAGGCAATTTAGACATCTGAAACACAAATCAAAAGTAAAGCTCTTTCTTAATAGCCATACAGCACTCTTTTGTAATATTTAGCAAACTGGGTTAAATTGGTTATTTGTTAAAGGTTCTTGCTCATATTTTACATTACATACAAGCTTAATAATCATCTTTGTATATATGTCTTTGCCTAAGTGAAAATCTTTGTAAAGGCAAGTTGTGTGAAAAATAGGGATGTATATAGATATTATAAAGCTGGGACTAAGATATCTTGAAATGTACTAATGTTCTCATATCATTCACATATCTAAGGAAAAGACACACACAGGAGACAATGAAATACAATGGACCATGTGACTCAGCAACTCTGAACTTTGAGTGCAATGAAGTGCTCTAATGGGAGAGATTTGACTATGTGGAAATATAGAATTATTTATCTGAGAAACCTATATTCAGGTCAGGAAGCAACAGTTAGAATTGGACATGGAACAACAGACTGGTTCCAAATAGGAAAAGGAGTACGTCAAGGCTGTATATTGTCACCCTGCTTATTTAACTTATATGCAGGATACATCATGAGAAATGCTGTGCTGGAAGAAGCACAAGCTGGAATCAAGATTTCCAAGAGAAATATCAGTAACCTCAGATATGCAGATGACATCACCCTTATGGCAGAAAGTGAAGAGAAACTGAAAAGTATCTTGATGAATGTGAAAGAGGAGAGTGAAAAAGTTGGATTAAAGCTCAACATTCAGAAAACGAAGATCATATCATCTGGTCCCATCACTTCATGGCAAATAGATGGGGAAACAGTAGAAACAGTATCAGACTTTATTTTTTGGCTCCAAAATCACTGCAGATGGTGACTGCAGCCATGAAATTAAAAGATGCTTACTCTTTGGAAGAAAAGTTATGACCAACCTAGATAATATATTCAAAAGCAGAGACATTACTTTGCCAACAAGGTCCGTCTAGCCAAGGCTATGGTTTTACCTGTGGTCATGTATGGATGTGAGAGTTGGACTATGAAGAAAGCTGAGCACCGAAGAATTGATGCTTTTGTATTGTGCTGTTGGAGAAGACTCTTGAGAGTCCCTTGGACTGCAAGGAGATCCAACCAGTCCATTCTGAAGATCAGCCCTGTGATTTCTTTGGAGGTAATGATGCTGAAGCTGAAACTCCAGTACTTTGGCCACTTCATGTAAAGAATTGACTCATTGGGAAAGACTCTGATGCTGGGAGGGATTGGGGGCAGGAGGTAAAGGGGATGACAGAGGATGAGATGGCTGGATGGCATCACTGACTTGATGGGTGTGAGTCTGAGTGAACTCCGGCAGTTGATGATGGACAGGCAGGCCTGGCTTGCTGCAATTCATGGGGTCGCAAAGAATTGGACACGACTGAACAACTGAATTTAACTGATGCTAAAAAAAGAAGTAGAAATAAATTAGACAGTATCTTCTTAAAGGTTAGAGAGTTTATTAGGGCCACAGACACAACCTCATCTTTTTATACCCTATGATAAATAAAAATATTTGCACGTGCATGCACTAATGTAACAAGGGTGTGAAACTTCCTCCTCATACAATCCTTGGTGCTCTACCAGAGCCTCTTTCTTAACTACTGAAAAAACAAGACTTTGGTTCAGCAGAAATGTGAAAGATAAAGCAATCTGGATTATAACAGGCAGGAAATCTACTTAAAATATTTGATTATCCCAAATACAAAATCTTATAATTCCACAGTAGTTAATAGAAACAAGTTGTTAACAACACAATGATTTGGTCATTTCATCGTTCTCCAAAATGAAGTCACTGACTTTTACAAATCGCTTTGCTTCCATAATAGAAAATGTCTTGTGAGTATAGCAAGCATGTCACTCACACAGACAGAAGCAAATGAAAGTTTAAGTTGCAAACTTCTTGTGGCTTATTTGACTCAGATTAATTTTGCTTTCTTCATACCCAAGAAAGCACAGGCTTTAAAAGGTGTTATACTAAAGTATCTCGAGAAATCTGGGTTGGGGACAATCAACATCAAAAAAACTTGAATAGCTTTAAATGACCCATTTAAACTTCTAAAAGATATTTCTGGGATAATTAATGGACTCTCTAGGTACAAAGTGAGATCAACTCCATAAAAGTTATTTAGAAGGCTGTCAGGGGAAAAGCTTGAAATGGAAAAGAAGATCAATTATCAAGACCAAGGATTTACAAATGGAAAATTAGGAAATATGGAAAATTTTCTATACACCAAAGTGTTCATGGTGGCTATTTGCTGTTAAGCTTATTTTTTTGTTTGTTTTAACATATTTTCGAAAATCTTTGCAGTGTCTGTGCAATAAGTTTATTAACTAGAATATAAATAAATGATATGAAATACATAGAACATTTTAAATAAGATTGAAATGAATTGAAAACAGTTACAAAAACATTATCAAATAATAAAACTCCATTTAGATGTTGTCTCACTATTTCACTCAAACTTTTGGAAGACAGATTATTACAAAAACAAACATTAAAAATTTGCTTGGTACAACTTAAGGCATGTTTTTAACCAAAATTATGCCTTTTAAAAAAGGCAACTACAGTAAAAGAATACTGGAAAATGATCTTTTTTTATGAATCAATATGCAAGAAAATATTAAGTGCTAGTAATAAACAGCATTTAAAAATATCAACTGAAAAGACTAAGAAGAAATTAATACATGGAGCAAAAAGTTGTCTTAGTATAAGAAACGTAAGTCTAGGTTACTACAGGTACAAAAAATAGATGCACCACACAAAAAATAAACAATGTTTTGTGTTATTAAAATTTCTAAGTAGTTGCCTCTCCATCCTGCTACTTTGCTTTCAGAAAATTGCAAACTGTTCCTTCCCTGAAACACACAGTGCTAGTCTGCTTTAGGGCATAAAATATGTGAAGTCAATCCAAGGCTGTGTTTATCACTCTAAAATTTTTTAATAGAAAAATTATGTTCATTAAAATAAGATACTAGAGAATTTTTGTATATAGGCAAATCCTTCCTTACTATCCTCTTGACAGTATTTTTTTTCCTTTAGAGTATGTTCAGGAATATTTTTAACAAAAACTCATCAAGATGGTAACTATATAAAATGTAAATATATTTTTGTATGTTTATAGGGCAAATTTAATGCTTTCTGACTTTATATTTTAAATATACTGTTTTTATTGTGAAGATGCCTTCCAAATAATTTATATAATTACTACTTTAATTATAAAATCACACAAATTAGCTACAAATCATTATAAAATATATACCTTAGTCAAAATGAATAAATTATTAATGCTATAGGAAAGTGATGGCACTGTGATAAAAAGGTAGAGAATACTTTTAAATTGTTTATTTTATTTTACCCATTGTCCTCCTTATAAAGAACACTCCTACACCCACGTACTCTGTCTTTCCGACTATAAACAATTTAGTTCTCTGCTGCTGAAATAACTGGGGAAACTCATAATGATTAAACCAAATTCAAGTTTATGATCATAAACCATGTGCTTCCCTCAATGACTCCAAGCAGTTGAATTTTAAATCCTTAAGCCACTCACACTGTGTGTGTTCTTCCTTTTTAGTAGACTTCTGTTTCTTATCCTTTGACTTTATCCTTCAGTTCAGTATCTTCTCTTCCAATGTTTTTCTCTGTTAATGGTCCTTACTTTCTATTTCACTTGAAATATAGCTGCAGTTAAGAATGAGAACCCTTGATATTGACTGTTACATGGCCCAGCTATTCTCTTCTTAAGGACTTTCCTGCAAAGGTCTTCCTACCTCCTAGCTCTTCGGCCTTGCCTTCTAGAGTTGACAAATGGGTTACAGGTGAGACATGTTTTACTTTAAGTATACCAGCTGATATGCTAAGGGGAGAGGGTCTAGCTCAATTTGTATCTCAAAACAGATTCAGGAGGGCATGACTCACTTGGAGGTTCAGTTCTGTGACTAAAGAATGATAAGAGATATTGGGATTGTGGCTAACATTGTGATTCTTTCTCCCAAAAGGTACAAGAAGGGTAGAGTAGACATCATCAACAAGAAGAGAATATGTATACCCATGGCTGATTCATGTTGATGTTTGGCAGAAACCAACACAATAATGTAAAGCAATTATCCTTCAATTAAAAGCAAATTAAAAAGAGAGAGAGAGAGAATAGCAGAGAGAATAGCACCCTGTCCCTAGGGTGAAAGGGAAGAAGCATACAGACTGTCACTTTAAGACATTTGTCCTTGAGAACCTCATTATGATCCTTTTAACCTCAGTGAGGTTTTGACAGTTTTTAATCATTGGCCCTGGAACTGTAGAATACCAGATGTATCCAGATTCCTAATAGTTGGCATTTTAGCGTGTCCCGAGCCATATGTGTCTTCCTAAGTTGTCCAAGACCATAATTAGAATGGTGTGTAGCAGACAGAGAAAATGTACTTTCTGTTTTTATATATCCAAATTACCAAGCTGGCTTTCTTCTGAGAAAAAGAAATAGGTACATTAAGTAAGAAAACATGTTTTATTATAGCTGGCTTTAATTAAAACAATTAATATCATGATTTATTAAGTAGGGAATTCATCCTAATTTTGTTTTTATATATTTTTGAACAAAAGCATAAAAGCATTTTAAGCCTACCAATGTCAACTGCTTTGCTTTATCTACTAGAGAGACTGACACTTATTTCAAGTATGATTAATACTGCCTTCATAAAATTGTATCAATACAATTCACCACTGTATATTTCAACTCTAGTGATCCAAATTGCTTTTTTATATAACACTAGGAGACAAGGGAGACAGGACTTCAATTATTGGGTTGGGAAAATCCCCTGGAGGAGGAAATGGCAACCCACTCCAGTATTCTTACCTAAAAAACCCATGGACAGAGGAGCCTGGTGGGCTATAGTCCAAAGGGTCACAGCGGGTCAGACATGACTGCCAGACTGAGTATGAGCATATCAAGATGAGGCCAGCTTTGAAAAAATAATATTTTTTCTGGGCATAGTTTATGACAGAAAAGAAAGGAAATGGAAGCACTGATCATGTTTTAATTGGGTGTTACATTTTCTTTGATCACCATTTCTCAAGGTGATGAAAATACCCTTTAATTTTTGCTGGTCTGTCAATATTCTTTTTGAATGTTTCAAATTGCTCAAAGGAATTTGACATCTTTTTAGATGATGAAAAATTATATTGCATCTAGTTGTAATGCCCTTATAATTCTGAAGAACTGAACATTTAAAAATTGTATTTAAATACCTAAGCCTAAAATCTGCTTCATAACCACTTCTGAGATAGACAGAAATAGTCCATTCTTAAGAATAGGTCTACTTAAGTTCTACGGTATGTTTTTTTCCTCTCTTTTTAGTTGCTTGCTATCTCTCTTCCACCCTTGAGCTTACTCTCTCTTCTTTCCACCGTCTCTCCCTTTGTACTTCCTATCTCTCCCTTTTATCCTTTTTCTTAAAACTTCACTTATCGAAACTAACTGGTAGCTCAGACAGTAATGAATCTGTCTGTAATGCAGGAGACATGGGTTCGATCCCTGGGTCAGGAAGATCCCCTGGAGAAGGGAATGGCTACTCATTCCAGTATTCCTCCTTCGAGAACACCATGGACAGAGGAGCCTGGCAGGCTAGTCTAGGGGCTGCAAAGAGTCAGACAAGACTAAGCTACTAACACTTTCGCACTTTTTTACAACTAAAGACTTAAATCCCCTTGGTACCTTAAAAGAAAATTCTCCACATGCACTGTGCTTCCACATACTTTCTACATGCAGAGTTCTGATGGCTCAGGGAACTTCTCTTGACTCTTCATTTCATCATGTCTTTCCTCTACCCTCTTAGGAGGATTGCTCCTCAACCTCGAGATGTGCCTCTTCATCCTCAGGCTTGGTTGCACCTTCTGTCAGAATTTGATTTTTGTTTCAATCCTAGATTTTCCCCCTGCTCCCCATAGGATAATTTTGGGTTCACAGTCTGAAGCCTGTCCTTCTCTAGCATTGGTCTCATGTGTGTGTGTGCATACAAAGTTGCTTCAGTCATGTCTGACACAATGGACCATAGGCCACCAGGTTCCTCTGTCCATTGGATTCTCCAGGGAAGAATATTGGAGTGGATTGCCATGTCCTCCTCCAGGGATGGAACCTGTGTGTTTTATGTCTCTTGCTTTAGGAGGTGAGTTCTTTGCCATTAGTGCCACCTGGGAAGCCCTAATCTCCTTACCTATGCCTGTAAAGGAGGGAGTATGGGGAAAAACAAAATGGAAAGAAAATCAAAATGAGACAAGGTAATGCAAAGTGATAGTTTCTTTTCTGGTATATTGGTGTAGAAAAGAAGGTAAAGGACTGATATTGAAGAATTTTATTGCCAAAATATATGTCATCAAAGGAGTTTATGGAAGCCTTTGTTATTAAAGTAGTAAAGTGTGGAAAGTAGTAAGGTTTAATTTAATAAAAAAAAAAGAAAGTATAAGAATAATTTTAAAAAGAAAGTAACAGAATAATTTAAAAAAATATAATGCTGAGAAGACAGAGCCCAGATAGGAGACAGTGTAATATGGAAGTGTGGTCAATAGCCAAGCGGTATTATGAAGATGGGATTTTCCTTCTCTTTTCTGAAAAGTCATGCTGAATGCATTAATTAATGCAAACCTAGTACATTAAAAAAATCTATTAGATTTAAAAATGATATTGAATATCCTTATAGTTTTATAATTCATTTGTTTCTACTTTACAGCTCTGTATTTTTAAGACAGTGCTCATTTCTTAACAACTGTTTCCAAGAATTCAATTTTCACCTGTGTCTCTTCAGTTTCTTGAATTTTCCAGCTTTTCAGTCCTGTGAACATGAATCTATGTTTTGATAAACCTTTAAAAGTGAATTTTTCTGACCTCCCTTTGAAATTATTTTTTGAAGCTCAAGTAATTAGAAAATAATTTTTGTTGAAGACTATGTTCCTTTTTTTGCTAAGGATTATATATCTGCTCTACTTTTAGAGATGTAAAAGCTGCTACAGATCAAAGGAAGCAATAAACTTGGTGGCAGGTCTGCATATGAAATATGATCAATTATGTGTTCTGCATCTTTGTTCAAAGTGATAAAATAGAAAAAAAAATGAACCTAATGAGAAAAGCCAATATTTTAGTTTTCTATGTATTTGCTAAGTTCATTGTATTTCAGGAATGATAAATGCCTTACTAAGGAAAAATGTGTTTAGTTTGCTTACATATTATCAGATGATAAAGACTAACACAGCAAGGATCAAATAGCCATTTTTCTTAGTGAATATGTTTTAAAGTTAATGTGGAAGTGTTATGTAATCTTAATACATGTTAACTAGAGCTGTGGACTTGTGACTTGTTATGCATAGAACTATTTTGCAATGGAATGTGTAATTTCCAATTTGGGATGGAGTGAGAAAGCAGCTTTCATCCACAGCACCATATTGTAAGAGAGAAAAATAAGAAAGAAATAAGTTAAATGATTTATCCAATGTCCCTTGGCCTGTCATAACTGAATCAGGGCTAGAACTCTGGTCTCCCAACTCACTCTCCTTAAAATTTTACTCAAGATAATCTTCCTTTATTTCTGAATGACATCCCCAATGTCTTTCCTGCAAAATAGGAAACAAAAAATCAGATATGTCTTTTATTGTTTAAACATATCACCAGCACAGAAGTTTGACCACCCCTATGCATAAATATTACATTTAATTAAAAAGCACAAATGTTTTCTTTTCTCCAATCACTGACTTGTTCTCTGTAGTCACTTACTACCATGTGTGTTCATACGTACATAATTGTTTCATGTTTTAAGTAGTATTTTAAGTGTATGATTATAAAGCATATAAAATTTTGTTCTACATACTAATCACTAACTCCTAAAAATGACATTCTTTTTTCCTAGCCAAAGTAGAGGAAATTAGAAAAAAAGATAGATTTAAGTAACAAAGAAATATACTTAGCAACATAATTATTTTTAAAGTAAGTCAGGGAATTTTTACTTTATTCATTTTTTTAATGAGAAGACATCACCATGCTTTTGGATTTCAAGTGAAAGATTTTAGGTTTTGCATTTTATACAGGTCATGTATTTTGTAGCTTGAAAAATGTTTTATTTAAGGAATAGATCTTACGGGGCTAGCAAGGAGTAGATCTCCTTACGTATTCTATATGTGTTTTTAGGAACATGAAAAATGCAAGAAAGTTATGTTACTTTAATAAAATAAAAATAATAATTTAATTTGTTTTACCCATTAGCCACTTTTAGCTCACAAGCCTTATTAAAAGAGGTCATAGTTTGTGATACCTGGCCTAATCTGCTGTTTTCAAAAAGAAATATAATGTAAACCACAGATTAACTTTATAGAGGTTCATTTTAACATTTTATTTAATTAAATATATACAAAATATCAATAAATTGTAATAAATATAAAATCACTGAAACATTTTACTTTCTTTTATTTTTACACTATGCTTTCATAATCGAATGTGTATTTTTCACTACTATTGTTTTAATTTTGACTATTCATATATTGCATATTAATAGCTACATGTGATCAGTGGTTGAGTTTCATATGTGGCTCAGAGGTAAAGAATTCACTTGCCAGTGCAGGAGCCACAGAGACACCTATTTGATCCCTGGATCAAGAAGATCCCCTGGAGGAGGAAATGACAACCCACTCTTAGTATTCTTGCCTAGGAAACACCATGAACAGAGGAACCTGGTGGACTACAGTCCCTGGGGATGCAAAGAGTTGAACACAACTGACTGACTGGGCACTCACATTTAGTAGTACTGTATTAGACAACACAGGTCTAGTCATTTGGAATGCCAGGTGTCCAAAGCAGAGCCTTTGCTTTTTTTCCCATAAATTTGATTCTCTCAAGATTCCTTGATTCTACAAAATGTGACCCTCCCATTTGCTTAAGCTCCAACACTAAAGTAACTTCTTTTTCTTCTCTTTCATATTTATTTACCATTAAGTCCTGCCATTCTTGCTCCAAACAGAAATCTAGACTGTTCTACCTCTTTCCATTTTCCAGGCTCTGTTTCAGACCACTGCTACCACTCATCTAGACAATTACAATGGCCATATTTCTACTTTTGTTAGCTCTAATCTTTCTCCAGCATCATATTATTATTTAAATCTGCCTCATATTATTTCACTTCTCTTCTTTAAACCTGAAAATAGATCCTGTCACTCTTAAAATCCAACTTCCTTGTCATGGTATACAAGGTCATGTAAATTATCTTTCTGCCACTCATCCATGCCATAAATTAACATGAATCTCACAGGGTTATTGTGAGGACAAACTGATTTAATGAATATTGAAAAATATGTAAAGTTTGTGTAGTCTGCCTTAATATAGGTTCTTATTTATCCACAAATGACGGGACCTGCCTAGCTTCTGAATCAAAGTGCTAGTGTACAGGTATTTAATGAAATCATCTGAGAGCTGATACAAGAAATGGAAAACCAACAGAAACATGGAATGATAATGACAAATTTATATTTTCTGAGGATTACAAGCAACTGAGTAAGATTTTGTCGTTACATTATTTAATGACATGAGCTAAATAAATTTCTCAATGCCTAAAAAATTGCTGACAAAGCATATTTGATTACTGAAAGCACTATTTTTCAAATTTTGTATTACTTCACTTCCAGAGACAATGTGAATAAATTGAATGCCAATATGTTTGTCGTCTAAAGTTTATAATAGCATTTTTTTTAAATAGTTATTTATTTGACTGCTGTTTCTTAATTGCTGCATGTGGGATCTATTCCATGGCCAGGGACAGAACCCAGATCCCCTGCATCAGGAGCATGGAGTCTTAGCCACTGGACCACCAGAGAAGTCCTTAGAATAGCATTTTTACAAGGAAGGAAGAATTATTTGAAATTACTTGAAATTATATGTTCCACTTTATTGGATAACTCTGTTCAGTTTTTATGAAATATTATTTATCATAAAAGTTAATATGTATACATGAATATTTAAATACCTTTAGCATCAAATTATAGAGATAAAAACTTTGTGCAAAGAAATCTATGTGTCACTCAAAAGAACTATAAAAGAAATAACCTGAAGTAGTCTATTAGTTTAAACTTTTTAAGAATTAGATTTAGGTTAAAAACAGAATTTATTACTATTACTTATTTAATTTATGTAGTTTTGTTAAATCAAAGATTTCTGAGTTTCAATCACAAAGTTTGAAAAGCCAATTAATAACAAACCTCCTCAAGGTCCTGTTCTGCAAACAATACATGCACTGCAAAGAGAGAAATGACTTTGGTTAAACTTTATCTAAATTTGTGAAAGTTGTACAGAATGACTTTACTATAATTTAATTTTATCAAGGCATCAAAATATATTTTAAATTTTAATATAATTTTGAATTATAACATATGTAAGGATAAACATATAATATATATTATATATAATAGATAAGTATAAAATATATATTAAAATGAAACAAATTCTTATGAAATTATATGGAATAATCTATTGCATATTAGGG
>SJYA01001729.1:1350406-1406289 GCA_006410615.1 Neotragus moschatus
TATTAGGGACTAGCCTTATATCCTAGGAAGAAATTAAATTATAATAGAAAATAATTATTTTCACTTAAATGTTTTAACTATAATATTATAAAAAGTCACATGAGGATGATGATGAGAGAGTATAAAAGAAAAATAATAATGAAGCTTAATTACTGAAGTTAATCTGTTTGAAATTCAGGCATGTCACATGTTTATACTACATTAGTTGCATGCTTCCTCCACTAAAAAAATAAATGGTCTTGGTAAAGTTTGGTCCTGTGGACCATGATTGGCATGATTATCAAACATTTCAAAGATGAAATAAGCAAACCTATGGTGATATTTAGAAAAGATCAATGAAGTCAGTAATTGTACAGAATGAATATTTGCTGAAATATATTCTCATCAGTAAAATTCAATTCTATCCCATAAATTGAAAATTTTCACACTTCCATAGTGTTTTACAGTTTAAAATCCATCAGCTTTCCAGAATAAGTATTTTGGCTTAGAAAAGTTGGTTGGACAGGACCAACCTGGCATTAAGAGTGAAAATCTCACCTAATCTCTCTCAACTCTCTCTCTCAACTGTATTTTTTACTACACAGTATAATTCTGGAGAATAATTCTACTTAATATGTTTTTGTGGTGATTTCTTACATTATTTAAATCTGAGTTTTGCTGTCTCCAAATGGTCTTCTCCTTTCATGAATCCTAATTATAATTCCTATGCAATGTCTTGTTTACTAACTTGTTATTTAGTTGCTCAGTTGTGTCCAACTTTTATGACACTATGGACTGCAGCACAGCACACTTTCCTCTCCTTCACTATCTCCCGGAGCTTGCTTAAGCTTGTGTCCATTGAGTCAACAATATCATCCAGCCATCTCATTCTCTCTCGTCCCCTTCTCCTTCTGCCTTCAATCTTTCCCAGCATCATGATCTTTTCCAAAGAGTAGGATCTTTGCCTCAAATGGCCAAAATATTGGAGTTTCAGCTTCAGCATCATTCCTTTCAATGTATATTCAGGAATGATTTCCTTTAGGATTGGCTACTTTGATCTTGTTGCCCAAGGAACTCAAGACTCTTCTCCAACATCAGTTTGAAAGCATCACTTCTTTGGTGCTCAGCTTTCTTTAAGGTTCAACTCTCACATCTGTACATGACTACTGAAAAAACTATATCTTTGAATATAAGGACCTGTTTCCGCAAAGTGATGTCTTTGCTTTTTAATATGCTGTCTAGGTTAGTCATAACTTTTCTTCCAAGGAGCAAGTGTCCTTTAATCTCATGGCTGCAATCACCATCCACAGTGATTTTGGAGCCCAAGAAAATAAAGTCTGTCACTATTTCCATTGTTTCCCCTTCTATTTTCCATGAAATGATGGAATCCCTTGATCTTAGTTTCCTGAAGGCTGAGTTTTAAGCCAGATCTTTCCCTATTCTCTTTCACCTTAATCAAGAGGCTCTTTAGTTCCTCTTCACTTTTTTGCTATTAGAGTGGTATCTGAGATTGTTGACATTTCTTCTGACACTCTCGATTCCAGCTTGAGCTTCATCTACCCTGGCATTTTACATGATGTACTCTGAATATGAGTTAAATAAGCACGGTGGAAATATAGAGGCAGGATGTATTCTTTTCCCGATTTCGAACCAGTCCATTTTCCCATGTCTGTTTCTAACTGTTGCTTCTTGACCTATATACAGGTTTATTGGGAAGCAGTTAAGGTAGTCTGGTATTCCCATATCTTTAAGAATTTTCCAGAGTTTGTTGTGGTGCACAGTCAGAGGCTGTCTCATAGTCAGTGAAGCAGAAGTAGATTTTTTTTGGAATTCCCTTCTTTCTCTATAATCCAACAAATGTTGGTGATTTGATCTCTGATTCCTCTGTCTTTTCTAAATCCAGCTTGTACATCTTTAAGTTTTCAGTTCATGTACTGCTGAAGCCTAGCTTGAAGGATTTTGAACATAATTCTACCAGCATGTGAAGTGAGCACAACTGAACAGTAGTTTGAAAACTCTTTAACATTACTCTGGTTTGGGATTGGAATGAAGACTAACATTTTACAGTATGTTTTCCAAGATTATGAAAGCCTTATCTTTGGCTTCTCCACCATTTTCTATGTTACTACATAGATGTTGTTACTTTTAAGAATACAGGTAACTACTTCTAAGTTACTGACAGTTATTACTACTTCTGAGAAGAAGATGAATCTAACAGATATTATTTATATGACATTATCATTTTTGCGAATTGAGATAGTAGATATAATGAAGAAAAAATGCAAGATTAACATTTTGCTACTTTTTCCATTAATGACTAATTTTTGAAACTAGCATACAGACAGTTGTACCCAATATAAAATACTTACATTTATTTGGATTGCTTTTGCTAACAAAATAAAGTGTATAGCTCAACTTAATATGTAAGTTTTCAGTAGCCTGTTATGTACAATACAAACAACTTCAATGTATGCTTTCCTTTTATGATCTGTACATTTGCTAAGCGTAATGTTGTATATTCTCCTCCTAGTATCGAATAATCTGTCAGTTAAGGGTATGAACATTTCATTCAGATCAAAAGTTTCCTTATAATTTGCATATATTGTGGACAATTTTATTTTCCTTGAAGAAGTACTTCTAAACACAATTACTGTGCTTGTAAAAGATACATTATACTGGCATTTTGTAATATAGGACTTTAAAAACCATCATATAGCAGGCAATGACTCTTTCTAAGAAACATAATATAGACACAGTTATTGAAGTAATGAAATAAAAATTCTACTAAGTTGCTATGTACTCCTTAGAGAAAATAGTTGAAGTAATTTTCCCCTCCTTCTTGAATTCATCTAATCACCTTGAAAATGAATAGTTGAAGCTATTATCTTACTCTCAGAATGACATGCCATCTAGCATTATCTAACTTCATGTTTTTCTTCCAACTTCCTCTCATGAACGTTATTTCTCCAACTGATGTAACTTTTTTCATTTCCTAATAAACTTGGGATCCTGATTAACAACTACCCTTTTTTGTTAAACTATGTAGTTGCTTTTACAAAGTCCACATATGCTTTTGGAAGATAGGATTTGTGAGAAACTGTAAGGGTTTTTCTTTTTCTAACCCCAAACCAATCATTCAGTTTCTCTTTTGTGTTCATACATTAAATGATCAAAAAAAAAAAAATGTGGTCAGCCATAACCATGGGAAACATTATCAGTAAAATGATGCTGGGAATAGTGTGCTTCATGGGAGAATGTTTGAATGCATCTTATAGTCAGTGTAATTGAATTTTACCACCTGTAGTTTACTGCCAATCTTTAAATTATGTAGGTCCATTACCCCGAAAGTATTTCCAACTTTAGCCACAGCATATCCTTATTAAAAGTCATAATTGTGTGCTTATATTATATTCTTGAATATTTATTATTGTAGTCATGGAATACCTGGGTCTGCAGCATGTTACATCCTATTTGCAATTAGCAAGACTACATATAACTCAACTTAAAGTGTTTATTTCCCATTGCATATTACCTATTATGGTAATTTTAAAATCTTGCTTGTGCATGTCTTTAATTACATATTGATTTTGGATTCCTTATTAAACAAGTTTTCTAGGAAAAGTCTTGGTTTTAGAGAGAGAAGGTTTTGACTAAATAGATTAATTCTTATCTTTCTGAAAAACGACTCAAATAATAAAATAGGAAGTGCCCTGAGAAGGTAAATGAGCTTTTTTTTTTAACTTACTTTTTTTTAAAGATAATTACTTTACAGAATTTTGCTATTTTCTGTCAAACTTCAATGAGCTTTTAAATGAAGGAACTTCTGTGTGGAAAGAAATGTGAAGCAGTTATGCTTCCTTGGTGGCTCAGTGGCCCAGATGGTAAAGAATCTGCTTGCAGTGCAGGAGACCTGGGTTCCATCTCTGGGTCAAAAATATCCCCTGGAGAAAGGAATGGCTACCCACTTCAGTATTCTCGCCTGGAGAATTCCACAGAGAGAGGGTCCTGGCAGGCTACAGTCCATGGAGTTGCAAAGAGTCATACATGCCTGAGTGACTCACACACACACACTTCCTATGCTTGAAGTTAATGTTGATTTAAAAAAATAATAATGTCCCGTGTTAATAAGAAAATTTTCTTATGTGCTTTCGGATGGCATCACTGACTCGATGGGCATGAGTATGAGTGAACTCCGGGTGTTGGTGATGGACAGGGAGGCCTGGTGTGCTGCAATTCATGGGGTCCCAAAGAGTTGGACACGACTGAGTGACTGAACTGAACTGAACTAAACATCTATAGGACTTCTGGTTTCAGTAATACTCCTAGACAGTATATAAAATTTTAAGTAATTACCCAAACAAGCTTTTAAAAATCTCTACAGATACAATGCTAACTTGAACACCTGAGTCAGTTCAGTATATGGACATAAGAACATGGCTCTACAACCATATTGACAAGACTTACATCAAAATCTGTAACTTTCTACTGGTGTCCAACTGGGCAAATCACACATTCTTACTGGATCCTGCATCCTAAGTTGTAAAAAGAGTGAAATTATCACATCAGATGTCTGTGATGCCCTGCCTAGATCTTCTGGAGTGCATTATTCAGTTCTGTGTTTGTACCTGTCTCCCATATGGGGTGCTAAGTACTTTCTTAAACAGCACACAGTTGTATTCTTAAGGAATATCTTCCTGAAACTGAGATTACATCACTGGAGCTGCTTGGGCATTCTACCGGAGAGAAACCATAGCTCTTCTCCTTTCATTCAAAGTAGAATACAGTTTTTGGAGTAATTGATCCTCCAGAGCACCCCTTGAGATGATATTCAGTTAGATTGTCCCTGAATCCACATTCTTTTACATGCCTAACTTTTGTCTCTATCTTGTTTTTCTCATGTCCTTACAGGTAACTCAGACAAAACTGCTTCAATAAATCACATACTCATAAATCTTTTTCTCTGGTCCTACTCCTAGGGAAGTCAACTTAAGTCATCTATCTCCTTGAGTTATTACAAACATCAACTTAATTTATTTAAAACCTATAGAAACACATCTGACACATTGTAAATACTCAATAAATGTTAAATAATATTCTAATCATTGATATTGCTAAAACAAAGGAAAATCATATGTGAGTCAAAGAAGGTTAGTTTAATTTGACCAGTAGAAGATCATGAAGATGAAAATTATATACAAGCAACTTCATTGAAATGTTTAATCTGTCAATGAAATATTAATTATCACTTGATTAAATGGCCAATTGCTAATTATCTTGATCAATGGATGAATATTACTTTTCTTAAAGGTTAGAGTAAGTTGGTGCAAAAATTTTAAAAAAAAGAAAAACAAAAGATACAAAAATGTAGTAAGAAAAATATTGTTCCCAGTGTTGTGAGACTTAGGAAACAATTCTGTTTCAAAAATACATTACTGAATGATGTTTGTCTATTTTAATTAGTGTGTAAATTTTGATTGTCTCAAGTCAAAAGTATGGACAAAAAATAAAGCATATCTTCATATTCATATAAGATATAAAAAGGAGACAAATGGACTGAAAAGCAAAACTTAATAAACTTGTCTTTTTCTATGTTGTTTACATTGAGATAAACTAAATAGAACAGAGAAGGCAATGGCACCCCACTCCAGTACTCTTGCCTGGAAAATCCCATGGATGGAGGAGCCTGGTAGGCTACAGTCCACGGTGTCGCTACGAGTTGGACATGACTGAGAGACTTCAGCTTCACTTTTCACTTTCATGCATTGGAGAAGGAAATGGAAACCCACTCCAGTGTTCTTGCTTGGAAAATCCCAGGGACAGGGGAGCCTGGTGGGCTGCTGTCTATGGGGTCGCACAGAGTCGGACATGACTGAAGCGACTTAGCAGCAGAAGTAGCAAACTAAATAGAAAGATATAGAAGATAACATCTAGAAGATAACCCAATGTTTTGGAAAATTCTTCTACAGAGGATTCAAGCATCGTTAATGGAAGAACCATCAGAATATCATCAACATTTTGTCAGCATGCAAAAAATTTTAATGTCAAAACGGAGTCAATATGGCCCATGGTTTGTGAAAGGTCACTTGAAAGTCTGAAATTAGTCTATGTTTTAGAACTGTCAAACTTCATAATAGAATGCTTTTATTTTCATCATTTAAATGGCAAAGTCATATTCTCATTGTGAAAATAATTATTAAATCACTATTTCTTCATGTAAGTAAATTGATGTGTGATGTCAGATTTTAAGGGAAAAATGTGAAAAAAATTCATGTAATAACTGATGAAATATAACAATATTTAACTGCACATTAAGGACTATTTCCTGAATGCAGTCATTACACACTAAATGAAGTTAATAATAATTACATAGTATCCCATTATTTAGATAAAAATCCTTCATTGGATATTCTTCTAGTAATTTCATAAACATATTATATATAAAGTGATATCATACCTACATACTACTTGACACAATTATGAAACGTTAATTATACAAATATTACGAACAACCTTCTACATCATTACATGCTGCCTAAGAAGTTAGTTAAATGATTATATAATACTGTTGTTGTTTAGTCATTAAGTTGTATCTGACTTTTTGTGACCCCATGGACTATATAGCCCACCAGGCTTCCCTGTCCATGGAATTTCCCAGGCAAGAATATTGGAGTGGGTTGTCATTTCCTTCTCCAGGGAATCTTCCTGACCCAAGGATATGTCAGGGGAGTGTGTAATTTCCTCGGTTCTGTCTCACTGCAGCAAATACTTGAAATGGGGGACCAGTATTACAGCGCGGTTACAATTCAAACTTTTATTCGCAAAACAAAGGATAGTATATCCATCAGATGTGAGGGCAGCCAACCCCAAAGGAGAGACCTTAATCCCTCTTGACTTCTTCTTCTTATACATTTTGTCTCCTCCCTCCTGAGCCTGTCCTACACAAATTGGACTAATTTGGAAGGCTGTTTGTTTCACCCAAGATTCTCACTCCAGTCTATGAATTTATTTTTGTTCCGTTTTTTCAGGCTTTTCCCTTCTTTGTCTTTTAGCCGCCACCATTTTGGACTCCCTTTTCCTATTCTAACTACCTAACAGATTGAACTTGTGTCTTCGGCATTAGCAGGTGGATTCTTTACCATTGAACCACCAGGAAAGCCCCTTGTACTATCCACTGTATAAATTACAAGTTTATCTAATCCACTTTTTTAATTTATAGAGAATTTGAACTGTCTTACTTATGGTCATTCTGGCAATGCAGATTATTATGATAGCCAATGGTTTTGCAACAATTTAGGATTTTTTCTTCAGCACATATTCCTTCTGAAAGTTTATAACAATATACACTTTAGATATATTTGAAACTGTCCATTTCATTGCAACTTCACTATTATTAAAAATATATATTTTGATCATTAAATTAAAATTAAAGCTAAAAACTTGGACTGTGAGTAATACTAGATATGTTTTCACTTGTTTCAGTTCAGTTCAGTCATTCTGTCCTGTCTGACTCTTTGTTACCCCATGGACGGCAACATGCCTGGCTTCCCTGTCCATCACCAATGCCCAGAGCCTATTCAAACTATGTCCATTGAGTCAATGATACCATCCAACCATCTAATCCTCTGTCATCCCCTTCTCCCGCCACTTTCAATCTTTCCTAGCATTAGAGTCTTTTCACATGGGTCAGTTCTTCCCATCAGGTGGCCAAAGTATTGGAGTTTCATCTTCAGCATCAATCCTTCCAATGAGTATTCAGGTATGATTTCCTTTAGGATGGCCTGGTTGGATTTCCTTGCTGTCCAAGAGACTCTCAAGTGTCTTCTCCAACACCACAGTTCAAAAACATCAATTCTTCAGTACTCAGCTTTCTTTGTAGTCCAACTTTCACATCTATACATGACTACTGGAAAAAACAAAGCTTTGACTAGACAGACCTTTGTTGGCAAAGTAATGTCACTGCTTTTTAATATGCTAAGTTGGTCATAACTTTTCTTCCAAGGGGCAAGCATCTTGGAAGAAAGATGGCTGCAGTCACCATCTGCAGTGATTTAGGAGCCCAGGAAAATAAAGTCTGTCACTGTTTCCATTGTTTCCCCATCTGTTTGCCATGAACAGGTAGGACCAGATCCATGATCTTACTTTCCTGAATGCTGAGTTTTAAGCCAACTTTTTTACTATCCTCTTTCACTTTCATCAAAAGGCTCTTTTTAAATGTATCGTAGTTACATTTTAAACACTCTCTTGTTGGAATTTTTAAAAGTTTCTTTTTACTTGGTAATATCTCTTATTTTATATTTTTATGCACTCCTGCTTTTTCATTTTACTTTCAATTTCCATGGTATTTCTAGTCATTGTACAGCTATTGTACATTCAAACCAACCTTTAAGGATTTATCACATATTTTCTAAGACATTTCTACAAAATGTGTAAAAGACTTATTGTCACCAGCTTTAAAATGGATGTGACAAGGACAAGGGTAGGGAAAAGGGCAGGGAATGAGAAGTGCATACTGAATCAGTTGTGACAAAGAATGGAGACTACGTTCGTGTTTGGACTGACCAGGCTCAGGGATGGCCACCAGTGATCGTACTGCTGAGTCCAAGCTCACTCTGCTCACCACATGACAGGCCAGTGAATCCAAGAGATGAGGTGTTGAGGCAAGGAATACAACTTTATTTGGAAAGCTGGCTAACTGAAAAGCTGGCAGACTGGAGTCTCAAAATAATTACCTTGTCATGGTCTGGATGCCAGGTTCTGACTTCCACAAAGTCAGAGAGAGAGAATCAATGAGGAACTGAAGTTAAAAGGCAGAATAGAGAGGGAGAAGTAGTGGGGACATAAAGTGAAAGGGAAGGAGAGGCGATGGGGAAGTAAAGTGAAAGGACCTTCAGTCTTCCAAAATATCTCTGGGAATGGCCAACCTTTGGAAGGGGTGTGTTAATCTCTTCTTTTTGCTGTAGGTATTCATAGATGGGAAAGGTCAGATTATTTCTCTACGAGCTGAACAAAGGTACCCTAGTTTGCATTCAGGAAGAGGGACAGGGCTTCCCTGGTGGTTCAGAAGGTAAAAAAAAATCTGCCTTCAATGCAGGAGATCCAGGTTCAATTCCTGACTCAGGAAGATCCCCTGGAGAAGGAAATGGCAACCCACTCCAGTATTCTTGCCTGGAGAATTCTATGGACAGAGGAGCCTGGCGGGCTACTAGTCCATGGGGTCGCAGAGTCAGACATGACTGAACAAATAATATTTTCACTTTCAGGCAGAGGGGCAGGGTCCTCTGAGGCAGGCCATTATGTATGCTGCTGCTGCTGCTAAGTCATTTCAGTCGTGTCCGACTCTGTGTGACCCCATAGATTGCAGCCCACCAGGCTCCCCCGTCCCTGGGATTGTCCAGGCAAGAACACTGGAGTGGGTTGCCATTTCCTTCTCCAATGCATGAAAATGAAAAGTGAAAGTGAAGTCGCTCAGTCGTGTCCGACCCTCAGTGACCCCATGGACTGCAGCCTTCCAGGCTCCTCTGCCCATGGGATTTTCCAGGCAAGAGTACTGGAGTGGGGTGTAATTGCCTTCTGCCATTATGTATACATAATAACAAAAGCAATGAAAAGCAAGACAAAGAAAGAGTTTCTAACATGGAGTCATAATTTGCTTTTCTGCAACAATCAGAGTTGACAGTAGCAACAGGAGAAGAGGAATTTCTTCCCTAACAATAGTCTTAACTGTTGGTGATATTTTTTAAGCTTTAAAAAGGTATCTTGATATTTACCTTCATTATCCAGTGAACAAGATTAGGCACTTGGAAATATCAGTGGAGTTGAACCTATGGGAAGTGTGCTGAACTTCTGAATAAGACAATTACTTTTAAAAAGAACACTCTTGATCTTATTTAACTCTATAAATTGCAATATTGCTGTAGGACAAAAGCTGTATTTTTGCTTGAAGATGACTGCTGGGGTTTTTGTTTCTTTTTTCTTTCTTTTTTTTTTTTTCAAACTCATGTGTTATTTACTTTATCCCTTTTGAGTTACTGTTTGTTTTGGTTTTAGTTTTGGATGACCAAATCTTAGAGGCTCTATATTTTAATTTTGACAATCAACGTACTTGCATTTGTTTATTGTTGTTTTTTTAAACCAATTGCTTGTTTTACAGTTTGTTCTTTCTTTAGTTAGACTGTGAAGAAAGCTGAGTGCCAAAGAATTGATGCTTTTGAATTGTGGTGTTGGAGAAGACTCTTGAGAGTCCCTTGGACTGCAAGGACATCCAACCAGTCCACTCTAAAGGAGATCAGTCTTGGGTGTTCTTTGGAAGGACTGATGCTAAAGCTGAAACTCCAATACTTTGGCCACCTCATGCAAAGAGCTGACACACTGAAAAAGACTCTGATGCTGGGAGGGGCTAGGGGCAGGAGGAAAAGGGGATGACAGAGGATGAAATGGCTGGATGGCATCACCGATTCGATGGACATGAATATGAGTGAACTCCAGGAGTTGGTGATGGACAGGGAGGCCTGGCATGCTGCAGTCCATGGGGTCGCAAAATGTTGGACACAACTGAACTGAACTGAACTTTCTTTAAAATTGGAGGATAATTGCTTTGCAATATTGAGTTGGTTTTTGCTGTACAACAACATACATCAGCTGTAAGTGTATATATATGTATATGCCGTCCCTCTGGAGTCTCCCTCTCACTCCTCATCCCACCTTTCTAGGTCATCACTGAGCACTGAGCTGAACTCCTTGTGCTATACAGCAGCTTCTCACTAGCTATCTATTTTGCACATGTACTATATCTATATCAAAACTACTCTCTAATTCTGCCACTTATTCACTTTTTTAAAAAGGTTTGTACTCATTTACAGGACAGGTAATCAATTTGAGATGACATTACTATACATGACTAAAAGGATTTTTAAAAGTAGACTTTCATTTTTGAAAAGTTTCAAACTTATAGAAAAGTTGTAAAGATAGTACAAAGGAATTTTATGTGTCGCCTGGTTGCAGGAAGGGGGACCCTTTCCAGGGCCCGAAAGTGGGCTCTTATCTAACACTCGGAAATGAATTGTCTGAGGAGACATATGTGCTGACAAAGCAAGAGATTTTGTTGTGAAGGGTCACCCAAGTGGAGAGCAGTAGGGTAAGGGAACCCAGGAGAATTGCTCTGCCATGTGGCTCGCAGTCTTGGGTTTTATGATAATGGGATTAGTTTCTGGGTTGTCCTTGGTCAATCATTCTGACTCAGAGTCCTTCCTGGTGGCACAGGATTTGCTCAGCAAAGATCGATACCAGTGAGAAGGATTCTGGGAGCTGGTTGGACATGTGGTGTCACCTTTTGACCTCTCCTTCTCTCTTCTGGTTGGTGATGGCTTATTCTGTGTGCCTTACCAGGACCTCCTGTCATAAAGTAACTCATGCAAATGGTTAGTATGGTGCCTGGCCAGGGTGGGTGGTTTCAGTCAGTGTGCTTCTCCTATCATCACATCAAATGTTCCTACTATTAACATGTTACATCAGTATGATAAATTTGTCATAATTAAAGAACCTATAACAGGAAAGAACAGAATCTGACAACATGTTTGATCTGTTTCTTTAACTTTAATCTTGGCACTCTGTTGCCTTTGTTACTATAATCACTGAAAGGATGCTGTCTATAGATGTAGGCACACACAATGGCCTGTCTTAAGGAAGCTGTCCTCTTGACTGGAATAAAGTGCCTTTGTTCAGCTTACAGGAAGACATTCTGATCCTGACCACTTGTGAATTGCTGCAGAAAAGAAGAAATTAGTACATTCTTTCCCCAGTGCTTGCCAAGTCAGGAAATATTTAGCTAGACTTATGGCATTTTTATGGGCTTCCCAAGTAGCGCTAGTGGTAAAGAACCCACCTGCCAGTGCAGGAAATGTAAGAGACATGGATTTGATCCCTGGGTAGGGAAGATCCCCTGGAGAAGGTATGGCAACCCACTGTAGTACTCTTGTCTGGAGAATCCTATGAACAGAGAAGCCTGGAGGACCATAATCCAGGGGGTCACAAAGAATTGGACATGACTGAAGCAGTTGAGCACACATGAACTTTTTACTTTACTCTCTCACCTCCTTTGCCTTTCTGTTCTATAAAAGAAGCTAATACAAACCCCATAAAATGGTACTCTAGAATGCTAATTTGTCATCTTCCTAGATGCTCAGATTTCTAAATAAAGTCCACTATTTCTTGCTTTAGCACTTCCTCCCCGAATTGATTACTGCCCTGTTTTTTAGCAAGCAGATCAAGCTTGGATTCACTCACAAGCTAATATTGATATGTTTTTGTTAACTAAAGTTCATATATTATTCAAATTTTCTTAGGTTTTGATTTCTTTCTTCTTTTCTAGGATATTATCCAAGACACATTTCATTCAGAAGTTCTGTTTTCTTAGGATCAACTAGACTGTGGATTTCTGACTTTCTTTGTTTTGATGATCATGATGGTTCTGAGAAATATTAGCCATATATATTGTAGAATATTTAGAAATTGAGATTTTTTAATTTTTATCATGACAGAAGTTTTTGTTTTTGTTTTTCTGGAGAGGATGCCAACAGAGGTTAAGTGCTATTTTCTTTAAATAATTATCAGGAATAAAGAGTGTCAATATAAGTAATTATATTTAATACTAACCTTGGTCATCTGCCTCTAGGTAGTGTTTGTAAGATATCTCTACTTTAAAGTTGTTTTTCCCCCTTCCCATATTTTACTTTTATGAAAAGAGTCAGTGTGAAGTACAAACTGAAAGTGAACTGTTGTGCTCTCTCCTTTTTGAAGATAGTGTATACACATAAATTATCTGGACTTGTTCCATGTGGGAAATTGGTCTCTGTTCCCCCATTTTATTTACTTATTTATATTCACATGACTTAAGGATATTTATCTTATACTTTGGGTTTTATTCAGTAAATAGCAATAATATGCTATTTATATTGTTGCTTAAATTGTTCCAAGTTTGATTAAGTGCAATAAAGTTGATTTTTCTCTGTCAGTTTCATATATGCTCATCATATATATATATATATATACATATTTGCTGCTGTTATTTTAAGTACTTTCTTAATTTCTAGCATGAAAAGATGATCAGGATCAGTCTATATATCCTCTACTCCAGCCCTAGAATCAGTCATTGTTCCAAGGAGCTGTGGTTCTACATTGAAGAATGGTGTCAACAATCAGTATATGGGTGTTACACTCCCTGTTACTCCTAGGATGTCAATATTCTATGTCACCTCCGGTGACAGAATATATAGATATCTAAAAATGTGTTCCTCTATGTCATACTGGTGACTAGTTCATACTGATGTCATGAATTCTAACCCATTATCACACATTATTCTAGCTTTCTCCTCTTGCTTGTCACCTCCAACAGTGAGAAACATGGTTCCTGACAGTCACCATCCATTTACTTAGTTTTTAAATTCCAGTATACCTTTATAGTGATTTTAACACTGGTAACCCACATTCTATGGAAAAACATATATTTTTCAACTGGATTATAATGCTTCCATCTAGTTCCTTTTGCTTTTAGTTTTATAGTCAATTTGCATTCTCAAAGTAGTTTTTCAGTATGTATTTTCTAGGGTCCCAGAGTGAGACCATTCTATCCATTTGTAATACACTGAGTGAGAGTCTTTTGTCACAGTCTGTATTTCACACTGGAACAGCGTGACATCATGAGTGATTTTTTTTATTTGCATGTATTAAAGTTCACTCTTTCTGTGTTCTGTGTGTTTTGACACATAAACGCATAATGTCATGTAACAACCCATTAAAATATTACACAGAATAGTTTTATGATGCTGAAAATCTGTTTTACCTCTTCAACAAGCACATTCTCTTTCCTAAATTCCCTGGAACCACTGATTTTCCATCTCTATAATTTCACTTTTTCCAGAAAGTAGTATAGCTAGAAACATAAATTATATAGCTTTTTCAGACGGTTACCTTCTTTTCATAATTTTTAAATTGTTTTCTATCTTCAGCTATGATGATTTTTGCAATGTTTATTTTCTTCCTTTTCTTCAAAAATCACTGAGAATTTGAAAAAAATACTCACTTATTTTAGCTTTTCATTTATCTTTAATTTTTTAAAAAAATCATTTAAACGTATTTTAAATAGAATCAATTTAGACATAAATTTCAAATGAGATGAAACATGCTTTTAAAACTATGTACAATAAAATAAAATTATCTTTGCCAGTTTTTATGGAATAAAAACCAATCAGTCCATTTTAGCTTTTCAGATTTTACCTTCCATCACTTTAATGTTTCAGCTGGTTTAATATTGTGTTTTAGACAATTTGTATATTAAAAAGTTTAGCCAATTGCATTACTAATATTAAATATTATAGGGTTTATACATATACTCACATTATTTTCTGTGTTATACCCTTGAATCTTTTAAAGTTATATTTTTTGATAACCCTTTAAGATATCACTTATGAGATAATTCAAAAGTATTTTATAATCATATCAATTTTTCTTGCAATCCAAAAATTTTACAAGTTTTTTTCTCTGCAGTTCTGGTTATAGAATTGATGCACAATTCATTTTGAAAGAGAGTTAGTGTCAAGGATCAATGTCTGCCCCCCATTGACTGTTATGCCACCAGGATTTAGATCCAATTGCTGTGACTTCAGCTATCAATTGTTAAGTATTTCATTTTCATAAGCCCTCCTCACCGTAAACAAGAAAGAAATGGTCATTATCATACAGTCAGTCAGGTTGGCCAACTTTATATCTCAGTCAGACACCCAGAAGTTAGTGAGGTATTAGGCATATTTTATCCTGGTATTCAGTATAGAAACATATATTTTATTGTTTTAATTCCTTTGCTTATTTCTATGAAAATTTTGGAGTCCGAGTTTCTTCCATTTGTGTAATTATATCACCCTGTTTTCTGGAAACTCAAATACGGTTTAGTTTTCTGTTCTTTTGGTTCTTTATTTTTTTTTCTTTTCTTTTTTTTTTCTTTTGGTTCTTTAGATGAAAATATGTTTCTTCTGTCATTTGAAGTGATTCTAAATTATTTATTGCATAATATATAGCATAAAATAACCAAACAATTTTTGACAAAATATTATCAGAAATATTACACAGAAAATTGAATTTATATGTCTATTGTCTATCACCCCTCTGACTGCAAAAAGGAATATTGTATCTTTCAAAAAGACTATTATTTTACTTAATACAACTAGTGTATGATAATTTATTTAAAATACATTGTATATTTCTATTGCTATTGTTTTTGTTTTTTCTAAATATAGTACTGTACTGTACATAATATATTATTTATTATTTGCTTATGATTTAAATAATGGAGTAAATTGGGAAATTCAGAATGGTTTAAGAGATAACAACTTAAAAATTAAAAGAGCTCCTCTGAGGGGAAAAGGATATGACATAGTTATAATGTTTAATAATGTTGCATGATCATTTTTAGCATTTTCACTTGAGGCTAAAAGATACTTGCATTACTAATATTTTACAAATATGTTTCTTCAAGGGATAATATTCCCCAATCCCAAAACAGAAACTAAAATAAAAATTCACTAAGAAGCACTAATTGGACTCTTGAGTATAAGAATTCCATCTGTTTTTAAAGGACACTTGTGTGTTAGCAGCAGAGTATTTCTACTATAAAACATCTTAATTCCAAGACAGATATGTAGACCAACCACCTAAATAACCATTATTTAACTTTCCAGAATTCTCTCTGAACTGATATTTTTAAAAGATCTGCCTTGTAAAAAGCTGATGGTTAAAATGATTGTCCTGAAATTCATGTTTTAAGATGCTATAAAAATAAAAACTATGAAAATGTATTTAGCACAATTTTAATTACTAACTATAGGTAGTTATAAACATTTAAACAAAATATACCAATATTGCATAGCATGCATATTAAAGCTTTTTAATTAAAGAAAAGTAGCAGACCCATTAGTAGTGCTAATGCTAAAGAACCGTTAACAGATCCAGGGCTTCCCAGGTAGTGCTAATGGTAAAGAACCCACCTGCCAATACAGGAGACAAAAGCAATGTGGCTCCAGTCACTGGGTCAGAAAGATTCCCTGGAGGAGGGTATGGCAACCCACTCCAGTATTCTTGCCTGGTGAATCCTGATGGACAGAGTAGCCTGGCAGGTTACAGGCCATAGGGCTGCAGAGAGTTGGACATGGCTGAACACACATGCACCAGACCCATAAATTTATTGGCTACTTGAGAAACGACTATATTCAATCAGACACTTACACACACACATTCTAAGTTTTAAAAATTACTTGCAGGATGTTATTTCTACTAAAAGAAACCAACAAATTAAACGTTAAGTACAATGAAAAATAAAAACAGGGACTTTAGCCTTTGCTTTCTTAACATATCTTCTGTACAAACTTTCTCTGTGGTAACTTTTAGTGAGTCAAACAAAATTACACACACACATGCATAGCACATATACAACGTTTTGCTACTTCTTGTAATCCCAAAGAAAACAGGTAAAATCTTTTAAATTTCTTATGTATTCAATTTTCCCATAAATTCCTGCCCTGACTTTTCTTTCTAAAGACTGCTTGTGTTCTTTGACTTTCCTACTTCTCATATTCATAAGTTTCAAGTAATTTAAAAATGTCCAGTAATGTTAGTAAGTAAAACATCAACATCATCTTCCCCATCAATAAAGCTCTAATCAGTAGAGTGATCAGGTTTCTTTTCATAGGTCCTTGTTCATTTCTACTTCTTTTGACAAATGGAGTTGGGTAAATGAGGTTTCCAAATGAAGCCCTACCTATTCTTTGGTAGCTGCCTCCACACCCTAATCACTCTATTCTCTCAAGTTTCCCAATACTGATCAAAAGAACATAGAGTTGAGGAGGGATGACTGTATCAGTACAAGGATCAGTGCTGAAATTTTAATACATGACTCCCAGTTCAATGACACACTCCCTTCCTTTAGGCCATCTTGGCCAAGCTTGTGACTACTTGAGCCACCATGGACTAAATGATGCTGTGTCACTCCCAAGTCTGAGTCATAAAAAGGGATGCAGTTTCTGCCTTGTTTGATTGTAACACTTGCGATTAGAGCTCTGAGCATTAAAGGAAGATCAGCCTGAGTCTGCTGAGCTGCTAGGAAGCTAAGCAAAAGATGGAGAAGGGACATATAACTCGAATCAGCCTCCTTAGTGTTCCCATCATTCAAGCTCAGGTGCCAGACATAGGAGTGAATAAGCATTCAGCAATGTTCCCAGCTGAGGTTCTGGACACTGTGAAGTAGAAAAAAGCCACCCCTTGCTATGCTCTGTCTAAATTTCTGTCCCCAGAAACAGTGAGCAGAACAAATTAGGTGTTTTAAGCTGCTAATTTTGATTAATTAGTTACACAGCAGTAGTAACTTTAACAAATATAAACTGCCTGAAGAATACTTTGAGAAATGTTTCTCAGCTACACTGCAAGCTGGTTGAGGGAAGAGCAAATTAACCCAAGCATTCACTTATAAATGAAGGGGATTCCAAGATGAATGGCTGTCATACTGTCTACATTAGAATAGCAGGCAGAAGTTACAAATGAGAGGACAGTGTGGTATGAGAGGCCCGCGCTGGAGTTTGAGAGAAGAAAAATTTGATCTAACTGTTTCTGAATATACATTAGGTGTTGACTACTTGCTTTGCATGTACATTAGGTGTTGACAACTTGCTTTGCTTTGGCCTACATTCTTAGAAATTTAACACACCCTAACTACAAGGGTCTAGTAATTTAAGGTATGTTTAAAGTGTGTTCCTCTGAGAAGAAGCTGGGGTCCCAACTCAAGGCATAAAACTAAAACCTAAGAAGTAGGAATCTCTGACCCTATCAGTTGGGTGCCCTATACATCTGCCAAGGGTGTATCTTGTCAGAATGGTATGATTTATATATATTTAAAAAATATTATCTTGGCTCTTCAGTATGGGACAAATTACATAACAGGAGAATTGCAAGGATTTCTTGCAGTAGTCAAGGTGAGTGATGACAGCCTTAGACTAGGGAGGTCATAGGGGACAGAATCTCACTTTATATTGAAGCAAACTATGAGAATGGTTGATGGATTGAACCTGTGGTGAAGGTTGTAGAGAGTGGCTTTCCTTTAATTGATTTGTATTTATTTTGTTATCAGAGTAAACTCCTTTTGTACTTATCTGAATCTTGGTGTATAGGTCTTATCACTTATATCTTTAATTTTCTTATTGTTAATAAGTTTATCTTTTTTTAATGATAACTAACTTAAAGGGCTTCCCTGGGGGCTCAGATGTAAAGAATCTGCCTGCAATGCAGGAGACTCAGGTTCAATCCTTGAGTTGGGAAGATCCCCTGCAGAAAGGAATGGCAACCCACTCTAGTATTCTTGCAGGGAAAATTCCCATGGACAGAGGAGCCTGATGGATTACAGTCCACAAGGTCACAAAGAGTTGGACATGCATGACTAAGCAACTTAGCACACAAACATGTTTTTAAGTTTCTAATCTAAAACTAAGGAAACAAACACCAATGTAGACCAAATGAGATAATTGCATTCTCTATCTTCCCTAAACCTTAAAATATGTAAAGCAAATAAATAGAAAATAATATTTCCAGAGTATATATAAGCTTTACTTAAAGAAAACTTGATTTCTATTTTCCCAAGAATTATTTGCCCCATCAAAAGACTGAATTGCTCAGAAGCAATGATGTTTAAAGAGCAATATTTCATAGGAACCTGGAATGTTAGGTCCATGAATCGAGGCAAATGGAAAGTTATCAAACAGGAGATGGCAAGAGTGAACATAGACATTTTAGGTATCAGCGAACTAAGATGGACTGGAATGGATAAATTTAACTCAGATGACCATTATATCTACTACTGTGGGCAGGAATCTCTTAGAAGAAATGGAGTAGCTATCATAGCCAACAAAAGAGTCCAAAATGCAGTACTTGGATGCAATCTTAAAAATGACAGAATGATCTCTGTTCATTTCCAAGGCAAACCATTCAATATCACAGTAATCCAAGTCTATGCCCTGACCAGTAACACTGAAGAAGCTGAAGTTGAACAGTTCTATGAAGTCCTACAAGACCTTTTAGAACTAGCACCCAAAAAAGATGTCCTTTTCATTATAGGGGACTGGAATGCAAAAGTAGGAAGTCAAGAAACACATGGCTGCTGCTGCTGCTAAGTCGCTTCAGTCGTTTTCGACTCTGTGTGACCCCATAGACAGCAGCCCACCGGGCACCCCCGTCCCTGGGATTCTCCAGGCAAGAACACTGGAGTAGGTTGCCATTTCCATCTCCTATGCATAAAAGTGAAAAGTGAAAGTGAAGTTGCTCAGCCATGTCCGACTCCTAGCGATCCTATGGACTGCAGCATACCAGGCTCCTCCGTCCATGTGATTTTCCAGGCAAGAGTATTGGAATGGGGAACACAAGGAGTAACAGGCAAATTCAGCCTTGAAGTACAGAATGAAGCAGGGCAAGCTAACAGAGTTCTGCCAAGAGAATGCACTGGTCACAGCAAACACCCTCTTCCAACAACACAGGAGAAGACTCTACACATGGACATCATCAGATGGTCAACCCTAAAATAAGGTTGATTATATCCTTTGCAGCCAAAGATGGAGAAGCTCTATACAGTCAGCAAAAACAAGACCGGGAGCTGACTGTGGCTTGGATCATGAACTCCTTATTGCCAAATTCAGACTTAAATTGGAGAAAGTGGGGAAAACCACTAGATCATTCAGATATGACCTAAATCAAATCCCTTATGACTGTACAGTGGAAGTGAGAAATAGGTTTAACGGACTAGATCTGATAGACAGAGTGCCTGATGAACTATGGATGGAGGTTCATGAAACTGTACAGGAGACAGGGAGTAAGACCATCCCCAAGAAAAAGAAATGCAAAACAGCAAAATGGCTTTCTGAGGAGGCCTTACAAATAGCTGCTAAAAGAAGACAAGTGAAAAGCAAAGGAGAAAAGGAAAGATATAAGTATCTGAATGCAGAGTTCCAAAGAATAGCAGGAAGAGATAAGAAAGCCTTACTCAGCGATCAGTGCAAAGAAATAGAGGAAAACAATAGAATGGGAAAGACTAGAGATCTCTTCAAGAACATTAGAGATACCAAGGAAACATTTCATGCAAAGATGGGCTTGATAAAGGACAGAAATGGTATGGACCTAACAGAAGCAGAAGATATTAAGAAGAGGTGGCAAAAATACATAGAAGAACTGTACAAAAAAGATCTTCATGACCCAGATAAACATGATGCTGTGATCACTCCCACTCACCTAGAGCCAGACATCCCAGAATGTGAAGTCAGGTGGGCCTTCAGTTCAGTTCAGTCGCTCAGTCGTGTCCAACTCTTTGCGACCCATGAATCACAGCATGCCAGGCCTCTCTGTCCATCTGAGTTCACTCAGACTCACGCCCATCAAGTCAGTGATGCCATCCAGCCATCTCATTCTCTGTCGTCCCCTTCTCCTCCTGCCCCCAACCCCTCCCAGCATCAGAGCCTTTTCCAATAAGTCAACTCTTTGTATGACGTGGCCAAAGTACTGGAACTTCAGCTTTTTACCGNAATTTTCTTGAAGAGATCTCTAGTCTTTCCCATTCTGTTGTTTTCCTCTATTTTTTTGCATTGATCACTAAAGAAGGCTTTCTTATCGCTTCTTGCTCTTCTCCAGAACTCTGCATTCAGATGCTTATATCTTTTGTTTTCTCCTTAGCTTTCCACTTTTCTTTTCATAGCTATTTGTAAGGCCTCCTCAGACACCATTTTTATTTTTTGCATTTCTTTTCCATGGGGATGGTCTTGATCTATTTATNCTTATCGCTTCTTGCTCTTCTCCAGAACTCTGCATTCAGATGCTTATATCTTTTGTTTTCTCCTTAGCTTTCCACTTTTCTTTTCATAGCTATTTGTAAGGCCTCCTCAGACACCATTTTTATTTTTTGCATTTCTTTTCCATGGGGATGGTCTTGATCTATTTATCCTGTACAATGTCATGAACCTCATTCCATAGTTTATCAGGCACTCTGTCTATCAGATCTAGTCCCTTAAATCTACTTCTCACTTCCACTGTATAATCATAAAGGATTTGATTTAGGTCATATCTGAATAGGAAGCATCAATACGAACAAAGCTAGTGGAGGCAATGGAATTCCTGTTGAGCTAGCTCAAATTCTAAAAGATGTAGCTGTGAAAGTGCTGCACTCAATATGCCAGCAAATTTGGAAAATTCAGCAGTGGTCACAAGACTTGAAAAGGTCAGTTTTCATTCCAATCCCAAAGATAGGCAATGCCAAAGAATGCTCAAACTACCACACAATTGCACTCATCTCACACGCTAGTAAACCATTGCTCAAAATTCTCGAAGCCAGGCTTCAGCAATATGCGGATCATGAACTTCCAGTTGTTCACACTGCTTTTAGAAAAAGCAGAGGAACCGAAAGTCAAATTGCCAACATCTGCTGGATCATTGAAAAAACAAGAGTTCCAGAAAAACATCTATTTCTGCTTTATTGATTATGCCAAAGCCTTTGACTGTTTGGATAACAATAAAATGTCGAAAATTCTGAAAGAGATGGGAATACAAGACCACCTGACCTACCTCTTGAGAAACCTGTATACAGGTCAGGAAGCAACAGTTAGAACTGGACATGGAAAAACAGACTGGTTTCAAATAGCAAAAGGAGTATGTCAGGGCTGTATATTATCATCCTGCTTATTTAATTTCTATGCAGAGTACATCATGAGAAACGCTGGGCTGAAAGAAACACAAGCTGGAATCAAGATTGCCGGGAGAAATATCAATGACCTGAGATATGCAGATGACACCACCCTTATGGCAGAGAGAAGAAGAACTAAATAGCCTCTTGATGAAAGTGAAAGAAGAGAGTGAAAAAGTTAGTTTAAAGCTCAACATTCAGAAAACTAAAATCATGGCATCCAGTCCCATCACTTCATGGGAAATGGATGGGCAAACAGTGGAAACAGTGGCTGACTTTATTTTTCTCCAAAATCACTCCAGATGGAGACTGTAGTCATGAAATTAAAAGACACTTACACCTTGGAAGGAAAGTTATAACCAAACTAGACAGCATATTAAAAAGCAGAGACATTACTTTGCCAACAAAGGTCCATCTATTCAAGGCTATGGTTTTTCCAGTAGTCATGTATGGATGTGAAAGTTGCATTATAAAGAAAGCTGAGCACTGAAGAATTGATGCTTTTGAACTATGGTGTTGGCGAACTCTTGAGAGTCCCTTGGACTCAAGGAGATCCAACCAGTCCATCCTAAAGGAAATCAGTCCTGGGTGTTCATTGGAAGGACTGATGTTAAAACTGAAACTCCAATACTTCGGCCACCTCATGCAAAAAGCTGACTCTTTTGAAAAGACCCTGATCCTGGGAAAGATTGCAGGTAGGAGGAGAAGGGGATGACAGAGGATGAGATGGTTTGATGGCATCACTGACACAATGGACATGGGTTTGGATGAACTCTGGGATTTGGTGATGGACAGGGAGGCCTGGTGTACTGCGGTTCATGAGGTCACAGTCAGACATGACTGAGCGACTGAACTGAACTGAATATGTTTTTACTTCCCCCATCCCCAAACTACACGACTGCACAATCAACATTTGTTAAGTTGTGTCAGATTCTTTCTTCTATGATTCTTCATTCTGTGTATCCCTAAATGGATAAAGGAAAATGCAGTAAATATAAATGATTCTTCTTTAATTTCACCCATACATGAAAGATATGGAAAAGGAGTAACTCATATGTACAACAGACACTTTATCAACTTCAAATAGTGAATCATCACGGGCTGCCATCTATACTTAGGGGCCACCCAATACTCCACATTTGCCTGCACACTCCTGAGCAATCTTTGCCTTCCCAGAGTAACTTTTAACTCAGTGAGTGGCTCATGGAACTCTCAAAGGATGTATCTTGAGAATATAAATGAATATCACGCTGATAATTTTTTAACTGACGGTTATATGAATATTTAATTATTCAAATTATGCTAATTGATATTAATAAATGTCATTTGGCTATTGAAAACATGTGGTCTATTAAAAAATTATAAGGACCACAGATATTGGCAGTTAGGCCTAGAAGAATATAATTTTATTTTATAGCAGAAATGCATGCAATCTCTGGTGAATGTAGTCAATGGAGTCATCATTTATCTTTCCTTTTACCTACATGTTTCATAATTTCTATTTTTCAACATTTGATAAACTTTCTATTTTGAACCATTTTTCTGTACTTTGAATGTTTACTTTTATTTTCTTGTCCATCTGAGATTTTCTGTTGTTTGTAATATGAGATATGTATATACAAAATTTTAGGAATTCCCCTATCCAGTGAGAAAATGCATATAATCACAAACCACGGATATGACATAACTGAGGAGAAAAATCTGTAATTCCTTTGGAAAAATAACTAGCAGTTGCTTATACTGGTCCATTTCATCACAGAGGGAATCACAGTTTTATGGCTGTCATTGAAGCAGGCTATCATGTATAAGATACACAAGAACCTGCTACACAGGTTTTGGTTCAGCAGACAGTGGCATTGTGAATGGAATTAGACTCTTTTCTTTCTGAAAGTAAAAATGTCAAGAATGTGCATTTTCAAATAAGTATTCATTGGTTGTTTCCAAAGTGTAGGTTGAGGACTAGCAGCATCAGCATCACATGAGAACCGTTGCAAATACAAATTATTGGACTCTATTCTAGACCTGCTGAATTAGAAACTCGGACAAAGCTCATTAATCTGTGTTTCAATAAGCACTTGAGGTGCTCTGATGCACACTAAGTCTGAGGACCACTGGTGTAAAAACCAGCACCTGTATTTGGCTTAATAAGTAGGCAGATTTTTCCTTGGTTACCCTCAATTTTATATATTTAAAGATTTCAATTTTGACAAAGGAAGCAAGAATATACAATGGAGAAAAACAGTCTCATCAGCTAGTGGTACTGGGAAAGTTTGACAGTCATGTGTACATCTGTGAAGTTGATGTCCCTCACACCATACACAAAAACACTCAAAACATCTTAAAGACTTAAGTACGAGTCATAACACTAAAATTCTTAGAAGAGAACATAGGCAAAACATTCTCTGATATAAATCACAACAATGTTTTCTTTGGTCAATTTCCCAAGGCAATAGAAATAAAAGCAAAAATAAATAAATTGAACAATTCAAATGTATAAGCTTTTGCACAGCAAAGAAAACAGATAAAATGAAAGACAACCTATGAACTAAGAGAAAATAATGCAAATGATGTGGCCAACATGGTCTTAATTTCCAAAATATACAAACAATTCATACAACTCAATAACAACAACAACAAATCAATGAAAAAAAAAAATGACAGAAGACTTGAATAGACATTTCTCCAGATAAGACATGGATGGCCAGCAGACACATGAAAAGATGGTTAACATCATTATTAGAGAAATGCAAATCAAAACTACAACGAAGTTTCACCTCACATGAGTCAGAATGACCATCAGTAAAAAGACTACAATTAATAAATTCCGGAAAAGATGTGAAGAAAGAGAATGCTCCTATAATGTTGGTGAGAATGTAAAATGGTTTAGCTGCTATACTTAACAGTATGAACGTTCCTTAAAATTCTAAGAGTTAACATATGATCCAGCAATCCCACCCCTGGGCATAATATTTAGAGAAAACCATAATTTGAAGATATACATGCTCCCCAAATTTCATAACAGTACTATTTACAAGTTGAGACATAGAGGAAATCTAAATGTCACTCAACATACATGGATAAAGACAATATGGTATATGTGAAAGTGAAAGTCACTCAGTCATGTCCAACTCTTGGCAAACCCACGGATTATAGCATCCAAGGAATTCTCCAAGCCAGAATAGTGGAGTGGGTAGCCTTTCCATTAACAGAGGATCTTCCCAACCCAGGGATCGAACCCATGTCTCCCGCATTGCAGCAGATTCTTTACCAGCTGAGTCACTCTCTGTATATATGTTGTGTATATATATACACAAAGAGTCAGATATGATGACATGACTGAACAACTAAGCACAGCACAACATATTTCAGTCATGTCTGACTCTTTGTCACCACATGTAATGTATATACATATATACATTACTGAATCATTTTATGTACAAAAGAAACTAACACAATGCTGTAAATCAACAACAGTTCAAAGAAAAAAATTTTATTTTTTAAAAGATCTTTCATTGCCTATTAATTACTTCGTTGCTGTTTTTCAGTCCCTCAGTCATGTCCAACTCTTTGCAACCCCATGGACTGCAGCATGCCAGGCTTACCTGTCCTTCACCATCTCCCAGAGTTTGCTCAAACTCATGTCCATTGAGCTGGTGATGCCATCCAGCTTGTATATTCTTGTTTCCTTTATCAAAATTAAAATCTTTAATATATAAAATTTAAGATAACAAAGGAAATATATACCATCTCATCCTCTGTCATCCTCTTCTCCTCCTGCCTTCTATCTTTCCCAACATGAAGATATTTTCCAGTAATTCTGTTCTTCACATCAGTGGCCAAGTACTGGAGTTTCAACTTCAGCATCAGTCCTTCCAATGAATATTCAGGACTGATTTCATTTAGGCTTGACAGGTTGGATATCCCCATGGTGCACGGGACTCTCAAGAGTCTTCTCTAACACCACAGTTCAAAAGCATCAGTTCTTTGGTCTCAGTCTTCTTTATGGTCCAACTCTCACATCCATACATGACTACTGAAAAAAACATAGCTTTGACTATACTGATCTTTGTTGGTGACATACTATCTCTGCTTTTTAATACACTGTCTAGGTTTGCCATAGCTTTTCTTCCAAGGAACAACCATCTTTTAATTTCATGGCTTCAGTCTATCTGCAGTGTTTTTGGAGCCCAAGAAAATAAAGTCTTTCAATGTTTCAATTGTTTCGCAGTCTATTTGCCATGAAATGATCGGACCAGATGCCATGATCTTCGTTTTTTGAATATTGACTTTTAAGTCAGCTCTTTCACTCTCTTCTTTGACTTTCATCAAGAGTCACTTAAGTTACTCTTCCTTTTCTGCCATAAGGGTGGTGTCAGCTGCATATCTGAGGTTATTGATATTTTTCCCAGCAATCTTGATTCTAGCTTGTGATTCATGCAGCCTGGCGTTTCAGATGAAGTACTCTGCATAGAAGTTAAATAATCAGGGTGACAATAATCAGCCTTGACCTCCTCCTTGCTCAAGTTTTACCAGTCTGTTGTTCCATACCTAGTTCTAAGTGTTGATTCTTGATTGTATACAGGTTTCTCAGGAGGAAAGTAAGGTGGTCTGGTATTCTGGTGTATCTCTTTCAGAATTTTCCAGTTTGCTGTGATCCACACAGTCAAAGACTTTAATGTAGTCCATGAATCAAAAGTAGATATTTTTTTGGAATTCTATTGCTTTTTCTATGATCTAACAGATATTGTCAATTTGGTCTCTGTTTCTTCCACCTTTTCGAAACACAGTTTGTACATCTGGAAGTTCTCAGTTCATATACTGTTGCCTTGGAGGATTTTGAGGATTACTTTGCTAGCATGTGAAATTAGTGAAAATGTGCAGTAGTTTGAACACTCTTTGGCATTGCTGTTCTTTGGGATTGGAATGAAAACTGATGTTTTCCTTCCTGTGGCTACTGCTGAGTTTTCCAAATTTGCTGGCATATTGAGTACAGCACTTTAACAGCATCATCTTTTACGATTAAAAGAGCTTAGCTGGAATTCCATCACCTCCACTAACTTTGTTGTTTTGATATTTCCTAAAGCCAACTTGACTTCACATTCCAAAATATCTTGCTCTAGGTGAGTGATCACACCGTCATGGCCTTCTGGGTCATTAATATCTTTTTTATATGGTTCTTCTGTGTGTTCTTACCACCTCTTCTTAATATCTTCTGAGTCTGATGGGTACTTTGTTGTACCCATCTTTGCATGAAATGTTCCCATGGTATCTCCGATTTTCTTAAAGAGATCTCTAGTCTTTCCCATTCTATTTCCCTCTATGTCCTTTATTAATTGCTAGGTGTATTTTTAATTTTTCAGGAACCACCATACTGTTTTCCATAAAAGCTATACCAATTAAACTTCCTATCAACAGTGTATAACGTCTCCCTTTATATTCTTGCCAACACTTGATTATTTTGTCTTCTTGATAATAACTATCTTAGAAGATGTGAGGTAATATCTCATTATATTTTTTAATTTGCTTTTCACTGATGATTAGTGATATTGAGCATTTTTTGTGTTAAGCACTTGTAAGACTTTTTTTGAAAATAATGTGTTTTCAAGTGCTTTACTCATTTTTAACTGATTATTTGAGGTTTTTTGCTATTGGGTTTTATGAGTTCTTTCTATATTTTGTATATTACCCGTTTATCAGATATATGGTTTGCAAATATTTGTTTCCATTATGCAGATTATGTTTTCAATTTATTGTCATTACCTTCATTTTATGAGTTCTTTATATATTTTGTATATTACCCTTTTATCGGATATATGGTTTGCAAATATTTATTTCCATTATGTAGATTAGCTTTTTCAATTTATTGTCATTACCTTCATTATGTCATTGTCTTGTTTGGTGTAGTCCCTTGTGCTTATTTTAGCTTATGATTTCTGTTCTTTGGTTGGTATCTTATCCAAGATATCATTGATAAGACCAATGTCAAAGTGTTTTGACTCTATGTTTTCTTCTAAACATTTTATGGTCACAGACTTTAAACTTAAATCTTTATTATTAATTTCAAGTTGATTTTGAGAGTGGTGTAAGAAGGCCAACTTCATTCTTTTGCTGCTAAATATCCAGTTTTCCCATCACGATTTATTGAAAAGACTATCCTTTAATCATTATGTGTTCTTTATGCTCTTGTCAAAAATGTGTTGGGTTTGCAGTTTTCTTTCTGGAGTAGTCTAGTCCCCTGTTGTATGTGCTTGTTATTATTATGGTACCATACTTTTTGATTACTAGTGTTTTGTAATATAGTTTTGTAATATAGTGTGATGCTTCCACTTTGTTCTTCTTTCTGAAGATTGCTTTGGATATTTGGGGCATGTTCTGGTTCTATAAAGAAATTCTGGGTTATTTCTTTTATTTCTATTAGAAATATCACTGAAATTGTGATAAGGATTGCATCGAGTCTGTAGAACTCTGAATAGTATGGGCATTTAAAATGGTTAATTCTCTTAACCACAAACACTGGAATCTTTTCATTTATTCATGTCTTCTTCACTTTCTTTTATCAGTATCTTTTAGTTTACAGGTCTTTATCTCCTTAAAGCTATTCTTACATCATTTACTGATTTTAATGCTATTATGAATGGGATTTCATTCTTATTATTTTTTCAGATAGTTTGTTATTAATGTATGAAAAAACCACTAATTCCTACCTTACAAATAAGTTCATCAGTACCATTTTTCTAGATTCTATATGTGGGTGTTAACAGAGGATATTTGTTTTTCTTTCTCTAACTTACTTCATTCTGCATGACAAGAGAATAGCATTGACATATATACACTACCATGAGTAAAATAAATAGCTTAGCAGGAAGCTGGTGTATAGCACAGGGTGCTTAGCTCACTGCTCTATGATGACCTAGATGGGTGAAATGGGAGGGTGGAAGGGAGGCTCAAGAAGGAGGGGATACATGTATAGATATGCTTGACTCATGATGCTGCACACCAGAAACTAAGACAACATTGTAAAACAATTATAATCCAATAGCTAAAAAAAAATGATTATTATATCTTAATTTTTGTATCCTGCAACTTTACAGAAGACATTTTTTAGTCTAACAATTTTTAGGTAGAGTCTTTCAGGTTTTCTGTATATCAGATCACACTCACAAGTAGAGAAATTTTACTTTTTGTTTCTGATTTAAATGCCTTTTATTTATTTTTACCCTAGTGTTTTTGCTTGGACTTTCAGTACTATGTTGGCAAAAAGCGGTATTGAGTGGACATCCTTGTCTTGTTCCCGATCTTAGAAGAAAAATTTTAACTTTTTACCTCTGAGTTTCTCGTATACGACCTTTATTCTGCTCTCATACTTTGGGAGTATTCTTTATATATTCTGTTTATTAATCTGTCATCAAATATATAATTTGCAAATATTTTCTCTTATTCCACAGAATGCTTTCTTACTCTGTTAACTGTGTTCTTTGATTCACAGAAGTTTTAAATTTTGATGTAACTCAAATACCTGCCTTTCCTTTTATTTTCTTCCTCCTGTGCTTTCAACGTCATATTTAAAAAATCTTGGCAAAATCCAGTGCATGAGTATTTTCCCCTATGTTTTTCCTTAAAAGTCTTATAAATTGGGGTCTTATGTTTAGGTCTTGATCCATTTGGAGTTAAATTTGTATATATTAGGTAAGGTTCCAAATTCTTTCTTTCGCATGTGGCCATTCAGTTTCTCAACACTCTTGGATATTGTTCTGTCCTTTTCACATGGAACAGTTTTGGTGTCCTTGTCAAAGATTACTTGACCATATATGTGTGTTTTCATTTCTGCTTTCAACATTTTATTTCACTGGTTTATATAGCATATTTTCTATGGATATATATGAAATAATTATTTGATAATTATTGTTAAAACCTTAAGAGTCATAGATTCTATGTAACTTTGTTGTGTTAATTATTTTCTTGCAATAAATACCTAGAATGGAAATGCTGCATGGAAAAGAATGTATGTCTATACATATTTTCAGATATTCTGAAATTAAATACACTTAGGATTTAAGTTTATACATTTTTTTCTAAACTCCTGTTGTCACTAGATATTAACTATCAACTTTTTAATCTTTGTCAAGTAGTTGTACTCTTTTCCTTTTGCCTAATATGTGTATAGCCATAAACATTATATATTAATCCTATTACATTTAAGTGTTTTTATATGTTTAAGATCTGGAACATGTATTTTAAATGTTCTTTTAAGAAATATTCATGAAAACTAATGATGGGGAAAAAAATCATACAAGCATTCGTGCAAAAAAGACATACTAACTATTAAGTGAAAAAAAAATCTAGTTGTACTCAAATTTTTCTACATGAAGGAAAGTTATGAAAGCAGGATTTAGAATTTAATGTTAAAAGATTGTGACTAAAGAAATTTGAATCAGTTAAACCATGATGATTCTTTTACCATCACCTCACAAATTCATTGCCATGCAAAGACTCATTTAATATACCACCCACATAGAAATTCTGGAAAAGTATTTATGACTGTGAAATTAAATAACAATAAAAAGGATAACTGATTAAAAAAGAAAGGACTATAAACAATGGTGTTAATAAAGCATGCTGTTGCTTAATCACATATTAAGGTAGGGGAAAAAAATTAAAATTGTAATGAGAGGAAATATTTCACAGAAAGTAACCTCTGCCTGTGGAAAATCAGATTATCATGATAAATATTTTGAAATTTTGTTTAAGTAGAGTTTACACAAGTTACCTCGCCTTCAAGAATGACAGACAGCAAAAAGAATATATAACCCCTAAATGATTTGAACCCAAGTGAGGATTTGAAATATGCGCTTAATCATGTCAGGGGATAAAGCCCTCAGCGCACCACAGCTCTCAGACAGCGTTATAGCTCCCTCAGTTTTATCTAGAAAATAACCGGAAAATATATCCTCAAGGCCTAACCCAAAAGACGGGAGGAGAGGAGAGAGAGAGAGAGAGAGAAAGAGAAACCATGCGCCCAAGGGGGAGAGAGAGCCCCGGCCCTCTGGCTCCTCTTTTTATGTTTTCCCTCCCCCTTGGCCTGCCCTGTGTAAATTGAGCTAGCCAGGAGTGCTGTTTGTTCTACCTGAGGTCCTCATTCTGGTCCTTGGACCTTCCTTTTTTCTATTTTTGTGGGCTTTTCCCTTGTCTTTTAGCCACTGCCATTCTGGACTCCCATTTCCTATTCTAACTAATCATCAAAAAAAGAATAAGTATGGAAAATATAAAGTAAGATAATCAAAATCTCAAGATCAGAAAAATCAAGGCGATTTTCTCTATCCCAAATTGTATGGAATATTGTGTAATTTAAGATAAACTTTCAAGTTTTATTAGCATAATTATTGTATTAAACACACAACTTTATAAATATTATAGTAAATTAAAATATAACAGTGTATAAACAAAAGAACAAAAGGTTTCTCATCATCCAGTTATAGAAAGACTCATGTAGCAACCCATAGCAGTCACACACAACATGCCTTGAGGGAAATTCAGGATGATGAATAATAAGATGAAGCATTCTGTACCTTGGATAAGTTTCCCTAGTCAAGACACAGATCTAAGGAAGAATTTCAACGATCCCAGAATTCAGCTCAGTTCAGTCAATTCAGTTCAGTCGCTCAGTTGTGTCTGACTCTTTTCGATGCCATGAACTGCAGCAGACCAGGACTCCCTATCCACCACCAGCTTCCGGAGTTTACTCAAACTCATGTGCATTGAGTAGGTACTGCCATCCAACCACCTCATCCTCTGTCATCCGCTTTTCCTCCTGCCTTCAATCTTTCCCAGCATAAGGGTCTTTTCCAATGAGTCAGTTCTTCACTTCAGGTGGCCAAAGTATTGGAGTTTCAGCTTCAGCATCAGTCCTTCCAATGAATGTTCGGAACTGATTTCCTTTAGGATGGACTAGTTGGATCTCCTTGCAGTCCAGGGACTCTCAAAAGTCTTCTCCAATGCCACAGTTCAAAAGCATCAATTCTTTAAAAAGTGCTCAGCTTTCTTTATAGTCCAGCTGTCACAATTAAACCCCAGAATTAGAAAACACTAAAATCATAAAATTGAGATATCTGTATTCTGTGATTAGCAATCATCTTTTACTAAGACATATGCTTACCTACATATATTTCCCTGCAAAACAATTCATATATGTGCAAGGTCCTCCCCTACCTCTTTGGAGAAGTTCCTGTGAGCTACAGTAGAGAGGCCGTCTCCTACATTACAGTCATCAGTAAAGTGCATGAATAAAACTGAAACTCACTGCTCTTTCATTATGCAATTTTTTTTAATCAAGTGAGAGATTTTTAAAATATCACTATCACTTTTGACAGCAAAAATTGGCAAGTCATTGTAGCTCAGTTGCTCAGTCATATCCAACTTTTTGCGACCCCATGGACTGCATCACACCAGCCTTCTCTGTCCTTCACTATCTCCCAAATCTTGCTCAAACTCATATCCATTGAGTCAATTTGTAAGTATAATAAAGGACAGGGCTTCCCAGGTGGCTCAGTGGTAAAGAACCTGCCTGCCAAGCAGGAGATGTGGGTTCAATCCCTGGGTGGGGAAGACCACCTGGAGGAGGAAATAGCAACCCACTCCAGTCATTTTGCCTGAAGAATTGCACGAACAGAGGAGCCTGACAGTCTACAGTCCATGGGGTCTTAAAGAGTCAGACACAACAGAACATATATGCACTGCAGAGAGAGAGACATGATAAAGGACAACATATTATAAAATGTTAATGTGATATACACACACGTGTGTGTATATATGACTATATATATTTTTGTATTTTATGATAAAATAGTATGTCTTATATTTTATATATTAGAGGCCAAAGAAATCTCTAAACTCTGTCCTAAAGTTAAATATGTGCACAAGTTTTCATCATAATCGAGGAAAACTATCAAATGATAATTTAAAAAAGTTAAATTTCTGGGGGAAAATTGAAATATCACAAGTAATGCCTTAGCAAGGAGGCAGTTTAAACTATATTGATGTGTGTGTCAGTTACTCAGTCCTATCTGACTCCTTGTAACACCATGAACCACCAGCCAGGATTCTCTGTTCATGGAATTCTCCAGGCAAGAACACTGGAGTGGGGTGCCATTCCCTTCTCCAGGAGATCTTTCCAACTCAGGGATAGAATTCAGGTCTCCTACATTGCAGGTGGATTCTTTACCATTTGAGCCACCAAGGAAGACTTTATATTGATATAACTAAAACTAAAAAGGTAAAATTAAAAAATATTTAATTTCAAATAATTAGGATGTTTTAAGTTTATGTTTTGAGGGAAATTGATTCTTTTAAATTTTTATTTAATAGAAAAAGAAAAACTTCAAAAAAATACAAGAAAGAAAATAACAGGTAAGCAACTTTAGTAATATATGCCATACTTGAATTGATCAATATGTTAAGAGACAACACAACATTTAATAGTATGAGCTCATTCCACTGGTGCAAATATACTTTAATATTTCATCCCTATAAATATAATCCACTGTGTAAAATTTCATATAAGAAAAACATCATTTGACCATCTCTATTGAAGCAAAAGATAATTTGAAAACACCAATTCTCAGAAATTCTTTAGTAATACATAAAAAATATAATCACTAAACATCGTTAACTAAAGCTGTTAAGACTCCGAAGGTAAAGAATCCATCTGTAATGCAGGAGTCACAGGATACACTGGTTTGATTCCTGGGTCAGAAAGAGCCCTTGGAGAGGGAAATGGCAATCCACTCCAGTATTCTTGCTTGAAAATTCCCATGGACAGAGGAGCCTGGTGGTCTACAGTCCATAAGGTTGCAAACAGTCAGACATGATGGAGCGACTGAGCACACAACCAATATAAAAAATTATGCAGAGAGATAGATGCAGTTTTTGTATGCTTACTCACAATTGTTCTTATCATTCTGTAATTTTTGATTATTAAAGTGAAGAAAATCAGAGGTAGAACAGAGGTATTGGAAAGCATGATGCTTTCCTGAAACACCAAAATTTAAAGCTAGATGATTTAATTCATTTATATAGATTTTGCTATTTTCTGTTAAAGCAACAAATCAGAAAAATACTTGTTGACTTTTATATGTATACATTTCCAGTGAAATTATGCCATTGAGGCAAACTTATAAGTTAGCACTTTTGAAAATTATATAGGCATGAGTATTTACTTAGGTTTAATCATAATATGATTTGGATTTCTACTAAAGGCATGAACAATAGTTATCTATAGGAGAAAGTATTATACAAAATATATATTTAAAAAGTTTTAAAGCCATATTTATTATCTATTACTTGAAATTAATTTAAATGCTGTAAAAATAAAAGAAGCAGTTTCATTAAAAGATGCAAAGAGAATTGATAATCACTGTAGAGAAAGGTGTCTGATTTAATAAGATTTAATTGGAAGGAATGATGCTAAAGCTGAAGCTCCAGTACTTTGGCCACCTCATGAGAAGAGTTGACTCATTGGAAAAGACTGATGCTGGGAGGAATTGGGGGCAAGAGGAAAAGGGGATGACAGAGGATGGGATGGCAGGATGGCATCACCAACTCGATGGACGTGAGTCTGAGTGAACTCCGGGAGTTGGTAATGGACAGGGAGGCCTGCATGCTGCGATTCATGGAGTCGCAAAGAGTCGGACACAACTGAGTGACTGAACTGAACTGAACTGAATATATAATACTGACAAAACTTTGTAAATGAGCTTTAAACATAAAAACCACCACCATACAGAAACCAGCTCACCTCAGTAACTGAGAGTAACTTCCATCACAGTAGCTGTCCACTCTCCAGGTCCAGCCACCTACTCCCCTAGAATCCTTGCCTTTGTTTTCCATTATCTGCAACAGTTGCTGGATGTCTTGAGCTTGAGACTTTGAGGACAGTCTGAAAGTCTTACAAAAATAATTGTCAGAAAATGAGAATCCCTATCAGGCCAGGTCCAAATAGTTATTCAGTTTGAAATACTGCATGGGAAGTATCTGCAAAATGATCCAGGTTGATCTCTGCCTCTCTCTACATTTTACCCTTTAGAGTTGCTCTGTCAATGAGAAATTAAGATATTCTTCCTGGAGCCTCTAGACTCTAGATCAAATTCCCTCTGGTTAACCACATGGAAAGAGTTCCTCCCAAAACAAGCAATAATTTTTAGAAGTACAGCAGTCTAAATCCAATATTTGTGAAAGAAACAGTATATGTACATATTTTAGCCATAACTACAACAATAATATTGACAAAGAAGTGCCTGATAAAGCCTCAACAGTAGTACTATTAGACACACTGGAGCTGTCCATTTTCTTAGAAGCAACTTGTCTTTAAATCACTTGTACGTAGAATCTAGAGCAAAGCTTTCAAGAACATAGAAAGCATGGATACAAAAAGTTTTAGCAGGCAACATTTTCCTGTAGAAATCTAGCCAACATATTATATTAATTATTTTCCACCTGCCAGTGTCAACTTGAGTTTGTCTATTTACAGGCAGCCTTAGGGTTAGCTTCACACAGAGTGAATGAGACCATTTACCAGAGCCTCACAACTTCCCTGGTGGTAAAAGAATCTACCTGTAATGCAAGAGACCTGAGTTTGACCCTAGGTCAGGAAGATCCCATGGAGAAGGGAATGGCTACCCACATCAGTATTCTTTCCTAGAGAATCCCATGAACAAAGGAGTCTGGCAGGCTACATACAGTCCCATGGGGTCACAAAGAGCTGGACATGGCTGAGTGACTAACACTTTCACAAAGAAAAGTCATCAGCTGTGTGTGAATAGTTTGTCTCTGAAATCTCTTGGATTGCTTGATATGGTTATAATATCCATTGTTTTTCAAAGTAGCTTTATTTATAGAAATTAAGGCATCACCACCACAGGAAAACAGTGTGAAGCTCCAAGAGGGTCTGTGATACATTACAGACATGTTTATTAATCTTGTCTTGATTTAAAAATTGAGACAACTTGGCTTGCAACAATGCCAGCCATTTATACTTTTCTAATCCAAAGTATAAATGAACACATGTTAATGTAGTCTTTAAATATTGCATATCTGGTAAGTTTCTTTCTTAATAGCATTAAGAATGAGGACAGTGACTTCTTAGTCTGTTGAATTGTTCTGAGGCTGACACAAATTATAGACTCTAAATTTATTAAGAATTGCCACGTTTGAATTATTTTTATGGCACCCCAGCACAATTAACTAACTCTAGGCTGATTTTTAATATAAATGATGATTTTTACTGTCTAAGGAAAGATTTGGAGCTGGTGCTAGTAAATTCAGATCTTATTAATATCATTATTATTTGAGGATAATGTTAATTAAAAGGTATATTAATAAAACTACTATAATTATAATTTATTTGTCATAATTGTGTTTTCCAAATATCAGGGAAAAGGGATAGACTGTTCTAACAACTAACTTAGTGTCCACCCATGTTTTAAATTATATTTACACATATTTGAGATAGTCAAATAATGTCTCTCTTAAGATACATTTCTTCCTTATTCTTATGTTTAAAATAATTAATAATTGGAAAATTTTATCATTGCTCAGGGCTTCCCTAGTGGCTTAGATGATAAAGAATCTACCTGGATGCAGGGGACTCAGGTTTAATCCCCGGATTGGGAAGGTCATGTAAGAAACATCTCATGTTGAAAATATAAGTCATTTTCAAAAACAAAATTATTAGTCTTCCACTTTGAAGATTCTGGAAGATAGACTTTTAAGGTCTAATATTTTCAGACCAAAAGAATCTGTCAAAGACTGCAGTGCCTTGGGACTTTCGTGGTCCAGTGGTTAAGACTCTGCACTTCCACAGCAGGGGGCCTGGGTTTGATCCCTGGTTGGGGATCTAAAATCCCACATGCCTCACAGTGCAGTCAAAAAAAAAATTGAAGAAAAGACAGCAGTGCCTTCAAATACTATATTTTCTTAATTTGGAAATTCAGATAATAGTAAATGGAGTGGGTAGTATATTAATTTGGTCCTGAAGCTAATTGACTTTCAAAAATATGTGCATTAATAATCAATTTATTTGTAACAATTTTAACATAAAATATATTGCTTTTAATTCAATTAAATTTATATTAAATCATGTTTTCTGTACCTCTAAGACCTTTCTAGAAAAATTCCTCTGCTTAGATTCTGCCCTTGATTTGTGATCTCTGGATTTCCTTCACCTTTCTCTTCTACTTAAAAAGTATTTCTCAAAGGCAGAGAGAGTATATTTTTGTCCAGGGGCCATTTAGTAATATCTGATGACATTTGAGACCATAATAGCTGAAGGTGGGAATTTGTTACTAAAATCTAATGAATAGAGAACAAGGATGTTGCTAACTACTGTACAATACACAGAACAGCTCCCACGAAAAGAATTATCCCATTCAAAACATCAAACAAGCTGTCCTGGAAAACTCTTGTACAAAAATATTAATCACCATGCAAAAATCATACCCTTAAACACTGAATCAAGCATTTCCTTAGAAAGTAACTCCAGCACTGTTGACATCATTGGTAAAGATTATTTCAAGAGAGAGTGTTTAAGTGTTGTATTTAGTCAAGTCACTTATTAAGTTAAGAAGTCAATCAACCACAAGTCACAAATCAATAATAAAATAAGCTTCATTAGCGCCAACATTTTCTCCAAGGAACTGTTTGGTAAAGTTTGCAAGTAGAAATAATGCTTGTATGTGCAAGTATTAAAAAGTAAAAAATGAATCCTGATAATATGCAATTTTGTGATGTAATGGACATATCGAACACAGTGTTTCTTTATTATTAAGAACTCCTTTAGTCTAAAATTTATGCATGGGTTTTACATGTTGGTTACATCTATGAAAAACAACTATGACATTAAGATGCCAAATATTGCTTAATTCAGCAAGCTTCTCATAGTTGTGGGGTTTTGAAAATTACAGTCAGTGCATAGTATGAATTTTGTTTTTGTAGAGTCATAATGGTATACATCTCTTTATGTATCATGCAATAAACAGTCACATATGACGACATATGTCTATACTGAAATGAAAACCAGTATGAAGCAATAACCTCGCAACTCAAATTACAAGTTAATATTGGATAAAAATTTAACAAAGCTCATAGATGTTCTCAGTGCCATGATTAACTCACAGACAGTTTGACCTAAACGGATAGTATAAGTAAGGACTGAATTGTTATACAGCCTAAGAAGACTTGAATTACAAGAGTTTTTGCTGACACTCCTGTTAACAAACAAATGGCTTCCAGCCTTACAAAATTGTTATCTGTCAAAAGCTGCAACGGTTACAAGAGTAATTCACCACATTCATATTCTACACTTCCAGTGCTTAGTTTTATCATACTTCTTTGTCAGGTACTGTGTTAAACAATAAACTGAGGTACATTAAGATTTTCAGGCGTTTATATGAACGTATGCCAATTCAAATCAGGCAACAGCAAACCAGGAGTTGTTAGGGGTACTCTGGGCTCCCTTGTGGCTCAGCTGGTAAAGAATCCGCCTGCAATGTGGAAAATCTAGGTTCGATCCCTCGGTTGGGAAGATCCCCTAGAGAAGAGAAGGGCTACCCACTCCAGTATTCTGGCCTGGAGAATTCCATAGACTCTATAGTCCATGCGGTCGCAGAGTCAGACACAACTGAGCAACTTTCACTCACTCGGTGGTTCTCTACTGGCTAGAGCTAGGGGAGAGATTTTTACAGAGAAGACATGGGAAAAAAAACAAGGAAATTATATGATTGACTGAAGTTTAAGGCCACCTTACTTGGGAAAGTTGGCTGGCTGTTTGTGATTGGTTCTTCTTAAGTTTCATAATCTTGAATTTGACTGCACTGATTCTGGCTTAGTTTCAGTTTGCTTTCATAGGCTGCTAAGGCATCAGAGCCACCTCCTTGTCTAATTACTTTAACATCTGTAAACTTTAAGAATTATTTAAGTATTATTTTAATCTATCTTTTAAAATATAAGAATTATTTCCTTTAGAAAGTCAGAAAATACCTTTAAATTAGATACATATCATATTTATTTGTACTCTAATTTCTGATACCACCAGGCTAAGCAAGTCATACTAAATAATTCATCATGGAATAACATACTGTAATCAGTGAATTGCATTTGTAAAATATATGGCTGGAGAGGGAATTATAAAACTTGAGAACAACAACAACGACAAAGCAATTTCTTCCAGGTGTTCTAATTTTTCCCTTTAGGCTAATTGGTTGGTTAAAAAGAAATGTATGATTCCAGTTGTCCTTACCACATCAGCTTTCCATCAGTAAAACCTCCATCACTCAGTTCAGTTTGGGTATGTGAACAATACCCTTCTCTGAATGATCTGGAAATGCAGTCAGCCATTCTTTGAAACAGTTTTGTGTTCTCCATCATCCACTTGCAGGAGATCTTAGCCCACATAAATGTGTTATCACAAGGGAGATGCCCAGAGGTTACAGCTGTCACACTTTTCTTGACTCAGAGTGAGTTTGTTGCCCAGGTTAGCTCTACTGATTAGTCATTGTCCATACAAATTTAGAGTAAAACTCAAATCTGGTTAGAACTAAGACTACCACCAGGACTGTGGGTATTTACAGGTCTTGATTTTGTTCCTGACATTCTCAGGAGCAGTTGTCTAGAACAGCTTGCACTGGGCCAGCCCAGAGGCTGAGGGTGTGGGCACAACTCCAATCATTCAAAAGATGATAATTATTGTTATCATTATGATGATTGCTATCAACTCTGATATATGACCATGGAGTTTATCACAGGGAGTTGAAGGCTGCCCTTCTATATCTTTCATCTGCCAGCTGCACTTCAGCTGAGTCCTAGGGTCACATATCTGAATGGATGGAGCAAGGCATCTTTGGGGTTCCAGCATCTGTGTTGAGGTATAGAGCATGTTATGTCTCTCCAGTCCATTTGTCCTTTGAAACAAGCTCTTATATCTTACATGTCTCATTTCTCTTATCTCAAGCTGAAGTTCAGTACTTGTCTCCTTACAGTGGGCATTCTATTTGGTTTCCACTATAATTAAGAAACACCACCACATGAAATAAAACCTCTCTTCTAAATTTAAATTCAGTTTATGATCCCCTAGAAATATGCTTTAGTTATCCTGTGGATGTTTTCAGGTCTACATTTTTAACCTATGAATACCTATTTATTATTGCCATTATCTGTATTAAATATATTTAATTTTATAAGACTGTACACAGATGTGAAAATTAAGGTCCTGAATTTTGAAATAACTAGGCCAAGTCATTATTTTCATAACTGGTATCTGGATAACACTATAACTGTAGAGTCCTGCCAAACTGGCAGACCCTTGCATTTTCCTCTGTTAATTTCTAGTGACATTCAGTTTTCTTTGGGGTTTTTCACTACCAAAACTGCTGCTGCTGCTAAGTAACTTCAGTCATGTCCTACTCTGTGTGACCTCATAGATGGCAGCCCACCAGGCTCTGCCATCCCTGGGATTCTCCAGGCAAGAACACTGGAGTGGGTTTCCATTTCCTGAGCGCCAAAGAATTGAAGCTTTTGAACTGTGGTGTTGGAGAAGACTCTTGAGAGTCCCTTGGACTTCAAGGAGATCCAACCATTCCATTCTGAAGGAGATCGGCCATGGGATTTCTTTGGAAGGAATGATGCTAAAGCTGAAGCTCCAGTACTTTGGCCACATCATGCGAAGAGTTGACTCATTGGAAAAGACTCTGATGCTGGGAGGATTGGGGGCAGGAGGAGAAAGGGACGACCGAGGATGAGATGGCTGGATGGTATCACTGACTCGATGGGCATGAGTCTGAGTGAACTCCGGGAGTTGGTGATGGACAGGGAGGTCTGGCGTGCTGCAATTCATGGGGTCGCAAAAAGTCGGACACGACTGAGCGACTGAGCGACTGAACTGAACTGAACTGAACTTCCAATGCCTGAAAGTCAAAAGTGAAAGTGAAATTGCTCAATCGTGTCTGACTCTTTGGTACCCCATGGACTGCAGCCTACCGAGCCTCTCCATCCACGAGATTTTTCAAGCAAGAGTACTGGAGTGGGTCACCATTGCCTTCTCCCATTACTGCAATGGCCAGCTATAAATTAGACATGAGAATTTTCTATTGGAAAATTGTTTTGAATACAACTACATCTGCATCAGAGGTAATTTGAAGGGAAAGCCATGCATAGAACAGTGTATGTGTACATACTCACACATATATGTCTGTGAAATTGTTCAGTCATGTCTGACTCTTCGTGACCCCATGGACTGTAGCCTGCCAGTCTCCATCCATGGGATTCTCCAGGCAAGAATTTTGGAGTGGGTTGTGATTTCCTTCTCCAAGGGATCTTCCTGATCCAGGAATCAAACCTGGGTTTCCCATACTGCAAGCAGACTCTTTATGGTCTGAGCCATCAGGGGCTCCGGTATATATGTATAAGAAATCAAAGTTCCTACTACAGAATGTTTTCTGACTGATGTGTATTTCAGAATACTATTTAGATACTTTTAAATTACATTCTAATTATATTCAGAGGGTATAGGAATTGCAATAATAAACATCTAAGTTTCTGTTGCCTCCTTACTTAGCCTCCTACAGAGTGAAGTGAAATCTATTCTGTTACTGAAGCATGTTCCTTCTGTTCAATTGATATTGTCACTATTCTTCAAGCCGCCTGATTCAGATGTGAATGACTCAGGATCATTTGGGGTCCTTGAGCATAAACATGTATTTCAATTTCCTGTATAAATGCAATACTAACTCTGAATTTGCTATAAACTGTTACATATAAACTAAACTTTCTGCATTTTTCCCCCAATTGGGCTCTCTACAGCTACAGATAAGGAGAGTTTATGTTTGGGATATACTTCAGACATTTTTTTCAGTTGCAAAATTTCCTATTTAGAAATGTAGGGCTTACTTGTGAAGTCATAAATTGATTTATAGAAGACTTTAATCTGGGCAGGTAGCAGTTTAATATCTTCTCATCCAATTCTGGGGCATTTTCTTCTTATTTTATATAATACATGATATGGATGAAGGGAATGTTAGTGACTACAGAATAATCCAGAATAGCTCTAATGTTAGGGTTTACAAACAAGCAAGATGATCAAATAGTCTCTTGTATTTTCTTCATATTTACAATTTACTGTTTGTTTGCTTTCATTCAGTTAGTATGAAATTAATCAGAGACTGTTAGCACCTAAAGCACTCTGCTACTTTTCTTTAGAGATTATGGGGGAAAAAATATTTAGCCAGATTGTAATAGTACTAAGGTTATTTTGCTGTTTTGTAGTTGAATCTACGCCAAAACACAAGCCCACTTTGTGTTAGTGCAGTGCAATCGAATATGTTTGAGTGAAGACTTGAGCAGTCTGTTAATGTACTGACAATGACAGCTAGTAAAAAACAATAGTTTAAAGCCTATTTTCTCTTTCAAGAGAAAAGTTGGTAGTGAAAAACACAAAATGCATAGACAGGCTGAGCTGAATATTATTAAATCTATCTATGAAAACACCAAACTTGCATTAATTAAATACACATGTATTGCTATGCCTTATCAATATATGGAGATTGATATAGATATGTATATACTTAGTGCCCCAAATATCCTTAGCAGTTATATACTATTATCCTATTATTTCCATTTTACAGATAAGTAGCTAGAGTAGGAATGGTTAATTTATTAACTTGCTTTTCTCTTTAATCCAGTACATAGAGACAGAGTTCTCTTTTTGCTCACTGATACAGTGGATGCTGTACTTGAAAAATGGAGAAACAGTTAATAGTGCTGCACTGGAATGCAGATCATTTTTACTTCAATAATCATGTTCTTCCTAATATAGTGTTTGCTTTCAAATGAAAAAAAAATTGTACCAGTGTGGCAGAAAGAAAAATAATGTTGACTGGTGGTCTCATTTAAAGCTTCAGGAAATAGTTGATACAAAATGTATGCATGCATGTTTAGTCAGTTCAGTCTGACTCTTTGCAACTTTATGCACTGTAGTCCACCAGGCTCATCTATCCAGGCGATTCTCCAGGCAAGAACACTGGAGTGGGTTGCATACTCTCCTCCAGGGGATCTTCCTGACCCAGGGATCAAACCCGTGTCTCTTATGTCTTCTGCATTGGCAGACAGGTTCTTTACTACTAACACCACCTGGGAAACCCCAATATAAAATATAGTTCAGGTCAGTTGCTCAATCATGTCTGACTCTTTGTGACCCTATGGGATGCACACTGTCAGGCTTCCCTGTCCATCATCAACTCCAAGAACTTGCTCAAACTCATGTACATTGGGTCAGTGATGCCATCCAACCATCTCATCCTCTGTTGTCTCCCTCTCCTGCCTTCAATCTTTCCCAGCATCATTGTCTTTACCAATGAGTCCGTTCTTCGTATCAGGTGGCCAAAGCCATCTGATTGGAGCTTCAGCTTCAGCATCCGTTCTTCCAATGAATATTAAGTACTGAATTCCTTTAGGACTGACTGGTTGGATCTCCTTGCAGTCCAAGGGACTCTCAATAGTCTTCTCCAACACCACAGTTCAAAAGCATCAATTCTTTGACATTCAGCTTTCTTTATGGTCCAACTCTCACATCCATGCATAATTACTGAAAAATCCATAGCTTTGACTAGACGGACCTTTGTTGAAAAGTAATGTCTCTGCTTTATAATATGCTGTCTAGGTTGTCATAGTTTTTCTTCCAAGAAGCAAGCATCTTTTAATTTCATGGCTTCAGTCACCATCTGCAGTAATTTTGGAGCCCAAGAAAATAAAGTCTGTCACTGTTTCCATTGTTTTCCCATCTATTTGCCATGAAGTGATAGGAGCAGATGCCATGATCTTAGTTTCTTGAATGTTGAGTTTTAAGCCAAATTTTTCACTCTCCTCTTTCACATTCATCAAGAGGCTCTCTAGTTCCTCTTCACTTTCTGCTATAAGCGTGTTGTCCTCTGAGGTTATTGACATTTCTCCCAACAATCTTGATTCCAACTGTTCTTCATCCAGCCCAGCATTTCACATGATGTACTCTGCATATAAGTTAAATAAGCAGGGTGATAATATATATCCTTGATGTACTCCTTTCCCAATTTGGAACCAGTTCACTGTTTCATGACTGGTTCTAACTGTTGCTTCTTGATCTGCATAGATTTCTCAGGAGGCAGCTAAGGTAGTCTGGTATTCCTATCTCTTTAAGAATTTTCTGCAGTTTGTGGTTATCCATACAATCAAAGGCTTTAGCATAGTCAATAAAGCGGAAATAGATTTTTCCTGGAACTCTCTTGCTTTTTCTATGATCCAACAACTCAGCAGCTCTATGGGGGGGCTAATGGCGACCTCCTCTAAGAGGGCTTATGCTACCTGCTGCATGTCTGAAGTCTGCTGCAGCCAGAGCCCCTATCCCTGTGGCAGGCCACTGCTGACTGTGCTTCTGCAGGAGACATTCAAACACTCAAAGGCAGATCTGGCTCAGTCTCTGAGGGATCTCTGGGTCCTAGTGCACACAAGGCTTTGATTGAACCCTCCAAGCCTCTCTGGCAGGTATGGGGTTTGATTCTAAAAGCAATTTTGCCCCCAACCATCTTGTTGGGGCTTCTCCTTTGCCCTTGGATGTGAGGTATCTTTTTCTGGTGGGATCCAACATTCTCCTGTGGATGGTTGTTCAGCAGCAAGTTGCAATTTTGTTGTTCTCACTGGAGAAGATGAGTGCATGTCCTCCTAAACATGGCCTGCACAGCACCAGAGTTTTCTCTATCTCCTGGAGTTTGCTCATGTCCATTTAGTTGGTGATGCCATCTGATGATCTCATTCTCTGTCGCCCCCTTCCTCTGCCTTCAATCTTTCCTAGCATTAATTTATCCTAAGAAAGGATAAATCACACTTTGTAGAAGGCCAAGACCGAATCAACAACAGCAATACCATGACAAATACCAAAATATAATTGATAGACATGTCAGGACAATGTGCAGAAACAAANCATTTCACATGATGTACTCTGCATATAAGTTAAATAAGCAGGGTGATAATATATATCCTTGATGTACTCCTTTCCCAATTTGGAACCAGTTCACTGTTTCATGACTGGTTCTAACTGTTGCTTCTTGATCTGCATAGATTTCTCAGGAGGCAGCTAAGGTAGTCTGGTATTCCTATCTCTTTAAGAATTTTCTGCAGTTTGTGGTTATCCATACAATCAAAGGCTTTAGCATAGTCAATAAAGCGGAAATAGATTTTTCCTGGAACTCTCTTGCTTTTTCTATGATCCAACAACTCAGCAGCTCTATGGGGGGGCTAATGGCGACCTCCTCTAAGAGGGCTTATGCTACCTGCTGCATGTCTGAAGTCTGCTGCAGCCAGAGCCCCTATCCCTGTGGCAGGCCACTGCTGACTGTGCTTCTGCAGGAGACATTCAAACACTCAAAGGCAGATCTGGCTCAGTCTCTGAGGGATCTCTGGGTCCTAGTGCACACAAGGCTTTGATTGAACCCTCCAAGCCTCTCTGGCAGGTATGGGGTTTGATTCTAAAAGCAATTTTGCCCCCAACCATCTTGTTGGGGCTTCTCCTTTGCCCTTGGATGTGAGGTATCTTTTTCTGGTGGGATCCAACATTCTCCTGTGGATGGTTGTTCAGCAGCAAGTTGCAATTTTGTTGTTCTCACTGGAGAAGATGAGTGCATGTCCTCCTAAACATGGCCTGCACAGCACCAGAGTTTTCTCTATCTCCTGGAGTTTGCTCATGTCCATTTAGTTGGTGATGCCATCTGATGATCTCATTCTCTGTCGCCCCCTTCCTCTGCCTTCAATCTTTCCTAGCATTAATTTATCCTAAGAAAGGATAAATCACACTTTGTAGAAGGCCAAGACCGAATCAACAACAGCAATACCATGACAAATACCAAAATATAATTGATAGACATGTCAGGACAATGTGCAGAAACAAATAAACACTGCTGCTGCTGCTGCTGCTAAGTCGCTTCAGTCGTGTCCGACTCTGTGCGACCCCATAGACGGCAGCCCATGAGGCTCCCCCATCCCTGGGATTCTCCAGGCAAGAACACTGGAGTGGGTTGCCATTTCCTTCTCCAATTCATGAAAGTGAACAGTGAAAGTGAAGTCACTCAGTCATGTCTGACTCTTTGCGACCCCGTGGACTGCAGCCTACCAGGCTCCTCTGTCCATGGGATTTTCCAGGCAAGAGTACTGGAGTGGGGTGCCATTGCCTTCTCTGAAATAAACACTTAGTACTTGTAAATACAATACGATAGCAGAACTAAACATTTTATAGGTCTTTAAATGTTTTCAATCATCAATTACTTAACTTTCAAAATACCTCTGCTTTCCAAATTTGTGTTATCATCCTCTTCCTTACAGAAGATAAACACAAAATGCAAAGGGTGAAGAGATTTATCAGCATGGTTCAGATAGAAAGGTTATTAGGGTTTAAAATACCTACTCTAATCAATCAATATCCCGTAATGGATGTCTGATTGTATGTGTTTTTGTAGACAGGAAATACAGAGCAAAATCATTTACAAAGTATCCCAGATCTTTCAGTAATAAATTCAGAAACTTGATTGATACCTGAAATTACTTTGGCATAGTTTAGGACGAGTTCATCACATGTTTGAAATCATCTTCTATCTTTTGATTCATATGTATTGCAAAAAGAGAATTATAGCCATAAGAAATTATTAAAAAAGTTATATATTCATCAATTCATTCTTTTCTGTATAAACTTCATTTTTTTTGAGCATTAGTGTAGTTTTCTGCATGACTGTTATCACTAAGATGAACGCAATTTCACTCTAATAATAAAAATTTCTTTCATACTTATTGAATGCAAATATTTTATTCATTAATATGACACATTCAGTAACAATTATCTCTTTTATAAAGTTTATTTTGTGACTTTTTCCCCTTTTCTTTCTAAGAATATTACAATGTATGTTTGACTACTGTGTTCTATTATCTTAAGACATCTTAGAATGGAAACACTAGATAAAGGCTTGGAACATTTGTTTCTGTATATCTTGATACTTAACTGCTAAGTACATAAAAATTATTCTAATTTATAATTCTACTATATGGACTTTGTTGGTGGTTCAGTTGTAAAGAATTCACCTGCCAATGCAAGGAGACATGTATTTGATCTCTGGGTGGGGAAGATCCCCTGCAGAAAGTAATGGCAACACACTCCAGTATTCTTGCCTGATAATACCATGGACAGAGGAGCCTACAGTCCATGGGGGTCACAAGCGTCAGATGTGACACAATGACTAAACAAAAACTATAGATACAGGTTTGACAATAAAGTATGTACAAATATAATTTAAAATATAATATCTGATACTATATTTGATGTATGGTTTAATTTACATTTATTTTCCTTGCTTGCTTGCTTGCTAAGTCACTTCAGTCCTGCCTAACTCTGTGTGACCCCATAGACGGCAGCCCATCAGGCCCCCGTCCTTGGGAATCTCCAGGCAAGAATACTGGAGAGGGTTGCCATTTCCTTCTCCAACGTGTGAGAATGAAAAGCGAAAGTGAAGTCATTCAGTCATGTCCGACTCTTAGTGACCCCATGGACTGCAGCCTACCAGGCTCCTCTAACCATGGGATTTTCCAGGCAAGAATACTGGAGTGGGCTCCCATTGCCTTCTCCATTCTTTTCCTAGTAGGGCTATAGATTTTACATTTTTTCAATTTGATTTTCTGGATTTCTGATATCATGTTATATCATCTATAATATCAGTTCAGTTGAGCTCAGTTCAGTTGCTCAGTCATGTCTGACTCTCTGCGACCCCATGAATTGCAGCATGCAGGCCTTCTTGTCCACCCCCAACTCCCAGAGTTCACTCAAACTCATGTCCATCGAGTAGGTGATGCCATCCAGCTATCTCATCCTCTGTCGTCCCCTTCTCTTTCTGCCCCCAATCCCTCCCAGCATCAGAATCTTTTCCAATGAGTCAACTCTTCACATGAGGTGAAGTATTGGAGTTTCAGCTTTAGCATCAGTCCTTCCAAAGGACACCCAGGACTGATCTCCTTTAGAATGGATTGGTTGGATCTCCTTGCAGTCCAAGGGACTCTCAAGAGTCTTCTCCAACACCACAGTTCAAAGGCATCAATTCTTCAGCACTCAGCCTTCTTCACAGTCCAACTCTCACATCCATACATGACCACCGGAAAAACCGTAGCCTTGACTAGATGGACCTTGTTGGCAAAGTAATGTCTCTGCTTTTGAATATACTATCTAAGTTGGTCATAACTTTTCTTCCAAGGAGTAAGTGGCTTTTAATTTCATGGCTGCAATCACCATCTGCAGTGATTTTGGAGCCCAAAAAAATAAAGTCTGACACTGTTTCCACTTTTTCCCCATCTATTTCCCATGAAGTGATGGAACCGGATGCCATGATCTTCGTTTTCTGAATGTTGGGCTTTAAGCCAACTTTTTCACCCTCATCTTTCACTTTCATCGAGAGGCTTTTTAGTTCCTCTTCACTTTCTGCCATAAGGCTGGTGTCGTCTGCATATCTGAGGTTATTGATATTTCTCCCGGCAATCCTGATTCCAGCTTGTGCTTCTTCCAGCCCAGTATTTCTCATGATGTACTCTGCATAGAAGTTAAATAAGCTGGGAGACAATATACAGCCTTTACGTATTCATTTTCCTATTTGGAACCAGTCTGTTGTTCCATGTCCATGTCCATGTCTCTTGCTTCCTGACCTGCATACAGACTTCTCAAAATGCAGGTCAGTTGGTCTGGTATTCCCATCTTCTTCAGAATTTTCCATAGTTTATTGTGATCCACACAGTCAAAAGCTTAGGCATAGTCAATAAAGCAGAAATAGATGTTTTTTTGGAACTCTCTTGCTTTTTCCATGATCCAGAGGATGTCGACAATTTGATCTCTGGTTCCTCTGCCTTTTCTGAAACCAGCTTGAACATCTGGAAGTTCACAGTTCACGTATTGCTGAAGCCTGGCTTGGAGAATTTTGATCATTACTAGCGTGTGAGATGAGTGCAATTGTGTAGTAATTTGAACATTCTTTAGCATTGCCTTTCTTTGGGATTGGAATGAAACTGACCTTTTCCAGTCTTGTGGCCACTGTTGAGTTTTCCAAATTTGCTGGCATATTGAGTGCAGCACTTTCACAGCATCATATAAGTAGTTAAATATCTTATGGAAAAGTCTTGATGTATGGTTTTTATTTTTTTCTTAAAATTATCACTGAAGCTAAAAATTGTGAGTTTTTAAATAAGAATCTGTCAGCAATTTTTGTGTGATTTCTTTTATCACCTCAAATTTAAAAAAAAGACCTGAGAGGCAAATTGGGCTATAGTTATAGGTGCAACTTCCAATAAATTTTGCCACTAATCCTGTAACACTACTACTGTAACTGATAAAATGTTCATGTTAGGTTAAAAAGAAAAAAATGATGCTATTTCACTTGCATTAAGCTCTATTTAGAGCTCTAATGTTAACTATTTGTGAAATTTTTAAAAGGCTTCAAAGCTTAACTTTAGTTTATATAGCAATAGGTTCAAATCAGTGTTATTTAAACTGTAAACAGAGAAGTTAATTAAGTACCCTATCATTATATTGTAGAACAAGTTTTTAAAATCAGAAAAATTGCTTTATAAAAGGTATTTTTAATTCAGTAAAATATATCATTTTCCATGGGTGATGGTAAAAAAAAATTCATATATATTTGAAACTCCCTAAACTGAATATCCCATTCTGTTGTTTAAAGTAGTTGTCTACATAATCTTCCATTCTGCTAAGCACAATTTCCATTTAAGTAAATAGTTATTAATTTCATTATTTTCAGATATTCCATTTTTAGTTTTAAAATTTTTGATTTGAGACTTGTTTACAAATTTCATTTAGCTGCTGAAATCCTCCATCTTGTGATTTATTTTTTCAGATTGTAGCAACAATTATTTTTAAGTCTGTGTCTGATAACTCTACTATTGAATTATCTCTGAGTCTGTTTCTGTTGTTTGCTTGTTTTTTATTATTTATTCAAACAATGCCAAGCATTTACCTCTCCCCAAACTATTTTCTTATTGTTTTCTCTGCTCTCCTTAATTTTTACCTAGTTCACTCCTCTCATTCACTTAGTCCTACAAATCAATTTATCCTGTAAAATACATGAAAATATTTTATTTGAAATTTCATTAAAATAAAATTTTTAAAGATTCCTTTCCCAGTTTTTCCACTATTATGCTTCATAACTTCTTTTTTAATTTGTTGTTTAGTTGCTAAGTCGTGTTTGACTCTTTTGTGACTGCATGACTGTAGTCTGTCAGGCTTTCCTGTCCATCAGATTTCCCAGGCAAGAATATTGGAATGGTTGCCATGTCCTTCTCCAGGGGATCTTCCCAACCTAGGGATGGAACCAGCTTCTCTTGCATTGCAATCAGATCCTTTACTGCTTTTTTCATTTACTAACATGTATCATAATCTATAATCACCAGACTCTTCTGTGTATTGAGTTCTCCAGGCAAGGATACTGGAGTGGATTGTCACTTCCTTCTCCAGGGGATCCTCCCAATCCAGGGATTGAACTCGGGTCTCCTGCATTGCATACAGATTCTTTACCATCTGAGCCACCAGGGAAGCCCATAAATTATATACTCACTTTAGCTTTTATTGATTTCAAATCCAATTTCCATGCACTTCAAATCTCATTTTATTGTTTATCATTATCTACCTAATCATATCCTATCATAGATTATCAACTTATTTTCCTCTTTTGGTAAGTTAGCTTACTGGTTAATAAAATAAGATATAGTAAGTAGTCCATTTTATATATCTATATTTTAGTACAATTTTTGCTGTGGCTATATTAACAATGTGAACATTATCTTAATTTACACACTGTGATTAAAGGCTTTGAATATGGACATTAAGATTCCCAAATTTATGACAAGTCAGTAATTATCACTACTATTAAGAAAGAGATACCATTAAATTAGGATGAGTAAATTATAAAAGGAGAAAAGGTAATTCAGTTTGAAAAAGATGACTCAAGGTTCTTCTTCAGGTTGAATTTGAATTATATACATAATAAAAATGTGACTTGATTAGTAAATTATTTCTAAACATTTTCAATATGTGTGTGCATTATGTGTGTGTAAGTGTCCAATATATAAACAGTCTGATACATTAATGAGTAAGACAAAAGTGAAATAACATATACTGGACTTACTGGATATATATTGGAATTTCACTTGTCAATGGCATGAATAATTTCTTTGCTCAATCAACTTTTCAAGTACTGGAAAAAATGTGTCTCAATGTGTGTGCTATTTGTAATTAAATGACTATAGATACAGTGCACTTTTAAGTTTAATCTCTAATACTAATATTTTTTTCCATTACTTTCTAGACATTCAAGAAAACAGAAGATCATGCCTTAAATTTTAGTTTTTGCTGATTTCCTTTGTGCAAATATCAATTTCAAATTATAAAATAAAGTGACTAAATTCTCTGCATGGTAACAAAATTTCCTATTATATGCTGAGTTCATAATGTCTCAATTCAGTAAATTAAAATATTGTCCATCATACTAATTAATACCTCATATTTCACATAAAGCTTAAGCATTTTTTTCCTGTTCCCCTGGAGGCCCACTTGCAGATGAGCCATCTGCTACCCAAAAGAAAAGAGAAAGTGAAGTCAGCTTCGCTCACTCTTGCTTACCTCTTCCCACTTCTGTCTTACTTATTGCTGTTTCTAATCGTCCCAGGAAACTTTCTAGTTGACTGGTATAATTGTGAAAAAATTTTTTGATCTTTGGGCCTAGTAGAGGTCAAAAGTACTAATCTTTTTCATGGACACATTGATAGATCTTTAATAGCTTCATTAAGAATAACTGGTAAAATTTCCCATGATAAGGATGACATTTTGTTCTTCATGTGTTTGGTGCCTTTTCAGACTTGATTGATTTCTTTTTCTTTTTTATTTGCCCATTATTTGGATTATGTGGGCTTCCCTGGTAGCTCAGCTGATAAAGAATCCCTGGCTGTTCAGCTGGTAAAGAATCTGCCTGTAGTTCAGGAGACCTGGGTTCGATCCCTGGGTTGGAAAGATCCCCTGGAGAAGGGAACAGCTACCCACTGCAGTATTCTGGCCTGAAGACTTCCATGGACTATATAGTCCATGGGGTTGCAAGGAGTTGCACACAGGACTGAGTGACTTTCACTTTCACTTTTGGATAATGCACTTACACAGTTTCATTCTGTTGGGGTTATTACCAGGATTAAAAATGGCTTGTAATAGTCTTTCTCCTCTCTCTCATAACCCATCTCTCTTCCATGGAAAGTATTTGTACATATTTTTATCTAAACTCTGAAAGTAAAAGTCAATCCCAACACTATTTTAGCTCTTCTTTGCTTTGGAAAAACCATTTCTTATCTTCTGGATTTCTCAGACCAGAGTCAGATTCATTTTATAGTGCTGGATTCACTGAGAGAAAGACATATCAAGCTCTCCAAATAGCCTGGAGAAGTCCCTTGCCCTACAGTTAAGCTGAGGGCAACTGACAGTCCTCCCACCTTCTTCTGGGTGATGGTGTGTGTGTGTGTGTGTATGTTTTTGTGTCTTGTGAACATGTAGAGGTGGTAATACAGAGAAGCTCTTTCCAAAGTAATCTTCTATGTAATATCCTTTCTTTACTATCATCTCTCTCTGCCCTTTAATGTCCTCACAGTGTGTCCAGTAGAACTGTAACTGAATTTGACAACGTTGTTTATAAATTCTGCCTATGGTCTAGTATCTCCTTTGGAAAATACACATATTAGATCTTAGTACTTCTAACAAAACTTACATTTTGGCTGATTATTACATCATAAATGTGGGTAACATTGTGAGATTTTTTTCCGGTCTACTATCAAAACGGTTCTCATATCTTTCATTCAAACAAAGAAAAATTTATACACACATACACATGTCTACACATCTCAGGTACAACATATTTGTTATATTAAAAAAAATAGAAAATATAAATAGATGACAAATCATAAACAATAAAACAAAGTAAAAAATTAGTTTCCCAGGAAAATCTGCTTTATTTTGTGCCTATGCAAATAAAAAATGGGTGCAAAAATAAAATCCCTAACATTATCCTCCAGTGCTTGTGTTCTCTGCCCCTCCTCTTCTTATTTCATACATTGTGGTCATCATTGCCTCTTAGCAAATGCAAACCGTTTCAAACTCAATGGTAGCATGTGTTCTAATTCATGAATATGTTAACTTTTCTGAACTAATCCTCAGTCATTGAGTATTTAGGTGAAGTTTGTATTCCTATGTAAACCACACTACTATAAACAAATTATATGTGTATCATCTACATTGATTTTCTTAGAAAGGGATATAATTTTCATTAATCTCCCTTTCAGTGTTCATTTGCATTTTAATAAGTATTAAGCCTTAAACCAAAGGTATACATTTCTAAAATAGAAATTTAAGTTTTAGTTAATGAAGAAAGGATTTATTTGTTCCTTGAGAAATCTTTGTTATTAGGCAATGGCCTGATATCGCTTGCTCATAAATTTGGATGAAATAATATATTATATTCATATAATAAGCATCTTTTACTAATATTTTGACAGACAACTTAAAATCAAAGACTATTTCTAAAGCTATACATTTTCAATGATCTATAGCAATTCTATATATTTACGTAAAATTCATTTAAACTTCTCATACCTGTTAAATTAGTTTAGCAATGTTATCTAGCAGTCTCTATTTTGTGTTGGGTCAATATTCTAGATGCTTCCTAAAATTATTATCTGCCAGAAGATTTTGGAATAAACAAGAATAGAAACAAAATGGAAATGATGAGTTATACTATTTTTTTCAAAGTTTAGTAAAAGTTAAGGAAAGTGTGTAGTTTAAAAAATACATATTTCAGGTATTATATCATTTATCCCCATAATTTTGATAATATTCTGCAAATTTTAGAGAACTATAGCAATGGTTTGGTCCTTTTGGAATTGTCCATTATAACTGATTCTTAGGGAAACTTGCATTATAGATGTAGATAAGTTTTTTAAAAAGTGATTGCAATAACAATGCCAAGTTGGAATTCTTTTCTTTTCTAAACTTTAGTCTCTCTTAGTTATCTGCACATTTGGTAATATAGTTTTTTAAAAAGACTGTTTTAAGGCTAAAAATTTACACTTTTGAAAGTAATGATCTAGCCTCTTTAATAAACGTGCAAAATTAAGAATATATTTTATTACCCAAAATTGGAAATTTAAAAATTAGATCTAATTTTTTTAATGTAACTATCTTTGAAAGTGATATTTTTCCTTGAGTATGAATGATTCTTAAGGGAAAGGTCTCTATTAATTTCAAGCCTTATGCATTAGAATTCTGCATATATGGCAAATGAGATTCAGTTTAGGCTGTTTTTTCTGTTGAACTATCTGTCCATATGAACAACGAAGAAAGTAATGGAAATATAGATACTGAACAACAGGCTGAATGAAGTTATTGAATAAAAATAAATGTAATTCAAGTAAAAAAAAGACTATTTCTTTTTGTGGTTTGCTCAAAAAAATGTGTAAATAAAACAAACCAATATCAACAAAAATGAAAAATAAATTATTTCTACTGTTAAAAAATTTATATCCCCTGTGATACATATAGAAAAAAAATCAGGTCAAAGTAACTGAAAACTACTAATTCCTTAATATTTAGAGAGGCAGTATTTACCTTAATATTTGATATCACTGAATAAAGCTCTTTGGCATAAACCTTTCATAATATATATTATCAGAGGGGAAAAAAAAAGTGATCCTGTGCCTTTAATTTCCCTTTCTGAGAGAGGGAAGGCTGCACACCACTGACAGGCTCACTTGTTCCCGTCTTTAATGTGCAATCTGTTTTCTCCAGCGGAGGGCACTCAGTGTATCACAAACTCAAGCATTAGCACCAACAAGCTCTGAGCATCATCAGTCTCTGGAAAGCCTTCTGAATTAGACAAGGGCTGCCTCTCAGCACAGCTACAAAACACTTTAAACCTGACCAGCTAAATGGATAAACCTAGCCTGCATAGCTTTTAAACTGGGGTCTCATACAGCACAGGAGGCCTACTTGCTGGAAGAACTGAAAATCCAGAGGATGAATTGCTTTATCTGGGAATGGCAAAAGCCAGCACAATAAGGAATGCCAGGTATTCTGAAGATTTTCTTTTTTCTTTTTTTTTTCCTCCTCTCTTTTTACAGAGAAGTTGGTTACCTTCGAGATGGGCTGTAGCTCTTTTGCACAGATTGCCAATTACTGCTGATGGATCTCTGGTGAATTACACAATGATGCTCAGAGCCTAGAGGCCCTCCCCCACCCCACTACTGCTTCCACCTCCCTGCCCCCCATCCCACCCCATGCTGAATTTTTTTTCATGTGCATATATATATATATTTTTGTCTGTCCTCTCCGGGGAAGTTTGTGTGGGGCTACTAGCTCACATGCGGGATCAGAATCGTGTGAATGACAGCCGCACTGTGTCATGAAGGTGGTGGTGGTTTCAGCACGAGAGACCAAATAAGAAGAACGCTGAGAGCGGGGGGAACCGTTTTGGATGACAAAGGATGGGTAAGTGAACTTTTGTTGTTTTCTTCTTAGCAAAGCTGATCCTCTCGGCTTCCTATTCTCAGTCGTGGCATTAGCTGATAAAAAACATCAAAACAGGCAAAAAGCGGCAGCCTTGGAGTTTGCCAGTTGACTCACTATAGTTGCTATTATATTTTTAGATCATTTTCCTTTATTTTTTTAAACTGTAAATGCATAACACAGACTTAAACAGACTCTGGAGAAATATCTTTATGACTGTCTCTTCCGTATGCATATCCTTGCTTGGGAATTGAGCATGAGACAAATGATATATTTGCTTCTATTTCTTGATAATATTAACCACGCTTGTATTTCTGGTTGCTGTCAGGAAGATTGTCAACACTTTACTGCGTGTGTGTAGGGGTGGGGTCATTACTTTATCAGAGGTCGCACAAGGGCTTGTTTTATCTTTGAGGATGAATACTCAACACAGCTTCCAAATATCCAGCAGTCATTTGCCAGTCTTATCTTTTCAAGTGTGGTTGGCTCCCCCCCCCCCCCGCCGCCCCCCAC
>SJYA01001729.1:1410870-1440001 GCA_006410615.1 Neotragus moschatus
CGCCGCCCCCCACCACTTCCACCCCTTTCTCCTGTCTGGGAGAGCTGGAATGTATTTCAATGAGTCTGTAGCTGGCAAGAGGACAGAGAGCAAGATGGGGTTTCAGATTTAAAAAGAAATTAATTCGTTGAGTAAAAGAGTTTCTTTTTTTAAATTAAGAATTGGGCTGATTGCCTGTTGTTTAAAAACATGAATATTTAAGATTAATACTGCAGCACAAGGTACTTTTTTTTTCTCATCACTAAAAAATAATAAATCTACTGTTGACAGAGGAAAGAAGTCCCTTAACATGCTATGACTTGGAAATGCAGCATCAGTGCCAATAGATTGCAACTTTGCAGATTTTCTGAAGTTAATGGAGGTAGGGGAGAAAAAAGTCAGTGAGAAATTTGAGCAGTTTGGGATGGGAGAGGTTAGTAGTCTGCTAATATATTAATACATTTCTTTGTTTATCCTCAAAATTTGGAAAAGCAACTATGTTAAGTATATAAGAAAAACAACAAATACTTTACAAGATTATTTTGTATTTTGTGCAAATATTTAATGGAGATTTGATGATCATAACTTTGGAGCGTTCTGTGCTATCAGTAGTTAGGACTCTCAGCTGGTGATCACTGGATAGGAGAACCTTAGTAGGAATCTCTTCTTGAATATTAAGAGCTTATATGCTTATTAGTACATTGACAGTACTCCCCTCTGTTACTAGTCTGCATACCATTCTTCATTGGTTGTGTATACTGGTCCCAGAGCTGTTTTATCAGAGCTCCTACATGGTTACATCATTATGCAATAGGGATGCAATTTCAAGCTGGGCAAACTTGGGTTACCTTGACAGTTTACTGAAGCTCCTTTGCTAAAACACAGCCTCTTTACTCAAGTAAGAAAGATGTACAAGTATAGGGCTTAGTAAGTCTCGTTTTTCCCATTACCAGAAGACTTAATGTTCTTCCTTTTGGTACTGGTATCCAACAGAGTGACTAGCCAAACATAGATGTTGTTAAATATTGTCATTATGTGATAAGATAGGATGGATGTTTTCCAGTGTTGATGTGCATATGAACTCCTGAAACTCAGGGAGCTGTTCTTAGTTCTATGACACTGTGGCAATTTGGAAATCAAGAAAGAAAGCATGAAAGCTAAATAGTAAGCATGCAATATTGAAGAAAATAAGGCTTTAAGTGTCAAATACATTGTTCTTAAATCAACTGTTCCATTACTACACTAGATGAGATGTCCCTGATATTGGTAAGCTGGTGGTGATTTACATTAATAGCTTTACAATGTGCATTTGTCTTCTTTTTAATATTGTAGGTTTCCATTTAATTACGCAGCTGAGAGGCATGCGTGTGGTGCTAGTGCTGCTTCCTACACTGCTGCTTATTATGCTCACGGGGGCTCAGAGAGCTTGCCCAAAGAACTGCAGATGTGATGGCAAAATTGTGTACTGTGAGTCTCACGCTTTTGCAGATATTCCTGAGAACATTTCTGGAGGGTCACAAGGCTTATCATTAAGGTTCAACAGCATTCAGAAACTCAAATCCAATCAGTTTGCCAGCCTTAACCAGCTTATATGGCTTTATCTTGACCATAATTACATTAGCTCAGTGGATGAAGATGCATTTCAAGGCATCCGTAGACTGAAAGAATTAATTCTAAGCTCCAACAAAATTACCTATCTGCACAATAAAACATTTCACCCGGTTCCCAATCTCCGCAGTCTGGACCTCTCTTACAATAAGCTTCAGACATTGCAATCTGAACAATTTAAAGGCCTTCGGAAACTTATCATTTTGCACTTGAGATCTAACTCATTAAAGACTGTACCAATCAGAGTTTTTCAAGACTGTCGAAATCTTGACTTTCTGGATTTGGGTTATAATCGTCTTCGAAGCTTGTCGCGAAATGCTTTTGCTGGCCTTTTGAAGTTAAAAGAGCTCCACTTGGAGCACAATCAGTTTTCCAAGATCAACTTTGCTCATTTTCCACGTCTCTTCAACCTCCGTTCAATTTACTTACAATGGAACAGAATTCGCTCCATTAGCCAAGGCTTGACATGGACTTGGAGTTCCTTACACAACTTGGATTTATCAGGGAATGATATCCAAGGAATTGAGCCGGGCACATTTAAATGTTTGCCCAATTTGCAAAAATTGAATTTGGATTCCAACAAGCTTACCAACATCTCACAGGAAACTGTCAATGCATGGATATCATTAATATCCATCACTTTGTCTGGGAATATGTGGGAATGCAGTCGGAGCATTTGTCCTCTATTTTATTGGCTTAAGAATTTCAAAGGAAATAAGGAAAGCACCATGATATGTGCAGGACCTAAGCACATCCAAGGTGAAAAGGTTAGTGATGCAGTGGAAACATATAATATCTGCTCTGAAGTCCAGGTGGTCAACACAGAAAAATCACACGTGGTACCCCAAACTCCCCAGAAGCCTCTGATTATCCCTAAACCTACACCCTTGAAATCTGACCCTAGCCGATCCAGCCTTGAAACACCAAGCCCTTCCCCGGGGTTTCAGATTCCTGGCACAGAGCAAGAGTATGAGCATGTTTCATTCCACAAAATTATTGCCGGGAGCGTGGCTCTCTTTCTTTCGGTGGCTATGATCCTCTTGGTAATCTATGTGTCTTGGAAACGCTACCCAGCCAGCATGAAACAACTTCAGCAACACTCTCTTATGAAGAGGCGGCGGAAAAAGACCAGAGAGTCTGAGAGACAAATGAATTCCCCTTTACAGGAGTATTATGTGGACTACAAGCCTACAAACTCTGAGACCATGGATATATCGGTTAATGGATCTGGGCCCTGCACATATACCATCTCTGGCTCCAGGGAATGTGAGGTATGAACCATGATCCTCCTAAAAGCATTTCCACTGCGGGGAAGGAGAGGTAAATGTTTGAAGCTCTAGAGGTGTCTCTAATCACTAGAAAGATTAATGACCCTTTTGCTTTTGGGTGTTGCTCAGTGTGAAAGGTTACTTAATTAAATTACAACCACGAGGAAATTGACTGCTCTTTTTCTTTTTCCTTAAATGGTTGAAACTTGAAGGAAGTTCATTCAAGGATGAGATTAAGTTGGAATAAAGCACTATGTTAAAGCATCTGTTTTTTTTTTTTTTTTTTTTAAACAGGTTGTGTATAGGGGTTGGACTTACAGACACACATACACACAAACAAAACTCTTTTCATCCTAAAATTTATGTCTGGTTTTTGCTGTTTGACTTTGTAATCTAGTAAAGGAGGGACTGGCTTAATTTNTGTTAATGTTTCTTTTTTTTTTTTTTTTTTTTTTTAAACAGGTTGTGTATAGGGGTTGGACTTACAGACACACATACACACAAACAAAACTCTTTTCATCCTAAAATTTATGTCTGGTTTTTGCTGTTTGACTTTGTAATCTAGTAAAGGAGGGACTGGCTTAATTTAAAAACAAAGTGATTTTACCAAAATTCCAGGAGGTAATGAAGATTTAAACCAAAGAGCAATTTACCCAAGGGTTGATTTTGTTGTATATTTTTTACTTTTAATTAAAGCATGCAGCAGGAATCTCACAGGGATAACTTGTTTCTATGTTACTTGCCACTTGGTTATTATACCAGCATAGAGAATGTCAGGCCTATTGTGTAACTGTATTAAGGCATAAAAGATGTCTTTTTTCCCTTCTTTCCTTCCTGCCTGCCTTTCTCCGTTCCTGCCTTTCTTTTCTTCCTTACTTCCTCCTTTCCTTTCCTTTCCTTTTTTTTTTTTTTTTTTTAAACCACTGGACATAGATCATTTTCAAAGGTGTTTTTAAGTGCTGGCTATATGTATGTAATCAGAATGAAACTTAAATTCCACGTTTTGGCTTTTCCCTGGTAACTAAAATCAGGTCATGATATTGTGGGTGATTTAGCAATAACATAATGACAAGCATAACAGGGACTGTTTGTCAGTGTTGTTGTCATCTCCAAAGACATAATGTGCATTCTTGTTACACTAATCCAAAACTAAGTGATGCAAATATTTATAAATAAAAAAAGAGAGATTTGGGTTCTGAGTATTTTCCCTTTCTGTAACAATCATCTCAAATGAAGGTGTTCCGTGTTATACTATTTTCATGAGAATAAGTTTGGAGTCAGTGTATTTTAAAGATCACAGATAGGAATGCATTTAGAGAAGAAAAATAGTCACAAATTTCCAACTTGTTAAGAAGTAGTGTTGGATGGCAATTATTCTTTATTTGGTAAAATTAATTTAAAAGTGCAAAGATTGTGAGACTGTCAAGGCCTTGTTACTAGAATAAATTAGTAAAGAAAGGTAAAGTTCTGGCTCTGTGTCATCTTACTATCCAATTTTACATGATTACTTTCTCAAAAGAAAGTTTAACAAGCATTTGAAGACTTTGCCCTTTTTAATACCAGTTATGAGGCAACTTAGCCGCAGCAGCAGCATGAGTGTTGAAGAATATAATTTGCTCTTTTATGATATAAATTCCAAATCTTTCCATAACCCAAACTTAAGAGCTAATGAAAATATTTTCAGACAAAGCACTGAGTTTGAAATTATCTCCAACTCAGTGTAATTTGAGATATTGAGCTAGTCTTCACAAAGTTTATTTTCTCCTCTTATATATGATTATAAATAAGAAAAGTAATCCCTAAGAGAAACCTGTATAAGAAATTGTCCTTAAAAATTAAAGAGAATACAAAATGTTATATAAAAATCTAGCAAGTCTTGATGTTTTTATTGCAAGGTAGTATTTATACAATATTTGTGAATATTAGGAAAGAAAGCTCATTTTGTTTTATTCTAGATTTGGTTTGTATTTTGAGATCCTCCTGAAGGCTAATAATGTAAAAAGAAAATTAAAATCCAGTTCCATTCTTTCATTTTTCTCTTTGCGTTTGTATTAGCATGGTGATTTTTATTTAAAAGAATCACCAGGAAAGATTCTTAAAGAGCTAGCATTTCAAAACAGTGGTTCTAAAACTTTTCCAAAGGTCTTAAATCCCAGAGACCATCCTTTAAAGACCACAGGCATTACCATGATTGAAATGAAATAAAAACATATTTCACTCTGTCGAAATGTGTTTTAAAATGTATTTTGATATTATATGTGTTCCGTAGAGTTGTGTTTATGGTCATGAAATCACAGTGACGTTGGGGATGGATGTGGTGTTACAGCAGTAAGTAATGAAAAACTTAACTAAACATTGTAATGAAGACGTTCAATTGAAATGGTAGCCCTACTGAAATAGATCAAACTCTTAAAGTAGAAAAAAAGCTATACATCTGAGATCATTAACTGCACTTTTGAGTGCATGGGGTTCAACAAAACTACATTGAAATGAATAGTAATTTATTTTGAAACACAAATACACAGAAACAAACAGAGCAACTGCCACTCCTCCTCGCCCGGTTTATTATGGTTACAGATGGAAATAAGAACTGAGGAAAAGTAGATTCTTAGAAAGTGTTATGAAAACAATAATTTTCAGTGTACTTCTATATCAACCCAGAGTAAAATTTCTCTTGTTGAAAAAACTACTTCACAAAATGAAGCCGAGAGAGATGTGATTTGCCCAAGTTTATGGCATTTTAGGACAGTGGATGTTCCTTGAGTTTAGGTCTGGTGGTGTTTTGACAAACCTCATATATCAATAACTTTGAAAAATAGGGAACCTTAACATTTATGGTATATTTTTTTGAGGTAGGTTTTGTTATTCAAAACATTAGATTACCTAATAAAGCCATAAATATTTAAGTAGAAAACTTAGCACTAAACGCTAATTTATAAGATAGTGCCTTGAAAAAATTGCATTAAATTGAAAATTTTACTTACATAGTTGATGTTACCATCAATTATCATAGTCTAAATATGGTTAAAATATTCATTTTGTCTATTCTCTTTAAGAAGAAAATAAAAATATTAACATTCCTCCTTAAAATAATATCTATGACCCACTGCACATATATGGCATGTGATCTATAAAATAAATAATTAAATAATTTTGGTTCTGTTCTTTATGAATTTTAAAGGTCCAAGTGCACATTTTATGATAAAAATCTGAAGAATATAACTTAAACAGTTAAACTTTCTTATATCTATAAAAGAATAGAGTAAATAGAAATGAATAAAGATATATGGCAAAACCGATAGATTCATCTCAATCACACCTTGAGTGGATCAGTGTGCTTGGTTGAACTGAATCATTCAACTTGTTCTCAACATGTGTTCAAAGAAAGGAACTTAAAACCAAAAGGATACAGCGTTGTCTAAAGCTTAGTGTCTTTGACAGAGAAAATTGCAAATAGTTACTTTTGAAAATACCTTGTAAAACTTTGGATAGGTAGCTTTATTGCATAAAAAGATTACAAAATTATAAAGTTACTTCATTCCATGTACCAAAATTTTACTTAAAGTTTATACAAAACGAAATTTTGAATACCTGGTTCTTCCAGGATATGTTTTATCGACAGAAAATAGCAAAGACTTTTATACAATTAATCATCATGAATATAAACCAAGAGAGTTTGTCTTTTGAATTAAAATAGCGTAAATTAGTAGAACCTTAACATGAATAAATGTGGTCTCTAGAGAGATCCTGCATTTCAGAATGTTTTAAAAGAGAAGTAATTGAAATATGAAGTTTAATGATCCCACAATGCTAACAGTGCTACCATTAGAAAAATGGCAATACAGATGACATTAGGTATATATTTTCCAAATATTTATTATTTTGGTTATACTTTTAAAAATAAAACTGTATTGATTGTCCTTTGGGCTTATATTATTTCTTTCACTGCTGTGCAGTGGGTAGTGTAGACCATTTCTAATAACATATTTATTGAATGTATTAAGTCAGGTCAAAACTACTGATTTAAAGGGGAATATTAACTTCTTTCTTCACTGTAGAAATTGATATTTTAAAGTATATTGAATGAATTTCCAAGAGCGAAAATTCATAATATATTCAAACAGGATTCTAAGTGAAGCAGGCTCAGAATCACTTAAGTTTAATATGCTTTCTATGAAGCTATAGAAAACAAAGTTAATTTTGTTGGCTACTACTGTGTCATATTAAAAAGTTGCAATTGAAACTATACTTTGTATATTTAAAGAGTCTATTATGCGTGTGTATGTGTGTGTGTGTGTGTGTGTGTATGTATGTGTTTGTATTATGGAATTAATTATATGTGCCCAGAGACAGAAATAGAGAGCAGGAAACATAAGTATATCTTGTCCATTCTGAACACGTGAAATACTAATAACAAAAATTGGGGTTATAGTTACTATAATTTGTTAGGAAAATACTTCTTAAGATAAATGTTTCATCCTCTCTAAAATTATACATGTCTTATGTCCAGATATTCTAATATTCTTTTTTGAAAAAGCAGAATTTAAACTATACACTATCAATTTTGCTGTGACTTTGGGCTAGTCATTTCATTTCTCTGTGAACCATCACTGAACGAGTGTATTCACCTAGTCGAGTATATCTCAATTCAGATTATTCCTCAGAATAGTCAACTTTGTAAAATGTTTGTGATAATTCCCAGGCTTACAAGAGCAAGAAGGGATGTGGAAGAAAAACTGAGCTATTTATAATCATCATCAATGAGAAAAGAGAGAACATTTTGAGTTAACTAAAAAGTGGCATGCTCAGGTTAGCCATACAATTTCTTTAGGCTTGAAGGGAGCATATATAACGCAAGTGCACACATGTGGGCACATGCACACAAATTTATATGTATTTTAATTTCTTCCAAGTAATAAGTTATTTTGAAAGCATTTAAATATGACTTAAAAAAATATACTCTCTAAATTTGATCCAACTAAATTTCATTGATGAATACGTTTTTTATTAAAGTCTGCAAATTGTACTGGTGAAGAGTGACAGCTGCCAGGAAGGCCTGACATGGCTAATTTAGGAATGATTTTTAAGCTGACAACAAAAGGTTCAATTCTTTTTTCTTGAATTAGCTGGTATTAGCTTCTCATGAACAAGGTTTTAATAAATGGTTTCTCTTTAAGAATCCAAGTTGAGAAGTCTGACTCTGGTCTTAGGAATGTATAGCTTTTCATATACCCCAGTATTCTTTACATGACTCCAGAATTTTTCTTCTTGTGACTTTCCTATATTCAGCAAAATCTAGTCATCCTAGTTCTCAAGAATTGCATTTATAGATAGCTTTATGCTTTGGAAGTTGTTCAGAAATATTAGCATTGGGTACGTGGTGACTCATCAGAACTTTCATGTCTCTAGAGTTTCATGAATCACTAAATCAAAATGAGACCAAGCACTCACCAGTATATATCACCAGACACTGATATACACTTTTGAAAGTTTTGAAAAATCACTCTGTCTTTTGATCAGTGGAAAGCATAAAAGAGATGTTGAATATGTTTTAAAAATTAAAAGTGCTTTTTATAGTACCAAAAGAACCATTATTCATTGGGTCAGCTTAATAAAATCTCAATATTCTTAAAATGAAAGAGAAATTGTGAGGGTATTTTTCTCATGCACTCCATAAGCCAAATAAAATTTTAACAGTTAAGGAAGGTTGATAAAAAGCATAGTATTTCCTCGATATCAGAATCATTGACTTTTTAATAAACTGCTTTAAAATACATGAAACTGCTCGATATGTACAAAGGATACGATTTATACTCCTGAGTAGTTTAAAAGTAATGCTTAAACCATCAAGAGAAATTAAGGTCCTTTAAAAGTAAAATATTTGATTTTAAGATAGATCTTACATATTTTAATACTTGTAAGGTTTGAAAATGAAATGATGGCAAAAATAATAAACATTAATAAAAGGTTTAAGTAAGAGTGAGAATATAAAAAATTCTCAAAAAATCCATCCCCCAAAATTATGAACAAGCTTGACAAAAAGGCAAAAGCTAAACAAAACTGATGCCTGGATATCAGATAATGAACATGTGTATAACTAAATAAGATTATGACATTTAGCATTATTGTTTGTATCTGAAAATAATATCTTTTAATATTATGTACATAATGTTCTTAAACATAAAGAAAAATAACTGAAGTATAATTGCTTTTAAACAACCATATGACATTAAGTACCCATATATCCCACACACATATATTTTTAAAATATTGAAATGTATATTGCAAACAGATTGTAGATTAATTTATATTATACTTTTGAATGAGCGCCATTCTTTACTAACATGTCCAGTACACCTGAATTGCCTCAAACATAATTATTTGGAGGAGATATTAAAAAATATAATGGCATAAAAATAATTTTGTGTTTCTTCCCTCATTGCCTTAATGCATCATGATGGTTTTCTGAATTTTTGGACATCCATAAGGCATGTCTCTCCTTTGCCTCAGTCATTTATATATTCATTGAATTCTCAGACTTTAGAGTTAGGAGTAAAGATGTAATCACTAAACTTAGCAAGAAGGGTAATTTCTTTGGTTTTTCTTTTCTTTTTTTTTTAAGTCTTCCAGTATATCAAAGGTAAGGTACAACAAACATGTTTGACACTTTGATTTTAAAAGAGCATTTTAAGATAAAGAAAGTATAACTTCAAAATGAAACTTCCTAACAAATTTATGATTACCATTTTACCTACTGTTTTAGTGATTAGGATATTCAAATTTCACTGAATTATAAAAACTAAAAATTGTATTAGTTTTTTACAATATATTTGAATATTTGAAACAGACAAACTAAAATGAGTAAAGATGGATTTTTTTAAGAAAACTCACTCTTTTTTTAGAATCTTGGTAACCAAGCAGGGCTTCTCTGGTGGCTCAGCTGGTAAAGAATCTGCCTGCAATGTGGGAGACCTGGGGTTCGATCCCTGGGTTGGGAAGATCACCTGGAGAAGGGAACAACTACCCACTCCAGTGTTCTGGTCTGGAGAATTCCATGGACTATATAATCCATGGGGTTGCAAAGAGTCAGACACAACTGAGTTACTTTCACTTTCAGTAACCAAATGTATTCCAAAATAGAAATATATAATACTATGAATTGATGCCATTTTTGAGGTCACTTTTACAGTTAGAGCAAAACCATATAAACCCTAATCTTGGCACACCAAATGATACCAGATAAAGAGAGAAAATTCCTGAATTGTTTTATTTTGGAAAATCAATGGTACTTAATTCATTTATCGTTGTTCAGTAGCCCAGGTGTGTCCAGCTCTTTGCGACCCCATGGACTACAGCACACCAGGTTTCCTGATCCTTTACCATCTCCTGGAGTTTGCTTAATTCATATTCACTGTCTATTTTCTTTTGAAAAGATGACAATTGCTGTTTTCTTCCTTCTTTTAAAGTTAAATATCATCAGATAAATCTTTGAAATTATATTGATTGTATTAAAATAAACAAAAAAATCTTTGGATATAAATTTTATGCTTGCTTTTCAATTTCTCCTTCCTCCCTTAAGTCATGTTTACTGAAACATTTCTTTTTTTAATTTTCTGCTGGTTATCTAATTTGCTGTGCTGGGAATTATTAAAGGTTGATTTCTTGTTCCTTTAACTGACTCCTATTAAATACATTTACATGCAAATGAAGCCCTGAAAATATTGCTTGTTTATTTCAGCATAAATTTGATCATGATGCATTTCACTGTTATTAAGTATTGGATATTTATTTTTTTTAAATAATGCCAACCATTGTTAAATATTCCTAATAAGACTAAAAAAAGAAAATACTAGAAATATAAAGTAATTATGTTCCTCTTTTTTGGTATGGTACCTGTAGATGAAAAATTGCTATTTTCTTCTGTGTTTACAGCTCTGTAAAAGTAATAGCAGAGAGGTCAGCCTTAAAATACTTTAGGTTGATGGTCAAACCACAACATGGACCAAAATTACATTGATCCAGTGGTTAGATAAAAGGGTGAAAAAGAGGTCTCAGAAATTTGGTTTACTTCTATAATATTGGACAAGCAAATATATATCTGACCTTTCTGTGATATAATTTTTCCATCTATTGAATTGGGATGATAACTTTCCAACTAACTTGTTGAAGTGATTAATGAGCTTCTATTAAAAAACCACTCTGAACTATTCCATAAAAATTTTTTCAGTGTAAATATAAATGATTATTAGCCATAAGCCCTATTGGCTACTGAAAAATTTAAAATACAATGTGGCTACATCATTTTCATTGTTATTATTAATTATAATGATGGCTATAATATAGCCTTATGTAGAAACAACTATTGTGGTTATATTTTAATAAAGTGAATAATAAACCTGAATTTTCAGTCCCTTGTCTGAGCTGTAATTTAGTTTGGGTACCAAACATGCTAATATTTAATTAATACTCAGGATTTGTAAATACTCTCTTGACTGAACATTTTTTCACCTTTCAAAGAAAGCAGCATTCACAATTCATTTTTTAGTATTAACTCTAAAGAAGAAATGGGTTATAGAAACAACTTATAAATTTTCAGTCTAATCAGGTATTGCCATCAATTCATTTTCATAACAAGTAGAGGTAATTTTAATTTCCCCAAAGTTTTTATCAATAACAAGTGGGACTCTTCAAATAATATGTAGAGTATTCCTTTTGAATAAGTTAATATGTGATTTTATGAACCCTATATTTCTCTAGTTGCATACATGTATGTACATATACACACATACATGTTTAATGCTTTGATGTGAATAGTAAATCTTTATTTTGGTTGAATAAAGTATGAGCTTTTATTTTTGCATAAATATATGGTTACATATTTCCCATGATTTATTATATATTTTAAAATGAAAAACATTTAAATTTTCACATGAAATATTACTGTATGCTGTAAAATAAAGAGTACCACTTAGCAAAAACTGGCAACCTGTAGACAAAAGAAAAATGTCTTTTACTAGAAAAGACAATAAGTTGTTTTCTCTGTGATTGGGAAGGTGGAATTATTACAAGTTGGAGATTCTTCCAGTCAACAAATGTTTCTTCCAGTTATATATTCCAGAACGAGGGAAGTAAATACATAATGGGGTCACAGACTCACGGATCCAACTCTGAAATGTCTTAAGCTACAATTCCATTGCTTTCATGACCCCTACTTTGACTCGAGGACCACACTGATGTTTGAGATCTCCAGGTTAGTGTCCCTTTGGAGTTGACATCCCCAGTAATCCCCAAAAGTCTGATTACTTCACTCTCCCAAAAGTACCGTCACCTTGGTAAATAGCTGTATGTACACGTATGTTTATTCACGTTAGATTTCTGTTCACTGAGTCTAGTACTCTTCTATTTATACAGATCAAGTAAGAATTTAGTAGACAGCTGATGTACTTTTTTCTTTTTTTTTTCCTGAGGACATCATGGTTAAACTGACAATATCACGTCTCTTTTGAATCAGACTATATGGATTACTTCTTTGACTCTACAGTTCCATATGGTAGCGCTGCCCATCATGTCTTTGGCACTAGGCCTGTGCCAAATAAGGATCCCATTTTTCACATAACATTTAAGAATGTCAGTTCAGTGGTAGCTGTCCCCACTGTAATTTCTGTCCTGGGGTGTAGAGTGACAAGAGAGGCATTAATCCTGAATTACTTTCTCAGTCTTTTTCCCCACTACAGTCACCAGGCTGTCAATCAGTTTTACCATCTTGGAAAATGGTCCACAGTATTCTAACCAGATTTTCTTTGTTTGAAGAATTACTGCTTAGACTCTAATCTAGAAACTTAAAAGAAAGGTGATATAAAATATGAATATAAAATTCTAGCTTTTTGAAGTTCATAATTATCTGAGCTTTCTATCTCCTCATAGTGTACCTTTTCTCAAATGATTAGAGGATAACTGATGACTTTAAATCGATTCCAATGATTTTCCCTTTAATTTTGTCATAATACCTTCCTAGAGAATGTGTATAGGTTTCCTTCAAAGCAGGAAGACTGGCAAGGATGACTGGCCAAGAAAGAAGATAGCATCTACTCTCTTTCTCATTGCATTTCTTAGTGAAAGTTTATTACAATATGATGATCAAGTGTGTAAACAAATATATGTTTCTATTAATTTTGTCCAACTATTGCTATTCTATTGATAGTGAACATAGAAAATCCTGTTCTGAAATATGAACAAGTATAATTTTGTGGATTAACCTGAAGTATTTTTATTTTTTATTTTCTAACTATAAATGAATATTTTGTTTAGAAAATGTTGAAAATATGAGATTAGTTTAAAAATAAGCAGAAAGATGATCAAAAATGCCACTAGGCAGAGATTTTGCTACATTTACATCTAATAACATACACAAATATGTGTGAGCGTTTATAAAATTAATTTAGCATTGAAAACTGTTGTATAGATTTATATACATATTGTTACTTTAAAGCTAACTTTCTGTGATGGATAGAGTCATTTTTTTAAATACTAGTTTTTGAAGTCAGATTAATAACATGTCATATTCTATTTGTTCCTTCCTTTTAGTTGAACTTTCATGATGCTTTGTTTTACTGTTACTAATATTTCTTCAATGACTTCATTATATAGATGGATTTCTAGAAGATAAAACACATAGCCAAAACAATGAAAATGTTAAACTTAGCTCATGTCACCAAATTACTCTCAAAAATATATACTTATTTGTATTACCAGATGAACTGCTGAGCTATTTTCCCACATATATACCAGCATTATTTATCTTTTTTTTCCCAACAAGTTGACAATTTTCTGGTGTTTAATATACATGTTTTTGGCTTTTGGCTGTAGAATTATTTTTTTCTGTGCATTTTGTATTATTGGATTTGTTATTTTGAAATACGGTATATAAATAGTCCATGATATCGACAGTAATACTAGTTTTTGTTACCTTTTGTACATTGCTTATATTTTTAGAAAGACTTTTCCATCTTGCAAGGAAACATTTGCTATGTTTTGATCACTACCTCAATAATTTAACTTTTATAATTTTTCTTTAGTATAGCTAAAATATCCTTGAGTATATCATGTGAAACATAGACCTAATTTTTATTTATTCACTAAAGAATTATTTTTTCAGTGTGTTTTACCATTTTAATGTAGAATTTTCATATTCCACACAAGTTTTTTGTTTTCTATACTTTTCCCATTGGTTTATTCTCTATTTTATATCAAAATCATATTTTTACAGTTTTAAAATATTTCTTTAATAAATGTGTCCTTATTTCTAATACTAAATTCCACATATATTTTTGCTTTGTTTATTCATCAGTAGCTTCATTTGAAATAAAATTTTGTATCTTTCTCTCTCTGTTTCATTTTTTATTCTAGAACACACACACACCATTTTGACTGGAATTTTGTGGATCAATTAATTCATTTGTAAATAAATGAAATATCTAAAGCTGGCAAAAAGAAATGTTATGGAGTAAAAATGGCAGAGAGCTCCATTTATGTTTTTTATTTCTTATATTCTCAATAAACACGAGCTGACTTGCTTTTTATTATGATTTCAGTATGTATATAAAAAATATATATATAATATTATTATATTTGACTAAATCCTTAATTTGTTAATTTTTTTGAAATTTCTAAGAAAAAAGAAAAAAACATGTTATCTTTATACTAGTTACATTTCTTCTGAATTATATTTCTATATTGTATTTCCTAAACGTTCTAGAATAATGTTACATGATTATGGTGATCTGTAACAAAGTTCTTTTGTTTCTAATTTTAATACAGACTATCTCCTGTATTTTTATACATTTTATTCATTTTATCATTATATTTATTCATCTACTTATTTATTCAACAAAAGTGTATTATATACCTTCATTGTGTCTGTTAATGCTGGGTTCAGTGCTGTGTTTACAATAGTGGATAACATACTTTATTTTAGGTAAAATTTTATCACATTTTTATACCTTAAGCTCCATTTATAAAATATACATTTATTAGGATGGACATTAAGTATTACTTAATAACATTTGGGAACTTCATTTTTCTCTTTTTGTGAGTCCTGTATTTTTCCCACCTTTTAGTTATTGATTATATGAATTATACATTTTTATTTCTTAATGTTAAAAACTTATTTGCCTTTCTTAAATATATTATGATTGTTTTTCACAATATTTTTCCTAGATCAGCCCTCATTGTGTTTATTTTTATTTTGTCTGCAATTTTTAAACCTCTCAATAAGGGAACTCAAAATTATACTCTATCAGTTTTTATATTTATTATTTATCTTTTTCTGTTTCTGAAATGATTAAATTATATGGACCTGATCTTTTTCTTTAAACTTACAAAATATTTATCATAAACTGCCTTTGTGGTATCTTTTTTGGGTATAGTATTGAGAAAATGGTGTACAATGTATCCAGATATGTTTTTGCTTTTTTGTGTCCTTGAATCAGAATGTTGAAATAGATTTCTTAGAAAACACCCATTTCATTGAAAATGTAGCATATATAATCATTTATGTGATAATTACATTTTCTTAAACATCTTCTCTAGCCATGTAGTTGTTCTTTCAATCTCTGTGGACCATAATACTAGAAATTGTAAATGAGGCAGGTGAATTTCTTCAATCTATATTCTGATAATCCAGAATAAAAAAGTCATTAAAGTATTAGATGTACTTTTTCCTTAAGGTTTAAAATTCCTTCATGATGTGTAAAATTTCTATAGTTGTACTTTTTTTGCATTTTAGATTTGTTGATTTATTCTTATTCATAATTCCTGAAAGTTTGCAGATTTATTATTTTTTAAAAGAACTTGAGGAGAATTACCTTCAAACTACAGGAAACTATATCAATGTGCCACTTCGCATGGTATAATATCATCTATGTCTGAATGAATTCCTCCACCAATACTCTCAGACATTCTAGTTATTTTATCTTACCATTATCTTACATTTCACTGCCTTATATAGCCAAATTAATTTTTTGATCTATAAGAGATTGGCAAAATATTTCTGGAAAGGACCAGATAGTAAATATTTTAAACTTTATGAACTATATGGTTTGTTACAACTACCTATGATCCTCTATGATCCTCTATGATCCACCTCCTAGAGTAATAGAAAGTGGAAATGAAAGTGAAGTCACTCAGTCGTGTCCGACTCTTTGACCCCCATGGACTGTAGCCTACCAGGCTCCTCCCTCCATGGGATACAACTACCTAATCTTGTCATTATAGCATGAAAGCAACCATATAAAATATGTAGAAGAAGAACATATCTGTGTCCCAATAAAACCTTATTTGCAGAAGCAGGCAGTGGGTGGATATGGTTCAGGTTTTATAGTTTGCTGACTCCTAACTTAGATCATTTTAAACATGCGTTGGTCTTACCACTCAAGAGTGAACCACAGAATTTTCTCCTAACCTGATACTTTCTTCTACTATTGTCCTATCTTAGTCTTCCCCTTAATAGAGTGTCTGGTCATAAGATTCTACCCCAGAGTTTCTACAATTTGGAATTAGAGCTTATTAAACCATCAAAAGAGGTCTTGCTAAATTTGCCCCTGACTTCATTGTCACTAAATGCTATGCCTTTATTTAAAATTCTTTGCTTCACTGTGACATCTCCATAATTTTTAAAACTGTCCTTTCCTCCTTCTTTAAATGTTTTCCTTTCCAGAATTCCATACGCAAACTATTTCCTCTTCATTCCATGTTTCTTTTTCATATCCTTTATAAGTTCAACTTTCTCTGCTTGAATATCATGTTTTCCTTAAGGCTCTTTGGAGAAGCCAATGGCATCCCAGTCTAGTACTCTTGCCTGGAAAATCCCAAGGACGGAGGAGCCTGGAAGGCTGCAGTCCATGGAGTCGCTGAGGGTCAGACACGACTGAGCGACTTCACTTTCACTTTTCACTATCATACATTGGAGAAAGAAATGGCAACCCACTCCAGTGTTCTTGCCTGGAGAATCCCAGGGACGGGGGAGCCTGGTGGGCTGCCGTCTATGGGGTCACACAGAGTCGGACACGACTGAAGCGACTTAGCAGCAGCAGTAAGGCTCTTACCTTGCACCTCCTCTTATATCACTATATTCTCCCTCCTTCTCTCTCAGTGATAGCATTTACACACAGCATGCATTATCATTTATTTACTAACAGTAAATATTACTTCTCTATTACTTGAACTCTTCACTGAGTTCTCTATGTGTATACCAATTTCCTATTTGACATCTCAATGCAAATATCCAAGAGTACCTTAAACACAATTCCAAATCAAATCATGGCCTTTCTTTCTAAGGTTATTTTCCTTCTGGCAGCTCATGTCTTGTCAATGAAGCTATCCATTTCTGTAAGTCAGAATCAGGAGTCTTCCTTGACTCTCTGTACACACTCTCACATCCCGTAAACAAATTACTTTTTGAGTATGTCTCAAATCCATCCATTCTCTCTCTTTACTATTGTCACTTTTCGTCCTATTTAGTTCTCGCAGGCTCAACTCTTGCTGCATTGGATTTATTCTCTGTATTTACACTGCATACAAGGTGGATTTTTCAACACCAGAGCTGATCATGATACCGATCTCCTTTATTTAGAGAATTTAGTGGAGTCCTGTTGTTTTTTGGATAAAAACTAAGATCCTTAGCATAACCTTAAAAACCCTGAATAATCTGATTCTTTCTTCACAGATCCTTCTCACCCATACTCCTCTTGCTCTCAAATCTCCAACCAAGAAAGCCTCCACATTTTATACTGACTTGCTTTGCCTTTTACTGGTCATGCTCTATCTTTTCATAACATTACTGTGTAATCCAGCCCTAGAAGGGTACTCACTCAATTTATTCCAGCTCATCATCTCCTCAGGAAGCCATTGCTAAAATTCTTATATTGTCAAGCCACAAGATTTAATTCATCACCACCACTTCTTTTTAATTGTGATTTGATTAACATCTTCAAGTTCTGTTTGAATTTCCCATATCCATGCAAAGGTACTATATGACTGTCTCTGTTTGACCTTATATCTCAATGCTTTATTCCATACTTTGTATAGAAGAGGAATGTCATAAAAGTTTACTGGAATTATAAATAAGTGCATTCCCAAATTTTCCAACTATTTTCTGCCTTCAAAAATTGGCTTTCTTCTTCGAGAAGTCTCTGTAAATTTTTGTCTTGAAAAATTCGTAAGTTTCTTTCATTATTTAAAGTTCAAACTATATAATATAGATTTGATGTAGCTCATTTGTAATAATTTTTCTGATTGACTTTTTATTAATATATCATCTTATTATGTCTATGTTCAAAATGACAAAATACATAAGGACAAAAAACAAGAAAAATACCTATGTATAACTTGGTTTACTATTTTCCTAGAATTTGTGTATATTTTTGTAACAAACATAAAGCTAATAAAAACAAACTTTAAAATCTGCCAGTTTTATTTACTCTATTGTGAGCATATTAAGCATCCTTCTACAGTGTAGTTTTAGTTAGTGCATAGTACTATATATTGATTTACTATATATGTGGGTTATAGTTTTATTCCAGTGACTTTTGCAAAATGTTGGAATAAACATACTTAAGATGACCAGTTTTGAACTTATATCTTTCTAAATATATTTAATATTTATAATTTTATATTAATATCCCAATCCATCTTATCCAGAATTTTTAAAAAATTGATGGTGATCTGTTACAATTTAGATCAAAGACATTTTGTTGTTTTTTTTAAGATTCATCATTTTCATTACTAATGATATACTGTAATACCTTAACATTTGTTTGACATTTCTATATTTTACTTTCTGTATTTTGTGTTCTCTTGCTTTACCAATTTTTATTGACTTCTATATGTTTTAAATTACTTTATTCATCTTTTAGCTTNTCATAGTGTTAAATACTTACAGATACATGTATTAAAGTATGCATAGATGTTTATGTGTTATATGTATGGATTATGTTTTCACATATATGTTTCTATATTATATAAATATATATGAATACACACACTCTTCTATTAAACTTTTAATTTTCCTCCTACTTTTTATTTAATATAATCAGTAGCATTACATTTCATTGTTCATATTTTTAAAATATTTTGGGTATAATTTTGAGTTTCTAACTTAATTATAAAAGGCACTATATATAGTATTTGATACATTTACATATATAATATATCTTATATATACATATATATTATTTATAATATACATTATATTAAGTGTGTATGTATTTCTTTCAACTACCTTGCTTTCTCTTGCCTTTTAACCTCTCCAAAGTCATATTCTAGAAATAAATCACTGTTAACACTTTACTCTGTATTTTTCTGGATATTTTCTCTGCATTTATAAATGATATGCTTTCTTCTTATATGATATTATACTACCTGTACTGATCTAAATTCTGTTTGTGTGCTTTTGGCTTTGCATCTTGTAATATATCTTGGACTTATATCCATGACAGCAAATAAAGATCTACCTCTTTGTTTTCAGTTTACTAAAGTGATTCTCTAGTGGTAGACAAATGAGATGTTTGAAAATATAGAGACAAACTTTAGAATTATTACATCAATACCCTAATAAAATTTTTTGATACTTTTATTGGAATTGTGTTATTTTTAAAGAATAATTTGGAATGTATTAATAACAAATTCTAAATCTTTCATCTTAAATATGATAAAGCTCTACTTTTTAAACACTAAAATATTCTGCATATGAGAAAAATTTATATTACATATGTTACAATTACAGTTGACCTTTGAAGGCAAATTTGAACTGCTGGGTCCACTTATACATGAATTTTTTCAACAGTAAATAATACATGTAATACAGTATTACATGGTCCATCACTGGTTGAATCTGAGGATGCTGAGGAACTGCAAATACAGAAAGCCAACTATAAATTATGAGCAGATTAATCTGCATTGTTCAAAGTCAACTGTATTTTACCTTTGTTCCTAATATGTACATGATGGATTTTTCTTTTTTGGTATTTTCTACCTGTTTTTTTTCTATCATCCACCTAATCTTTATTTGTGTGTGTATGTGGGAATGGGGAAGTTATATTTTTTATGTGCCTATTGCAACTAAAAACAACACTATTTGAAATGTTAATTCTAATTGTATTTCAGTGTATTTTCTTTGATTTAATAAATAGGACATTCTTCATTTATCCATTTGCTCTTAACTCTCCCAACTGTTAAAATTTGCATCTTTTATTTTAGTTAAATGTCTCAAATGATATTGACCAGTTAGGTTGGTCAACAGCTTCCCTCTCTCTCATTTTCACAATAGTTCCGAGGAGGAAAATCATTACTCTGTATGATTTGGAACAAAACTTACAATGTTCAAAGTGATAGAGCAGTGTTTATAGTGGATACTAAAACTCTTCTGCATGAAAAGGAGGCACTAGGTGGCCTGGAAGCAGTTCTCAAATGAGAATGTTTCCACTCAGATAAAGTAGACTTAGGTTGCTGAGTGATACCACTTTCTCCCTTAGAATCTTCTATTAGGCTTCTTTTAGCACTTGTAGTCTTTTGATTTGATGGTAGCTGCCATGAGAGCCAAAATAAGCCTATAAGTTTGGGCCAAAATATTAGGAATCTTCTCTTTTTAAATTTTCATTAAACGAGTTACATTTAATGAAACCATGGAAACTCCGATGTCTTCCACGGCAAGAGAGATGATACAAAGCAATAGTATAAAAATAAGAATTAAGAATCAGTGCAACTTTGGAAACTTCCAGTGACATGAGCAGACCATGCAGCCTATCTCAACTTGTTTTCTTATCTATGAAATAATGAAACACAGTTAACAATTGGGCAAGTTCAGGTAAGTGTGTAGAGAACTAGAAATAGAAAAGCTTTCCTCAAGGCCTTGTATTTGCTGAAGTATGGATATTTTCATACTCTTACTCCTAAAAAACTTCTAAAGTAGGAAATGATCTAGTAGAAGGTTTTCCAGCCTCAGCACTATTGACATTTGGGGTCGCATACTTGGTGGTGGGGGATGTGGCCAATCTGATTTGAGCATCATGGAAAATATGCCTGACCTGATCCATTAGAAATCAGCAGCAACACCCATTCTTCTGTTATGACAACTGACTGTGTTTCAAGATACTGCTAAATGAGCCCCTGGGAAAACAGAAGTAATATTGGCCGTGATTGAAAACCACTGATATAGCACATAGAATTTGATCTTGGAGAGATAAGAATACATTTCTATAGCCAAGAAAAGGTCACTAGTGATCCTCAGACTTCAAAATCTTGATGTCATATGTATGGAACAAGAGGTATTTGAAGCAGAGATAAATAGGTAACTCTAACTCAGACTCTCATCAAAATTTAGAGATTTTTATGTCAAGCTTTTAACTAACATCAGGAATGAGATGCTTTGTTTTACTATTACTGTTATCCAGGGTTAAAGGACTAACAAGGGTGTACAGATAAAATGGTCAGTCCTGTTCCAGGAGAGAATAAGAGGAAATGAATGATTTTGCTGCCCCCATGGTAGTAGTGCAGGTCTAGAGAATTTTGCATGAAGAGAGGCAATGCTGGGAAAATCATGCACATGGTAGTTCAAATACATCTTTCCACAAAGCTCCTGAATAATTGGGTTTGGGAAACATGAATAGCACCAACCAGGCCTAACAATATTTAATGCATTAATCAGTGAATTTAAAACTATGACTTTGACTATTATATATATGGAAAGGGGAAAAGCCATAATGAAAGCCTTTCTATTCTCACTTCAAAGTTAGAAGACCTGCAAAGCAAGAATCAAGGGGGAAACTGAAAAGCAAATAAAAGATTTTGAACACACCAAATGAAAATGTGTAGAAGAAACTAGCCTCAGGAAAAACTTGGGGCTGGCAGAGGCATTTCTGTAATTTTCTACAATCTCTAAGAAGATGGTTTTTCAGAAGACTTGCTCTCTTAGAGGAAGCAATCTTCATGGATGGTAGAATTTCCCCCTATTAAATGGGATGGGTATAGTTAAACTCTTGATGAAAGATTTCTTCCAATTGAGTTTGAGGATCACAAGTTATGAAGTCTGAACACATGTCACAGACTTATTGGTACCATGAAGGGGCTGAAATTAAAAAGACAGCTTTTTTTTTCTCCCATAGGAGAACTTTGGAGTCAAAAGTACCTAGGATCTAACACTAATCCAGCCATGTTATTAGCTCTGGAACCATGGGCAGACTTTGAAGCCCATGTCAATCGGTTTTCTTATCTATAAAATACTGATGCCTTTTGTACCTTATAAGCTTATATAAAGATATCATATAGTAAAAGACATAACATAGTCTGACACAGAGTGTCCTTAACAAATAGCAGCTATTGTGATATTAGTATTAGGCATGCAATATCTTCTCTATTAAGATGTCATTAATTTGGGGTTATGTTTATTACTGTTAACTATTTAAGTGTATTAAGGAATATGTGATGGCACTTTGGAATAAGCCATTACATGAGACAAAATGATTATGTATATATATTATTTCTCTATATTCATATTTACATAATTCCATATAAATCCATATTTATACACATATACATGCATATATACATATACATATGCACACACACACTATATATATATATATATACACACACACACATATGTATACACAGGGAGAGAAACAGAGGAATAGAGTGTGTGTGAGCGTGTGTGTGTGTGTGTGAGTATATGAATGTAGATGTAGTTCTGGGGTTAAAATATTTTGTCTTCCTGACTTTTTAAAGTGTATGAAAGAGTGACATAAGGGATATTTGGAGGAAGATCCTGAGTATAGGCTCTGAAAAAAATTTTCAAAATTTTTGTCATTACTTACGGGAAATCTGCAATGATAAATGCCTATATTATAAAAGAAGAAAGGTCTCATGTGAATGTCCTCAGCTTCTACTTTAATAAACTAGAAAAAAAGAGTAAATCAAACTTAAAGTAAGCAGAAGTAATAATTAGTGAAGACAGAAGTTGAAATCTATCAAACAAAAAAGTATAAAATAATAAGGGAAATTCTTCTTTAAGAAAAACAATACAGTTGATTAAACTCTAACTGATTTGCAAACAAACAAACAAACATGAATATCAGTATCAGGAATGAAAGAGGTTGGATCATACCAGTTACCAAATGTATTGAAAGCAAAGTAATAAAATCTTACAAGCTTATTTTTGCAAATTAACTTGATATCTTAGACATAACTAAAAAAAATCCATCAAAAGGCAAAAGATACTAAGGTTTACTGAAGAAGATAACCTGAATATCCTTATATCTATTCAGTTCAGTTCAGTTGCTCAGTCATGTCCGACTCTTTGCAACCCCATGAATCGCAGTACCCCAGGCCTCCCTGTCCATCACCAACTCCCAGAGTTCACTCAGACTCTCGTTCATCGATCAAGTCAGTGATGCCATCCAGCCATCTCATCCTCTGTCGTCCCCTGCTCCTCCTGCACTACATATGAAACTCCAGGTGTCAGTGGCATTATTGATAAATTTTATCATTCATTCAATGAATAAATATACAAACTGAAGAGGATTGAAGAGAAAATTAAGAGGAGGAAACATTCCAAGTCATTCAGTAAAATCACTGAAGAGGATTGAAGAGAAAATTAAGAGGAGGAAACATTCCAAGCCATTCACTAAAATCGTCACTACACTGGTACCGGAAGCAGACAAACAAATTACAAGAAAAGAAAACTAATGTAATAGTTAGATGTAATAAATATACATCTAAAAGTCTACAGTTCAGTTCAGTTCAGTCCAGTCGCTCAGTTGTGTCCGACTCTTTGCCACCCCCATGAATCTGCACATACCTCAAAATTTATAATCGTGGCCAAGCAGGGTTTATCCCAGGAATTCAGGAACACTTTTGGTATAGTGCATGCATGCTCAGTTGCTCAATCATGTCTGATTCTTTGTGATCCCTTGAACTCTAGCTTGCCAGACTCCTCTGTCCATGGAATTTTTCAAGCAAGAATACTACCGTGGGTTGACATTTCCTTCCCAGGGGATCTTTCCAACTCAGAGATCAAACACATGCCTCCTGTGTCTCTTGCATTGGCAGGTGGATATTTACCACTGTGCCACCTGGTATAGTATTCTAATATCAATCAACATAATTTATGATGCGGTATAATTAGCATATAATTGTCTAAGTACATATGGATAAAGCATTTGACAATATGCAACATACATTTCTAGTAAACTAGGAATAGAAGGGAACTTCCTCAACCAGATAAGGATCATTAGAAAATAATAATATGGCTTTCACCATAATAACTGGAACAAGACAAAAGTGTTTGTTTTCACCTTCTATTTTCATTATGGGAAAATTTTAGCCAATAGGCAGAAATTAGAGACTAAATCTATCCAGATGGGAGAGAAAGATATAAAACTATATTCAGAAAACAGACCATCTAAATAGAAAATCAAAGGGGATCTATTAAACAGCAACACAAAACTCACATGATAAGTAAATTTATCATGATTACAGTGTGCCATATTATTGTATAAGATCAATTTACTTCCATATTAATAACAAATAAATATTTAAATAAAATGGTGCCATTTATGATAATATCAAAATATCAATTTCTTAGGAAATAAATCTGAAGTAAAATACCCAAGATTTGATCTGTACTCTGTAAAGTACAAAATATTGCTGAGCGAAATTAAAGAAAACATAAATAATCAGTGAGATATATTTTCTTCATGAATCAGAAGACTATTATTATTATAATGTCAGTTGTCCCCAGATTGATCTAAAGATTCAATATAATTACAAACAATATCACAACAGACTTATATTTGTGGAAAATGCCACATTAACATTGAAGCCTGGAGAATTCCATGGACAGAAGAGACTGGTGGGCCATAGTCCATGGAGTTACAGAGTCAGATATGACTGAGAAACTAACTAAATCTCATGCTAAAATGTGAAAAATCTAGAATAATCAAATCAAATTTGTAAAGGAAGAATAAGTTGGAGGGAAATTTATTTTAGTCCATGGGATCACTAAGAGTCAGACATGACTGAGCAACTTCACTTTCACTTTTCACTTTCATGCATTGGGGAAGGAAATGGCAACTCACTCCAGTGTTCTTGCCTGGAGAATCCCAGGGACAGAGGATCCTAGTGGGCTACCATCTATGGGGTTGCACAGAGTTGGACACGACTGAAGTGACTTAGCAGCAGGACTTATAAAGCATTAGTATTCAATACAGTGTAGAACTGACAGGAAGATAGACAGTCAATGTGACAGAATAAAGTTCAGAAGGTAAACCCATACTTATATGAACAACTGATTTTTGGTAAAGATGCAAAGACAGTACAAGGGAGAAAGCATTGTCTTTTCAACAAATGATGTTTAATATCCATATGCAGAAAATAAAATAACAAAATGCACCATACCTCATATCAATTTAACAATATGGATCATAGACCTACATGTGAAACTTAAAACTATAAAATTCCTAGAGCAAATAGTATAGCAGATAAAATTTTGTGTTAAGATATTATAACAATAGTATGATCCATAAAAGAACAAAATAAACTTTAAAAATTTGCTCTTGGAAAAACACGGTTAAAGGGATAAAAATATGAGCCACAGACTGAGAGAAATAGCTAAAATATAAATGATAGGTCATACCAAATGGTGACAAAGATTTGGAAGAAATAGAATGTTCATTCAATTCTGGTGAGCATGTAAAATGGTAAAATCATTTGGGAAAACCATTTTAGCAGATTCTTAAAATGTTAAATATGATCATAGCCATGTGACCTAATAATTCTTCTACAAAATTTCTGTATATTTAATCAGAGATATAAAAACTCATGCTTATACAAAGATTTGTACATGAATGAACATAGCAGCTATATTTGTAATATCCAATCACTAGAAATCACCCTTATGCTTATCAACAGATTAACAGGTGAGCAGATTGTGTTTTATCCATACAAAAGGACACTACCCAGAAATAAAAATGGACACAGCAATAATATGCTCCGTAGAAGAATCTCAGTATTTATGCTGAGTGCTAGAAGCCAAGCAAAAGAGAGAATGTTATACATGATTCCATTTGTGTAGCTCTCCAGAGAACACAAACTAATGAACAGTGATAAAAAAAAAAAGATAAAGTGGTTTCCTGGAGATGGAGAGAATTATTGGTAGGAAGGTTAAAAAAGGGCACACAGAAATTTCTGGAATTGGTGGATACGCTCATAGTCTTGATTGTATTGATGGTCTCACCAGTGTATACAAATTCCAAAACTCATTAAATTGTGTATTCTATATATGCGCACTCTATATATATTATATATATATATAGCATGTTAATTTTACTCTGTAAAGCTGTTAAAAAAACAATGCAAACACTGTCTTGAAGGAGAATAGCCTGGACCATGCAAAGTGGGAAAAAAAACAGTGCACAGATCTGGGGATTTTTCTGTGAAAAATTCTTAAGAGTAGAGAAGCAGTAATGGGAAAAGGAAGCTTCACATTTAATTATCTGCTGATCTCCTTCCCTGATATTTCCCACAACTCAGCCAAGAGCATATCTATAAGTATCTAAATGCTGGGAAACTGGGGATCTAGGGAACACTGCCACTGGGAATCTAGGGCACAAGTCATTGTTCATCACCTCCCACTGTGTAGAAGAACCACTGACAGCCATGAGAAAGATCAAGAAAGATTTCATAATAGAGATCTAGGCAGGGATTGCCTGGTGACGAAAAAATCAAAACCAAACCAAATCCAAACAAATGAATTCATTAAATGAACTTCTGCCCCCCAATTTTTTATTTTTCCTTTTATAGATTCTCTACACTCATAAACAAAACTTGGCAGGTCTTTTGTAGTAACACTTGCTTTTAGTTATAAATTCTTTAACATGTTAAGAAAATGTTGTGCTTTCAGTTTATAATGGGTTTATAGGAAATGTATATTGAAGTTTAATATAGAAGTAAGCCATGTCTATGGAAACAATTGCTATTAACTTATTACTAAAGTTGATTTATTTTGTGAGACTTCCTAATTTTCAACCATCATCACTTTACTACTTGAAACTCTATCATAGAATAGCATGGTAATATAAGGCTGAAATAAATTCATTATAAAATATTAAGTATTAGGTATCTATACCTGTAAAAAATTAATTAGTACTTTTTTCAATTTGACTTTTTATTAGCAGAATTAAACTCAGTTTGTTAAAAAATTGTGAAGCTTTCTGTAGTTTCATCATTCTTCAGTAAAGTACATAAAAATGGATGTGTACTTCATTTATGTTATATTTTAAAGTCTTGGGATTCTGGATTCTGCATCTTTTACAGAACATATATTTCTTAACTCATTTTTGTATATCTTTATTTTAAAGAATTTATTTAAAGTGTTCATGAAATAGTTTCAAAAACTTATAATTTTTAGAAAGTAATTTCTAAGAGATACTCAAGTTTGTTCGCAAAGTAGTAGAAATAGATACTTTAAATATTAAATTTAAAAACTCTCTCAATTTGTAGCTTTATAAGCGACTTATTGTTTTGGTCTTCACCCCTTTCTTAAATACACATATTTAATGAATATATCTCTGATCTTGATTTCAAGATATTTGCATATATATTATTTATTATTCTTAAAAGTGGTCCTCTAATTCTTATTATTGATACACTATTTCTGTTTAATTGTTACTAATTTATACCTTTCCTTAAATACATTTTTATCATTTGTATTACTAAGTGTGGTTTCGTTTTTTAAATTTTCTTATTTCATAATGAAAAAATTTAACCCATGATATTTGATCAGAGTAAAGTTTTGGCTTCGTTCCATGAGCCCTGATGGGTATGATTCTGATTGTCCATAATTTTTAAACAGATGTTAATTACTTCTTTTGTTGTTTATTTTCAACCTAGTTTAGTTAAAAAGAATGCTATATTTTGGGTTTTGCATTTCTTTTTTTGGAGACATTTGAAATAATTCAATTTTTTTTTAAATTTTATTGCATTACTTTTACTTTGTAAAACAAATTGAGATGTTTCTATGTTGACCAGCACACACAATATTTTAAGTATTTTAGTCCCTGGGTGCAAAAATGTCTTGTTTCTTTCTGTGACATAGCAGTAAATATACAAACTATCTTAATCATTTTAAGCTGTTTAATTTCTTGCCTATCTATTGCTCTCTCAAAACTGAGAGATACATGTAAATTTCATGAAGTTTTCCACACTTAGTTTTACAGTGGCTCCTCCTTAAATCTCGATTATTTTATTTTTTAGTACAAATAGGTTGGTGTTTATATAGTTATTCTCTACTCTTTGCACATAGAATGTTTCTGGAGTTTTTATATCCTTTAGGAATAGTACAATTAGAAATATATACCAATATTTTTGTTCAGAAAAATCACTTTCACCTAAGTTCTCTAAAATTTTGAATTAATTTTGTAATCTTTCATTTAAAATTTTTTCTATATACTTTTCTACATATTAACATATAGGTTCTATACATGTCATATGTTATTTTTAAGTATGAATTTTGTTTTTTCAGTTTTAGAAATGACTCATAAAATAGTTTTAGATGAAATTTAAATTTTTCTTTAAGTCCACTTGAAATAATTCTTATGTGTAACTGACACATTCTTCACATTTTGCAATATGATTGCATGCCTTTTAACTTTATACTTTCTTATCTTTATTATCTTCAAAACGTATGTACCTTTCTTCATAATTCAAATAGGTGTCTTCATTTTTTCATTCTTTAAAGTTTTTAAATTTCTGGTTCCACTAATTATCTGAAAATTGAAGAAATGTATAAAATTTTATGCCTGCTCCTGAGACAAGACAAAGAATGTAGCATTTTTTTTCTCTTTCCCTTTTCTTCAAAAATATATTCTTATCATTATTTTAGATCTATCTTTATTAATATTATAAAATATATAATTATATATATTACACAATTATAATCTATTATATAATTTACACATATATATCTAGATAAATACTTAATGTTTTAAAGTTTATTTAGTTTGTATGCATTGAACAATGGTATTTTGGATTTTTTTGACTTCTGTTTTATATCATTGAATCCTTATGTTGCAGCATTAAAACCTGCTTGGCAAGGTGGAACTTTGCTTCACATTATTCTTGCATTTATCTAGAATGGGCAAGGTGGAACTTTGCTGCATATTATTCCTGCATTTACCTAGAATGTGTTAAGCTGTTGGAATGATATTATTTGAGATGTGATAAGCCAT
>SJYA01001729.1:1440188-1477933 GCA_006410615.1 Neotragus moschatus
CTTCCATCCAATCATTTTTCTGTTTTACTTCCTTTATCTCTTGTTAACTTCTGTATTTATCAAGAATTGACTTCTCTTTCACTTTCCTCTTTATCTATTTTGTAATCTCTCAGTATTTCCTAGCTTTTTAATTCCCTTTCACATTCAGAGTATTATTTTCAAATATTTCTTCTGTAACTTTAATTTTCAACAAGCTATTTAGATCTTTATGTCCTGTAATCCAGAGTTTTTCTCTGAAATTTGTTCTTTCTTTGAAATTTGCTCTTGTCTGCTTTTTTTTTTTTAATTTTTTTTCTCCCTTTCTTACATTCTCTCTTCTATTTTCTCATTCTGTTGCTTTTTCATACCAACACTCTTTCCGTTTTTGATACTCTATTCTCTTTGATGACTGTCAGATATCACTGTAACTTATCATGTCAAAGAAAAAGAACCATTTTGTGAACTGTTTCTCTAATCTTTTTCAAAGCTTTTAATGATATTGATTTTTCTTTCATTTCTTTTTGTTCTGTCATATATTGTTACCAATCTCATATGTTCTTCCTGAATGAAAGAAATATTGGTTCAGATACAGTATTGCAAAGACACAATGGGGCAGGGCCAACTACAGTGTCCAAAGGTGAGGTTGTGCAAAGTCCTTCTCAAATATACAGCAACACTAGAAGTCAGCCTGAGATGCTTAAAAGCTTAATTTCAAATTCTAGCAAGTTTTTACCCAATTTTTTACTGTAATGAGTTACTATCTTTCTCTAGGCTGCCTGATGTTACTATGTAGGTACAGTATCTTTTGTTGAGATTTACAGATTGTGTGTGTGTGTTTAAACTGAAGTATAGTTGATTTACTATCATTTTAGTTTTGAGTGTACAGCATAGTACATCAATATTTTTATCAATGAGGCTCCATTTAAAGTTATCATAAAATATTGATTATATTCCTCGTTCAGTGCAGTATATACTTGCAGCATATTTATTTTATATATAGTAGTCTGTAGCTCTTAATCACCTGCTCATATCTTGCCCCTTCGTCACGCTCTCACCCCTAGTAATTACTAGCTTTTTCTCTATATCTGTGTCTATTTATGTTTTGTTATATTCGTTTATCTTTAATGTTTATAGATTCCACAAATAAGTGATAGCATAAAGTATTTATCTTTCCTGTCTGACTTATTTTACTAGAAATAATACCCTCCCAGTTTATCTATGATATTGATGCAAATGGCAATATTTCACTCTTTTTGTGGCTAAATAGCATCCATTAAATATATACTGCTTCTTTATCCATTAGTCTGTTGATGAACACTTAAATTGCTTCCATATATTGGCTATTGTAAATAATGTTGCTATGAACATTGGGGTGAGTGTATCTTTCCAAACTAGATTTTTCATTTTCTTTGATTTTATATACTCGGGGGTGGAATTGCTTGATCATATCATAGTTTTATAGTTTGTTTTCCAAGGAATCGCCACAGTGTTTTCTAGTGCAGTGACTGCACCAATGTGAATTCCTACCCAAAATATGCCCTTTTCTACACATATACACCCAAATTTGTTGTTTGTAGTCTTTTTATGATTATAATTTTGATAGGTGTAAGGTGACAGGTCATTGTGATTTTGATTTGCAGTTATCTGATGGTTAGCAACATTGAGAATCCTTTCATGTGCCTGTTGGCCATCTGTATATATTCTTTGCAAAATGTCTATCCAGATCTTCTATATATTTTAATCAAGTTGTTTGGTTCTTTTATATTGATTTGTATGTGCTATTTATATATTTTGGATCTTAACCTGTTTGTGTCATATTATTTGCAGATATTTTCTCCCATTCAGTGGGTGATCTTTTTATTTTACTAGTTGTCTCCTTTGCTATGTAAAAGTTTATAAGTTAAATTAGGTTCCATACATTTAGTCTTGCTTTCATTTCCTTTACTTTAGGAGACAGTAACAAAGAAAAATATCACTGTACTATATGTCAAAGTATTATCTTTATGCTTTCTTGCAGGAGTCTTATGGCTTATGGTCTTAAGGCCTTTAACCCACTTTATTTTTCTGTGTGATATGGGAATATATTCTACCTTCATTCTCTTGCATGTAGCAGTCCAGTTTTCCCAGCACCACTTATTGAAGAGACCGTCTTTCCTCCATGGTATATTCTTGTCTTCTTTGTCGTAGAATAATAGGCCATACGTGTGTGAGCTTATTTCTGGGCTCTCTATTCTGTTCCATTGATCTATGTTTCTGTTTTTGTGCAATACTGTTTTGATGACTCTAGCTTATTTTAGGATTATTTGTTCTAGCTCAGTGAAAAAAATGGGCATTTTGATAGGGATTGAAATAAATCTGTATATTGCTTTGTGTATTATGGGCATTTTAACAATATTAATTTATCCAGTCAATGAATGCTAGTTTATCTTTAAATTATCTTTATTATTTCTTTGTATTATCTTCAATTTCCTTCATTACTGTTTATATTTTTCAGTGTATAGACCATTCACTTCCTTGGTTGTTTATTCCTAGATATTTGATTTTTTCTGATGTGATTTTAAACAGAATTATTTTCTCTTTCTGATAGTTCAATATTAGTTTATATGAAAGAAACTGATTTCTGCATATTAATCTTATATCTTGCTACTTACTGAATTCATTTATTAGTTTTCATAGATTTTTTGTGGTGACTAGGGTTTCCTTAATATAGCGTTGTGGCATGAAAATATTGATTGTTTTAATTCTTTCCTTCCAATTTGGATGCCTTTTATTTTTGTCAGGTCTGACTCCTGTGGCTAGCATTTCCAATACTATTTTATAGAATTGGCAAGAGTAGGGATTCTTGTCATGTTCCTGATTTTAGAGGAAAAGCTTTCAGCTTTCCATTGTTGAGCATAAAGTAGGCTATGGGTTTGTCATAAATGACTTTTTAAATAAGAAGATGTGTTCCCTCTATACTCACTTCAGTGAGGGTTTTTAACATGAATGAATGTTGAATTTTGTCAAGTGCTTTTTCTGCATCTATTGAGGTGATCATGTGATCTTTATCCTTCCTTTGTTTCCTTTTATTTCCCTACTAGTGATAGGCCTGTTAATATTCCTGTTCCCATGTAATTCAGTCTTGGAGGATTGGATGAATCTAGAAATTTTCTGTAGGTTGTCTAATATGTTGGCATTTAACTTCATAATATTCTCCTATGATTTTTTCTATCTGTGATATCAGATGATTTTCTTTCATTTTGTTTATTTATGCTCTCTCTCTCTTTTTATTAATAATCCTGGTTAAAGGCTTCTTAATTTTGTGTATCCTTTCAAAACACCAGTTCTTGGTTTTATTGATCTATTTGTGTGTTTTTTTCTGTCTCTTTTATTTCATTCTTGATATTTATGATTTTCTTTCTTCTGATGACTTTGGGCTTTGTTTATTCTTCTTTTTCAAATTTCTTTAGATAGGAGTTTAAGTTGTTCAGTTGATATTTTTCTTGCTTCTTAGGATAGCTTTGTATTGCTTGTATTCCCTCTTGGATGCTTTCCTTTTGGTGTAATTGCGGCATCCCATAGATTTTTGGAAAATTGTGTTTTTGTTTTCATTTGCCTCACGCTAATTTATTATTTCCTTTCTGATTTCTTCATGATCTTCTGTGTTTCAGTGGCGTGCTGTTTGGTTTACAAGTGTTTGCATTTGTCCTATTTTTCTTCTTATAATTGAATTCTAGTTTCATGCTGTTGTGATTGCAAAAGATGCTTGATAGAATTTTTATCCTTCTAAATTTTTGAAACTTGTTTTGTAGCCTAGTGTGGAGAACATTTCATGTGCACTTGAAAAAAAATGGTATATCACTGGTTTTGGATGGACTGTTCTGTGCTTAGTCACTCAGTCATGTCTGACGCTTTGCGACCCTATGGACTGTAACCTGCTAGGTTCCTCTGTTCATGGGGATTCTCCAGGCAAGAATACTGGAGTGGATTGCTATGCCCTCCTCCAGGGGATCTTCCCAACCCAGGGATCAAACTCAGGTCTCCCACATTCCAGGCATATTCTTTACAATCTGAGCCACCAGGGAAGCCCAGACTATCAGATCTGTTAAATCTAACTGATCTAGCCTGTCATATAAGAATATATCTCTCACTGATTTTCTATCTGGATGATTTTTCTTTGATGTAAGCAGGTTATTAAAGTCCCCTGCTATTATTGTGCTATTGTCTATTTTCCCCTTTATGTATGTTAACATTTGCTTTATATATTTAATTGCTACTATATTAGTTGCACATATTTTAGCACGTGTTATACCTTCTACTTGTATGGAAATATATTCAGTAAGAAGGCATACTTAATAAATGCAGTGTATTCTGACTCCTTCATTGACTATTTCCCTGTCTCTCTTCCTGTGCCTTGGCACACAATAATGTTGAAATTTAGGACAATTAGGGGGCTGTAATTACCCAAATTTAAAAAAAGGAAAAAAAAATTCCATGTTTCTACCTTTAAATCAAGGTTAGTTAAGAAAACATCTTGAAGGCCAAGTTGGGACAAAACATAGGCCTCTTTAAATACAAAGAAAAAGTTCTTGAAGGAATTAAAAGTGCTACTCCTATAAACACACAAATGGTAAGAAAAGAACATGAAACAGCCTTTTTGCTTAAATGGAGAAAGTGATCTGCAGAGAAGATCAAATCAGCAACAATTACCCTTTAAGCTAAAGCCTGTCTGTTCTAGAGAAAGACCCTGATTCTATTCAATTTTATGGAGGCTGAGGGAGGTAAGGCAGCTACAGTAAAAAGTCTGAAGTTAGCAGAGGTTGGTTCACAAGGTTTAAGGGAAAAAGTCATTTCCATAACATGAAAGTGAAAGCAGAAGCAGCAAAGGCTGATGCAGAAACTGCAGCAAGTTTATACTGAAGATCGAGACAAAATGAAATGATAGAATTCCCTACTCTAGACAACAGATTTTCCAGCATGGATTAGACAACTTATACTGGAAGAAGATGCCATCTAGGTCTTCAAAGCTAGAGGGAAGAAGTTATTGCTTGACTTGAAAACTTCAAAGTATAGGTTGATTCTCTTATCAGGGGCTAATGCAGCTGGTGACTTTAAATTGAACCCAATGTTCACTCACCATTTCAAAAATTAAAAAGCCTTTACAAATATGCTAAATTTACTCAGCCTGTACTCTATAAGTTAAACAACAAACTCTGGATTTATTTACAACACAGTATACAAATATTTTAAACCCACTCTTCAGACCTGCTACTTAGAAAAAAATTTCTCCTATCAAAAAGATTTCCCTTTATCAAACATCTGGACACCTAAGAGCTCTGACGGATGTGTGCAATGAGAATGATACTGTTTTTATGTCTGCTAACATAACATTCATTCTGTAGTTCATGGATCAAGGAGTAATTTTGACTTTCAAGTGTTTTTGTTAAATAATTATACATTTCTTAGCTGCCATAGATAAACTGAGCTTGGCTTCAGTTCAGTTTAGTTCAGTCACTTAGTCGTGTACAACTCTGCGACCCCATGGACTGCAGCACGCCAGGCTTCCCTGTCCATCACCACCTCCCAGCAGCTTGGCTTGCTGCTGCTGCCGCTGCTGCTAAGTCGCTTCAATCGTGTTCAACTCTCTGCGACCCGATAGACAGCAGCCCACTAGGCTCCTCTGTCTCTGGGATTCTCCAGGCAAGAATACTGGAGTGGGTTGCCATTTCCTTCTCCAGTGCATGAAAGTGAAAAGCGAAAGTGAAATCGCTCAGTCGCGCCCGACTCTTAGCGACCCCATGGATTGCAGCCTAGGAGGCTCCTCCCTCCATGGGATTTTCCAGGCAAGAGTACTATAGTGGGACAGCTTGGCTTACCTCTGTGCAAAGTCAGTCTACAAGCTTTTTGAAAGGATTCATTATTCTATATGCCACGGAGACCATTTCTGATTCGTGGATAGAGATTAATATATCAACATTAAGTGAGGTTTGAAAGTAGTTGATTCCAACCCTCATGAATGATGTTGCAGTGTTTAAATTTTCAGTGGAGAAAGTAACTGCGGATATGATAGAAATAGTAAGAGAACTAAAATTAGAAATAGAACCTAAAGACATAACTGAATTGATGCAGTCTTGTGATAAAACATGAAAGGATGAGGACTTGTTTCTTATAGATGAGTAAAGAAAGTAGACTCTTGAGACAGAATCTACTCCTGGTGAAAATGCTTTAAGGATTAGTTAAATGGCAAGAAAAGACTTAGAATATGATACTGCTGCTGCTGCTGTCCCTTCAGTCGTGTCCAACTCTGTGCGACCCCATAGACGGCAGCCCACCAGGCTCCCCCATCCCTGGGATTTTCCAGGCAAGAGTACTGGAGTGGGGTGCCATTGCCTTCGCCAACTACTAGCATAGTCAATAAAACCACAACAGTTATCTTTTATTTTGAAAAGAAAAAATAGGTAAAAAATGCTACCTAAGGGCATTGCATGCTCAGATAAATTATTAGTGGAAAGAATGGTCAGTTATGTAGCAAACTTATTCCTTGTTTTAAGAAACTGCCATCATGTAGCAAACTCATTTCTTATTTTAAGAAATTATAGTAGTCACACAGTCTTTAATGGGTAGTCTTTTACCCGCTCTGTTCAGTCAGTAGCTGTCAACATCAGGGGAAGATGTCCACCAGCAAAAGGTTTTGTAAAACAAGCATCCTCCAATTGAAAATAAATAAATTTAAGAAAATAAGAAAAAAAGAATTGCTGAAGGTTCAGCTGATGGTTAGCTTTGTTTAGCAAATAGTTTTTTTTTTTTTTTTTTGCTTTTTTTTTCTTGTTGTTGTTGGGTTTTTTTTACTTTACTTTAAATTACAATACTGTATTGATTTTGCCATACATCAACATGAATCTGCCACGGGTGTACATGGGTTCCCAATTCTGAACCCCCCTTCCACCACCCTCCCCATTATAGTTGTACCTTGTTTTTCTTTAGATGCAATGCTATTGCACACTTAATAGGCTACAGAATAGTGTAAACATATCCTTTATATGTGCTGGAAAACCAAATTTGTGTGACTCACTTTATTGAAATATTCACTTTGAGTGATCTGGAACTGAATCCCCAGTATCAACTAGGTTCAGTTCAGTCATGTCCAACTCTTTGCAACCCCATGAATCTCAGCACGCCAGGTCTCCCTGTCCATCACCAACTCACGGAGTTCACTCAGACTCACGTCCATCGAGTCAGTGACGCCATCCAGCCATCTCATCCTCTGTCATCCCCTTCTCCTCTTGCCCCTAATCTCTTCCAGCATCAAGGTCTTTTCCAATGAGTCAACTCTTCGCATGAGGTGGCCAAAGTATTAGAGTTTCAGCTTTAGCATCAGTCCTTCCAATGAACACCCAGGACTGATCTCGTTTAGGATGGACTGATTGGATCTCCTTGCAGTCCAAGGGACTCTCAAGAGTCTTCTCCAGCACCACAGTTCAAAATCATCAATTCTTCAGCACTCAGCTTTCTTCACAGTCCAACTCTCACATCCATACATGACCACTGGAAAAACCAAAGCCTTGACTAGACGGAACTTTGTTGGCAAAGTAATGTCTCTGCTTTTTAGTATACTCTCTAGGTTGGTCATACCTTTCCTTCCAAGGAGTCTTTTTTAATTTCATGGCTGCAATCATCATCTAGGTATGCTTGTATTAGTATTTTGCAGCAAGACAGGATAGTAAAAGTTATAATGACAAAAATAGCCTCTTCTTGTAAGTACTTTTCTTCTGTGGACTACAATTCCCATAAACTACTTCTGCTTTTCTTACTACTAGATATACCCTTATAATGGAGGAATATGAATCTCTGTGGAGACATTATATTTTCTCATAATAATTTTTTACACTGTTTCAACTTTATTCCAATTTTATGGAATTTTATGAAAATATACTTTAGTAAAATATGTACTATACTGTCAATGTTCCCAGACATCTTTATAAGATAATCTCTCTTTTTTTTTTTTCAGTTTATTTTCCTTTGCTGTGCATATGTGCTAAGTCACTTCAGTCATGTTTGATTCTGCTGCCCTACAGACAGCACCAGGCTCCACTGTCTATTGGATTCTCCAGGCAAGAATACTGGAGAGAGTTTCCAGGCCCTCCTCCAGGGAATCTTCCCCACTCAGGGATTGAAACCCCATCTCTTATGTCTCCTGCAATGGTAGTTGGGTTCTTTACCACTAGCGCCACCTGGGAAGCCCTATTTTGCTTTATGTCTCATCAAATAGACTCAGTCTTCAAACAGTTGCTTATTGGACAAACAGGTAAAAGTGGTACATATTCTGGGTCTTTCCATATATGGATGTGTCTCTCTGTTTTCTCCATACTTATAATCTAGCTAAACTGAACCTAAAGTTATTTTGGAGCACATGCTGCTATATTTCTGATATTTAGGATTAAATATAAGAAATATGTTTGAGAACTATAAATGAAACTTGGGTGGTCAATTCTCTGTGGTGCATACTGGGACCATAATGTTAAGGTCAGAGAATATGAATGAGAATCTACTGCTTGTATGTCATTTTATATTTATGAAAAAAAGTATGTGACTTTTGTATCTGAAAAATATAATAGTTAACTGTTATTAGTTATCTTAAACTGAATAGGCTTAACCCACCAAATTTTAAAAGAAATTAATTAAATACATCTATTCTAATATCTATTCTTCCTTGGTGGCTCAAACGGTAAAGAATCTGCCTGCAATGCAGGAGACAGGAGATGCAGGTCCAGTGCCTCAGCTGGGAAGATTCTCTGGAGAAGGGAATGACTACCCACTCCAGTATTCTGGCTTGGAGAATTCCAAGGACAGAGGAGCCTACTGGGCTATAGTCTATGGGGTCCCAAAGAGTTGGACATGACTGAAGGACTAACTCTAATAGATACAAAATATAATATATCTTTATATAGCAGTTGAATAATTTCAATAGCAATTCTCAAAATATGAACACATTTAACACTCAAGGTAGTATGTCCTCTTGCAAGAGGCTTGTCACTTCCACTATACAAATGTCTATCTCTTATCATACTTCAAATCTGCTTGGAGTATTATACTGATAATACTAAGGAAGATAAATGATGAGAAAGACAATATTCAGAAAACGAAGATCATGGCATACGGTCCCATCACTTCATGGGAAATAGATGGGGAAACAATGGAAACAGTGTCAGACTTTATGTTTTGTGGGCTTCAAAATCACTGCAGATGGTGACTGCAGCCATGAAATTAAAAGTTGCTTACTCCTTGCAAAGAAAGTTATGACCAACCTAGATAGCATATTCAAAAACAGCAAAATGAATACAGTATTATAAAGCAAAACAAATTTAAAAATAAAAATTTANACAGTGTCAGACTTTATGTTTTGTGGGCTTCAAAATCACTGCAGATGGTGACTGCAGCCATGAAATTAAAAGTTGCTTACTCCTTGCAAAGAAAGTTATGACCAACCTAGATAGCATATTCAAAAACAGCAAAATGAATACAGTATTATAAAGCAAAACAAATTTAAAAATAAAAATTTAAAAATAAATAAAAAAAGGATGTTGAATGGATGTTAAATTTTGTCAAAGGCCTTCTCTTCATCTGTTGAGATAATCATTTGGCTTTTATTTTTCAATTTGTTAATGTGGTGAATTACATTGATTGATTTGTGGATATTGAAGAATCCTTGCATCCCTGNTGAGAGTCCCTTGGACTGCAAGGAGATCCAACCAGTCCATCCTAAAGGAGATCAGCCCTGGGATTTCTTTGGAAGGAATGATGCTAAAGCTGAAACTCCAGTACTTTGGCCACCTCATGCGAAGAGTTGACTCACTAGAAAAGCCTCTGATGCTGGAAGGGATTAGGGGCAGGAGGAGAAGGGGACGACAGAGGATGAGATGGCTGGATGGCGTCACTGACTCGAAGGACGTGAGTCTGAGTGAACTCCGTGATTTGGTGATGGACAGGGAGACCTGGCGTGCTGAGATTCATGGGGTTGCAAAGTGTTGGACACAACTGAGTGACTGAACTGAACTGAACTGAATACATGAGAGTCATTAGCAGTTAAAAATCTTGTACAGGTTTTGACTTCTACTGTAGTACAGCTACAATTCTTGTATGTTATAAGTGGTAATTGTTGTTTTTGTTTTGTTTTAATACTAAATTGTTTAAGTATCTTCCAAGACTATGAAAATTATTCTTCAAGCTCTGTAGACCATGATTTTGAAATAATGAAAACTTGTAAAGATGCATGCTATTTTAAATGTTGAATGTTTCCTATAACAGGATAGTTTAGTTTATTTTTGTGAACTAGCTATTCTTGGTTCTTTGTCTTGTTGATTTGTGCAATCATAAGTCAGAGTTTATTTTATAGACAGTTGCTTAAATATTTTGAGTATCATTCCCTAGTTCTCCAAATCACAGTAAAAGTAGACTTCTAAGAAAGACTGGTAAATTGTAGATTAATCGCAGTTCTGTGTAAGTATAAACCTGAAAGACCACCTGTGGCTATAACTCATGTGTTCTCTGCAAAGGGTAATATTTGCACAGGTTCAGACAGATTATAGTCTTCTGCACTACAGGCAATTTGAAGAGATCAGTAGTAAACATCATATAGCGGTATTGAAAAATCAAGATATATAGAGACCATTTGACCATCGTTACATTCTCTGGTGGCTCAAAGGGGAATGAATCTGCCTGCAATGAAGAAGATTCAGGCTCAGTCCTTGGGTTGGGAATACCCCCTGGAGAAAGAAATGGCAACCCGTTACAATATTCTTGCCTGGAAAATTCCATGGACAGAGGAACTTGGTGGGTTACAGTCCATAGGGACTTGTAAAGAGTCGAACAGAGCTGAGTGATTTTTCACTTCACTTCACATGTATTAATATTACTAATATGTATACTTGGTATATATACTATTATACTTGGGTAATATTTTATAACTTTTTTGGAGTCACAAATAGATATGGATTATTAAAGCCCTTTGTACGTGTATCAAACATATAAGTGTATTGTGTAAGACTCATTCCAGTACCAGGTTCAAACATGGCAAAGGCAATAAGTGATGGATAAGAAGAGAGTTTGTGAATAAGTTTATTAATTCCATAAATTCATATTTGTTTTGTACTTGTACTAAAGAGCAACTTGTTATTTTCCTTGATAGATCTGAAAATGTCATTTTAAGATTCCTTTAAATTTTCAATATTCTGCTCTTTCCACTTAATTTTTAAATTTTCATTATTTAAATGGTATTCACAGTTCTTCAATATGTTGTAAATTATTTGTGAGAACAGAAATATTTAGCTATTTAATTTTACATTCTTACTGCATCTATGTTATTTCTGATGTCTCTTTCCATTCAAGTGAGAGGAGAACTTTCAGAATATAAGTCTGTCATTTTTAGAGGTTTATCACAAGAGTTGGAAATTAGTGTTATCATCTCTTTGGTGTTATTTATTTCTTCATCTCAGTGGACTAATTTAAAAGTATACATAGGCTAGTGATCAATCATGCCATACATCTAAACTTTAAAATAGTTTTTTAACTTGCTAAATAATATGTCTTTTTTCATAAGAGGTATGCAATTATATGTGATTATAATTATTTTGTCTTTGTAACTTATAATCTAAAGTATTTTACTGTGTCCTTTTTTAAGGTTAAACACAAAATAAATATAGTTTCTTACACAAATATCTGTAAAGGGTAATTTTATTGAGAGACAATTTTATTAATTTTTTTTAAGACAGGAAATATCCCCTCTCCTCTCCTTTTTGTCTTTCTCTAAAGAGGAAGAGAAAGGACACAATAATCAATTTTTCACTTGTTTCTGAAATCCATTAGTTCATGTATTTTCAATTTCTATGAGAATAACTGCCATTACTATTTTTTCTGATGAACCTGTTTTGAGTTGGAAGGAAATGTATATTCCAATCAATGTGAAGCAACAGCTAATTAAAATAGTCTTCATGATCATGACTTAATTTTGGAAGTGGTAACTTTGTAACAATCTCAGAATATTTATTGTGCTCCAATAAAGTGTTATATAAGTTTAAAATTTATTTAAAAAATGCAGCCTTTCCTTTGAGGAAGTACAAGGATGAAGTTGACATTCCCCATTTTTGTTGAGTGCCTCCAGGGCTGTCTTCTCAAGAAATCTTGGGTCACACTCCTGCTATGAAAATCTCCTTGACTTCTTTTCTCTTCCTGATAACATCCAAATTCTTAACCTCTTTATAATCTTTATGACCTGATTTCAAACCTTCTATTCAAACCAGAATTAAAATTCTGCTAATTCCCATTATACAGTCGTTTTTGTTTTGTTTTGTTTTTCCCCCAGCATGAGCACTTTGGTTCACAACTATAAAGAAACAGCACATTTTTCCTCTCGGTGTCAATTGTTATTTGCCCTATTTTATCTACTTGGAAAATCACCCTTATTTAAGATCCAGTTCAGATTTTATCTTCAACTCTCCAAGTGACTTAGTGGTACACTCTCAAGCTCTGCGTGCTCTCTCTTTCTGGCAAGTTTACATATGTGACCTACTTTAAAAAAAAAAACAAAGCAAAACTCCTTGTTTACATACCATACTCCACATATGAATTTGAGCTTCTATATTGTACTTATCTTTAATACCTAGGAGTCTTGTAAATTGTCTGACACATAAAATATTCTCAAAAATAAATTTTAAAAGTAAATTATAGTCTGAAGTACACATTAAATATTATAAATAACTGAATGACCAGAAACCAATGTGGAACTTATAATCCTACCTGAGATTCGGATTCATTGAGAATTTTTGTTTTTAACCTGAGTTTTCCTCATCTTTCTATAACAATTCCATGTCTAGATATTCCTCAGTGTTCTCCATTGATTAACATGTCATTGATTTCCATTTGTTCTTGGGTAAATTCAAGTTATAATAATTTAAACCAGTAATTTCAAGATTGATCTTAATTAACTATTAAAACACTAAAGGAAGAGTGAGTTTACCAATACAAAGAAAAAACTCTGAGAATGTTTTTTAACTGTGTGTATGTGTTAGTCACTCAGTTGTGTCTGACTCATTGCAGCCCCATGGACTATAACTCTNCAAGTTATAATAATTTAAACCAGTAATTTCAAGATTGATCTTAATTAACTATTAAAACACTAAAGGAAGAGTGAGTTTACCAATACAAAGAAAAAACTCTGAGAATGTTTTTTAACTGTGTGTATGTGTTAGTCACTCAGTTGTGTCTGACTCATTGCAGCCCCATGGACTATAACTCTCCAGGCTCCTCTATCCATGGAATTCTCCAGGCAAGAATACTGGAGTGGGTTGCCATTCCCTTCTCCAGGGGATCTTCCCAACCCAGGGATCAAACTTGAGACCTCTGCACTGAAGGCAGTTTCTTTACCATCTGAGCCACTAGGGAGGCCCACCATTTAACTTTTTAGCCTTTGCATTTAATCACGTAAACTAATTTTAAAATTAGAGTTATACTTTCTAGCATCAAGATTGTTTTGAGGATGTCTAAAATGTATTTCTACTTAAAATACTAAAATATATAAGTTTAGGGAAACTTTGTTAAAATTCCAAAGTCTCTGTGCAGTGAGAGAGTGTTCTTGACCTTGAGATTATTAAAAGACAACTGTAAAAAAGCCCTCATATTCTAGACCAGTTTTGAATCCATGGCCCCTTTGCCGTTTCATGTCAGACTTGAGAACAGAGACATCTTTTCAGATACAGAAAACTAACCTGGCCAAAATATATGAATGATTCATGATCTAATACAGTACAAGCCACCACAAAGAGACAGACCACTTAAATGTGCTAGAAAAAATAATATATATTGAAAATACCAGAAAAAAATTGTCATTGGGCTATAAAAAATAACTCAATCTTTCTGCCCAAGGAATCTCCTGTTGCTAACTGAAGTGCTCGGTTACCCAGAAGACAAAACACCTAACTTGGTGCCTCAGACATTGCCTACTGCCTACTTATGGATGCCACTATTTGCTTCTTAAAATGTTTGTGCCTAGGCACTTTTCAGTTACACTCAAACCAGTCAAATAAATGCAACCCAACTGTATTTCACTATGTTATGGTTTAACGGTAACACAACAACACATTTAGACAAGCCTCCTAAAACTGACTTACAATGATGCAAAAACAAAAGAAAATCTTACTTTGAAGTATTTTTAAAAGGTCTATATAAAGTAGATAAAATCTCTGACTTATGACAATCAATACATTCAAGCTATTGTTAAAGATACTTACCATCTCATCTATACAGATGGTCAGCTTGCTTCATCAACCAAAAATAATGTTACTAAAATTTTTTAGTAGATCAACTTTCTTTTTCACACCAATAACTTTCATGAGAAGAGCTGTCCCAGAAATCAACCCCCAAAGTTTTTTGCAGTTCACTCATTTAGATTTCAATTCACACTCAAGGTAATTTTTGTTCTCTGCATAGAGCTTTACACCAAAGAGGAAATTTCACTCAAGTCTTCTTTCTCAGACTTTGACATCCTTTGTTATTTACTCATCTATTACCTATTTGAATTTAAAAATGTCCTATGTCTTCTAGATTTCACTCAAGACACAGAATTCATGTATCAAATATAAATGATCAGATGATAGATAGATGTGCATTATAACTTAGAATCTCATGGCATTTTAACCCAATAACTTGAAAATTTATATTAGATAAAATATATCTTGAGAGGTGGAACAAACAGATTTTATTGTTCATGAGTTAATACTAATTCATTCTAGTAAATGAAATACATTCCAAATAAATAAAATGAATAGTAAATTTTTAAAACCTGATTTTGAAAGTGATACATGTAGTTACTAGCATTAAATAATAGAAGGATGAAAGATATTTTCCCATGTCATCTTACATCTAAAAATACACCAGTCAACATATTATAAAATGATTTTGAATTTCTTTTGAATTTGTCATATAATTATTATCTTCTTCTGTGGATCAATACCTCTCTAGAATCTTTGCCAAGTTTTATTCTTTAATATTTTCAAATAGAATGAAAAATTAATGATATGTCCTATTTTATCTTTCAAAAATATTTATATAGGATTTTAATATTCAAAAATACATTGTTTTCCAGTAATTTATATTTCTTTTTTTTTTCTTTCTTTGCCTTTTCATTTACTTCATGAAGTCTCAAAAACCTCATGTAGGGTATTTGATTTAAAATTCAATGCCTTGTAGGAAATTGAATGAGAAATAAAGGTTCCTCTCTTCCTTCACAGTTGGAATAAAGATTGGCGAAATTGTATTGGAAAAAAGCACGAGCAGCTTCAAGTTGGTGAAAATCAGCCATCATAGTTCATATCATGCTTCCCCCATTCATTATCATCTTTTTACTGAAGTCACTAATTCAAACTCAGGAAAAGTTTAGCTACATATTGCTTTGAAACACAATATTTCATTTGGTATTTTAGAACATTTATTCATTATTTTCATATACCTGGTTAGAAATTAGAGTTAGACTCTAGTTTTATGTCCTAAAAATTGCAACCAAACATTCAATCCAGGATTTTGAGAGAAACGCTGTAATCTCATGCTTATTGTCAGGTCCTAAAATAAATAGAAGAAATAAAATCAACCTCCACCCTCTTGTTTTGTTACATTGTAAGCTTGCTATGGGAAACAGGTTAACCTGGAGCAGTTGCCCTTATCCTTTGAATAATCATGCTGTCTTGGAAAAGGGGCTTTCAAATTTATGATTACATTTAAAGAATTTCCTACAAGTAATGCCTGAGACAAATACCACAGACTTCCAAAACAAACAAAAAACAATCTTACAATCTTCAATTAAAAAGGAAAGAACATGGAAAGAGAAACTAAGAGTGACTCCTAGTGCATGAGAAGCTGGGTGGTGGGATCTCTACCCTTGACATTTGTCTCTCCCTTCATATTGAACCTGGATGATCAATAGGCTCCACTAGCTAGAGAACCATGACTCTAGTTTAATTTCATCAAGCTTCTGTAATGAGTCATCTAGGCAAAAGTAGAGTCCACCTACTCTTGTCTGCTTAGTTCTCTAATGTGTAAAGAAGAGAAACCCTAATGGATTGCCTTGCGAAAGCCAGATATTGTTCATAGTTAAGTAGACAGGTTCAGGAACCAGATTGCTACATGTAAATCTCAGCTCTGCTTTATCCTAGACAGGTTACTTTGCTTCTCTGAACCTCATTTTTTTCTTCTGTAAAATGGAGAGAATATTAGACCCATGCATCACAGAGATGTAAACAGAATTAGGTGAGTTCACATACATATCAGTTTATAACAGGGCTTGTCACAGAGAATGTGCTCAGTATGTTAATTAACATTCATATTGCTTTTTCCTGAAGGGTACAAGTAGGTAGGCAGTGAATTAATAGTCTTAGTGGTAAGAGTTGACATTCTCTAGGCAGAGACTGAATAGATAGATGGCTAATACTGTGCTTTCATATAGATCATATCTGAAATATCAAACATCAACTCAAGGCCCTTTCAGATGTGGCAGCTTGGGGTGTGTAGTGATTCAGTGACTCTGTGTTGCATTTGGATGTGGACTTGAACTGCGTAGGAAAAAAAAAAAAAAATGAGCGAAAAACCTGTGAAGAACTCTTGCAGCCTGTCTGTCTGTCTCTGGCTCTCTCTCTTTCCCTCTGTCTCTGTCTTTCTGTCTCTAGATCTGCTCTGTCTCCCCACCCCCTCCCCCTCACACCCCTAAAACAACAAATTTTGAGTTTCAGAATGTTGGAGAGTGATGCTGAATGACTCACATGGGTTATTCTTTTTGTAAATTGTGAGCTTTTATGCCTGCACTTCCTTTTTACCCCCTGCTCCTGGCAGTGCTTAATTTGCCTGCTTTATTAATAGTGGCTGTATGGAGTAGGCAGAAAAAGATCTATCCAAGAACTGAAATGATGCATTAGTTGATTTGCTTGGGCCTGTTTGCCTTCAAGTTGGTGAATTGTGCAAGTGTCCAGTGAGCAGTCAGACATTAACCCTGAGTGAGGAGACTATTCATTTTTCATGACCTGTGTTCTTATTTCTTTGCATCTGCAGTTGCTAATATATTAAAATATAAAGAACACACTATCTGTTGGAAAAATAGGGCAAGAATTAGCACAAAGCATCTCTAAGGAAGACTGAGAACCTTCTGAATTATCTACTGCCAGGAAAGAGTGTGGAGATCTTTTGCCAATGCTCTGTTTCTCTTATCTTGTATGGTTCTTTTCACTTGATAATTTCCTCTTGAAAGTAGAAATCTACTAACACAAACTTCATTAATCAGGTAAAATTTGCTAAGATGGATATTCAGGCAATGCAGAGTAAATGAAAGAGCATGGGCCCAGGCAGACCCCATTCATACTTTATACCATATTCCAACAATTTCTGCATGCACTCTAACTCTGGGAAGTTCGCTCTTCTTATCTGGATGGTGGTGAATCACCATTATAGGCCGAATTAAGCTAAGGGTAAAGGGTCCAATGAGATCCTAGACAGGAAAACTTTGTGTCATAAGCAAGGTATTATTTGAAACGCTTTTTTTCCCCCTAGACATTTAGCTTTTTTTCTATTTCTGTATTATTTGAGTAACAGGTAGCTTACAGTCTTTATGAGAAGATGAAGTGTACACTGACTCTAAAGGGTCTGAGGACCTATGGGCATGAAAGAGAGGGGTCAGGAAATGGCATGAAGGAATGGCAAGATCCCTCCTCTAACCCTGAGACCCACTGTGCCTGCAAATGACTTACAGGGCAGTACTGTGCTGTGTACTTCCTGCAGGTCACGTCACTTTCACAATCAAAGTCACCTCCTGTTACCGATCTTTGTTTATAAGTTTGCAGAGATTAGTATCCTGCTAAGGTGGCACTCTCCAGCAACTCTGAGGACTTGCTTTTTGAAACCTTCAGTGCTTTTACAAAGTGTACTGCCTATTTGATCTTTTCTTTTTGTCAGATATATTTTGTCATCAGAAAAATATTCATTTCAGGAGTATTTCACTTCCTCTACAGTTTTATGGTGGGTGATAGCAAGCCTATTAAAAGATTCTCACACTCATTTTCATATTTTTAAAAATCAGACATTCACATTAATGAAAAGGTCAGCAAGGAAACAAAATAGCTTAAGAGACAGAAAACTCCTTATGGAAAAATAAATGCTGAATTACATAAAAATCTTTCACCATAAGGGACTGATCTACTAGCTTTTTTCTTCCTTTAAGAAAAGATAAAAACTGTAAACTCATATATGGTGATTATAACAGTGTCTTCACATCAGAGACTACTTACAGGCTTTTAGAAGTAAGTGCTTCTGAAATGATATAAACAAATACAAGTGCATTTTTTCTAATTGAATATCTTGAAACTCAGATTGTTTTCCAGGAAAAGAATTAGTATATGCAATGAAGTATCACCTCATATCTGTCAAGTGGCCATCATTAAAAAATCCACAAACACTAAATGCTAGAGAAGCTGTGGAGAAAAAGGACCCCTCCTACACTGTTTGTAGGAATGTAGATTGCTATAGCCAATGTGGAGAAGATAATGGAGGTTCCTTAAAAAACTAAAAAGAAAGCTGCCTATACAATCCAGAAATCCTACTATTGGGCATATATAAAAAAAAATCACAACTTAAAAAGACACATGTACCACAGTGTTCTTTAGAACACTATTTACAATCACCAGGACATGGAAAAACCTAAGTATCGTTTGACAGATGCATGAAGAAAGAAGATATGGTACATATACACAATGGACTATTGCTTGACAATAAAAATGAACAAAATTAAGTCATTTGCAAAAATGTGGATAGACTTATAGTCTTTCGTGCAAAGTGAAGTAAGTCAGAAAGAATAAAATAAATATTGTATATTAACACATTTATGTGGAATCTAGAAAAAAGTTGTACAGATGAACCTATTTTCAAGGCAGAAATAAAGACACAGATGTAGAGAATGGACATGTGAACAGGGAGGTGGTGAAGAGGAGGGTGGGGTGAATTGAGAGAGTTGCATTGACAATATACTATCAGTTCAGTTCAGTTACTCAGTTGTGTCTGACTCTTTGCAACCCGGTGGACTGCAACACATCAGGCCTCCCTGTCCATTATCAACTCCTGGAGTTTACTCAAACTCATATCCATTGAGTTGGTGATGCCATCCAGGTATCTCATCCTCTGTTGTCCCCTTCTCCTCATACCTTCAATCTTTCCCAGAATCTTTCCCAGAACCAAGGTCTTCTTAAATGAGTCAGTACTTCACATCAGGTGGCCAAAGTATTGGAGTTTCAGTTCTAGTATCAGTCCGTCCAATGGATATGCAGGACTGATCTCCTTCAAAATGGACCGGTTGGATCTCCTTTCAGTCTAAGGGACTCTCAAGAGTCTTCTCCAACACCACAGTTCAAACGCATCAATTCATTGGCACTCAGATTCCTTTACAGTCCAAGTCTCACATCCATACATGACTACTGGAAAAACAACAGCTTTGACTGGAAGTATCTTTGTTGACATGTAATGTCAATAAACTGTCTATGTTGGTCATAGCTTTTCTTACAAGGAGCAAGTATCTTTTAATTTCATGGGTTCAGTCACCATCTGCAATCATTTTGAAGCCCCCCAAAATAAAGTCTGTCACTTTTTCTACCGTTTCCCCATCTATTTGCCATGAAGTAATGGGACCAAATGCCATGATCTTAGTTTTCTGAGTGTTGAGTTTTAAGCCAACATTTTCACTCTCCTCTTTCACTTTCATCAAGAGGCTCTTTGGTTCTTCACTTTCTGTCATAAGGGTGGTGTCATCTGCATATCTGAGGTTATTGATATTTCTCCCCACAATCTTGATTCTAGCTTGTGCTTCAGCCAGTCCAGCATTTCTCATGATATCCTCTGCATATAAGTTAAATAAGCAGTGTGACAATATACAGCCTTGACGTACTCCTTTTCCTATTTGGAACCAGTCTGTTGTTCCATGTCCAGTTCTAACTGTTGCTTCCTGACCTGCATACAGGTTTCTCAAGAGGCAGATCAGGTGATCTGGTATTCTCATCTCTCTCAGTTTATTGTGATCCACACAGTCATAGGCTTTGGCGTAGTCCATAAAGCAGAAATAGATGTTTTTCTGGAACTCTTTTGCTTTTTCCATGATCCAATAGATATTGGCAATTTGATCTCTGGTTCTTCTGACTTTTCTAGTTCCAGCTTGAACACCTGAAAGTTCATGGTTCATGTTCTGTTGAAGCCCGGCGTGGAGAATTTTGAGCATTACTTTGCTAGTGTGTGAGATGAGTGCAATTGTGCAGTATTTGGGCATTCTTTGGCATTACCTTTCTTTGGGAGTGGAATGAAAACTGACCTTTTCCAGTCCTGTGGCCACTGTTGAGTTTTCCAAATTTGCTGACATTTTCAGTGCAGCACTTCCACAGCGTCATCATTTAGGATTTGAAATAACTCAACTGGAATTCTATCACCTTCATTAGCTTTGTTCGTAGTGATGCTTCCTAAGGCCCACTTGACTTCACATTCCAGGATGTCTGGCTCTAGGTGAATGATCACACCATCATGATTATATGGATTGTGAAGGTCTTTTTTCATAGTTCTTCTGTGTATTCTTGCCACCTCTTCTTAATATCTTCTGCTTCTGTTGGGTCCATACCATCTGCCCTTTATTATGCCCATCTTTGCATGAAATGTTTCCTTGGTATCTCTAATTTTCTTGAAGAGATCTCTGGTCTTTCCCATTCTATTGTATTCCTCTTTTTCTTTGCATTGATCACTGAGGAAGGCTTTTTTATCTCCTCTTGCTATTCTTTGAAATTCTGCATTTAAATGGATATATCTTTCCTTTTATCCTTGTGTTTCACTTCTCTTCTTTTCATAGCTATTTGTAAGATATCCTCAAACAACCATTTTGCCTTTTTGCATTTCCTTTTTTTGGTATGGTCTTGATCACTGCCTTCTCTACAATGTCACAAACCTCTGTCCATAGTTCTTTAGGCACTCTATCAGATCTAATCCCCTAACTCTATTTGTCACTTCCACTGTATAGTCCTAAAGGATTTGATTTAGGTCATACCTGAATAGTCTAGTGGCTTTTCTTACTTAAATTTAAGTCTGAATTTGGTAATAAGGAGTTCATGATCTGAGCCACAGTCAGCTCCNTAAGGCCAGAGACCATAAACCTTTAAGAAGAAAACATAGGCAGGAAACCAGAAACAAAAAGAAAAGAAATTGGGAGAAAATATTTGCAAACAATGAGACCAACAGGGGATTAATCTCCAAAACATACAAACAACTCATGCAGCTCAATGTCAACAAAACCAACAAGCTTATCAAAAAATTGGAGGAAGATATAAATAGACATTTCTACAAAGAAGAAAAGAAAAGCACATGAAAAGAGGCTCAACATTGCCATTAGAGAAATTCAAATCAAAACTAACGCGGTATCACCTCATACCTACTGAACGAATGGTCGTCATCAAAACATCTGCAAACAATAAATGTTGGACGGGGTATGGAGAAAAGGGAACCCTCCTACACTGTTGGTGGGAATGTAAACTGGTAGAGCCTATACAGAGAACAGTATGGAGGCTCCCTAAAATAACCAAAATAGAACTATCATATGACCCAGCAACCCTATTCCTGGGCATATATCCACTTAACTTGAAAAGTGCCCCAGTGTTGATTGCGGCAATATTTACAATAGCCAGGACATGGAAGCAATCTAAATATTCAGCAAAAGGAATGCGTAGAGAAGATGTGGTATATATATGCAATGGTGTATTACTCAGCCATAAAAGAACAAAATAATGTCATCTGCATCAACATGGATGGACCTAGAGATGACCACACTGAGTGAAGTTAAGTCAGACAGAGAAAGGCAAATATCATATGATATCACTTGTATGTGGAATCTAAAGAAGAAGGGCACAAATAAACTTATCTACAAAACAGAAATAGAGTTAGAAAATAGATAGATGTAGAAAAACATAGTTACCAGGACGTAAGGGCAGGGGAGGGGTAAATTAGAAGATTGGGACTGACAAATACACATCACTATATATGAAATAGATAACTAATAATACCTACTGTAAAGCACAGGGAAATACTCTGTAATGGCCTACATGGGTAAAAATGAAAAACAGAGTAGGTATGTGTATTCGTAGAATTGATTCGCTTTGCTGTACAGCAGAAACTAATACAACATTCTAAATCAACTATATTTCAACAAAAATTTTAAAAGGTGAATGCCACAAGTTTCTTCAACTTGCATTAAATGATGTTATATCAGTGCATAAGAACTGGTAGTAAGGAGGGCCAAAGCAGTGACTGCATATTATTTTGAAAGATTACTTTATGTCCAGTGGAGCAGGGTGACAAGCCAGGACAGTAATGGTTCATTCCTTTTGGGACATGCACATAATTTCAATAATTATGGCACAAAAATCAAGGGGTCAGTTATCTTAGGATGCATAGCAATGCACATCCTTACTGTCTACCACCCTGCAAAGGAGTCTCATGGGAATGTTTACACAGCACATCAGAAACATTGATGATGGGAAATATTTTTCAATACAGAATATTACAGCTCTACTGGAAGGATTTCCAGATATTTTTACTCCCAGATCTGAAACTAGGACTCCATACTTTGTCAACCAGTAAAGCAAATGGAGACAACAAACAAACACACACACACAAATATGAACTTGGCTTCTAGATTTCGCCTAATGTGTTACTCTACAGTACATTGCATTGTGTTCAGTCCAGTTCAGTTGCTGTTGTGCCCGACTCTTTGCCACCCCATGGACACTGCATTGTGGTTATCCTGTCTTTATTTACTGCCACTACTGATTACCTCCTCCCCAACTCAGATCTATTGCCTGAGTCATTGCACCAGTTCAGTTCAGTTCAGTTCAGTTGCTCAGTTGTCCGACTCTTTGCAACCCCATGAATCATAGCACACCAGGCCTCCCTGTCCATCACCAACTCCCGGAGTTCACTCAGACTCATGCCCATCGAGTCAGTGATGCCATCCAGCTATCTCATCCTCGGTCATCCCCTTCTCCTCCTGCCCCCAACCCCTCCCAGCATCAGAGTCTTTTGAGTCAACTCTTCGCATGAGGTGGCCAAAGTACTGGAGCTTCAGCTTTAGCATCATTGCATAGAAAGATATAATGGATCTAACTAACGCTGTGCCCGTGCTTGAGAATCTGTTGATACAGATGACATGTTAAAGAAAGTCAAAGTGTTCTAGAGACTTCCCTGGTGGTCCAGTGGCTAAGATTCCACGCTCCCAATGCAGGGAGCCCAGGTTTGATTCCTGATCAAGGAACTAGGTCCCATGTGGTGCAAGTAAAAGATCCCAAGCAGCCTAAATATTAATTAAATAATAAAAAAGTAAATAAAGTCGAAGTGCTTTGACAATGTATTCCTAACCGCTTCACTGGCCAATAAGTACATTCTTTTCACATTTTCATGAGAACACAATAGTTTTCAAAATGTTGTTTCTTCTAGGTTGGCTACTCTTAATTTTTCTTTTTGAAGAATGTATATGAATAAATTTCCTGATTGGATCCTATACCATGAACTTAAATTCTTACTTCTCTGTCTATATATTCTGTACCTAATTGGTTTCAATTAATATTCTGTGCTTTAATTGATTCATATACAAATGAGTAGCCCATGCTAATATGTTAATAAAATGCTACCACATTTCCAGCACTTGGATTCAGCACACTTTGTATGCTCTGAAATATGCATCCCTCTGAAAGAACCATATTCAAGTTCATTATCTTTCTCCCTTATAAGTCACAGATCAAAGAATACTTCCCTTTAAGCAGGTATTTTACAGGGAAACATCCACCATTGTCTCAGAAACTGATTATGCAGATGGACTCTCTTCCGAAGAAATTAGAAAATTAACTCAGCACCACAGCTGTGGGGCTTCAATTACAGAACTAGCTATATTTTGAAAACTTTGAAAATCTGCCAAAAGAGAAAATTATAAGATTGATTCTGTAAATGATGCTGTTCAAAGTTAAACTGCTTCTCTAACGGGCTTGTTAGAGGAGATTTTTTTTTTTTCCACAGCCATATCTTCTCTTACTTTTGATCAATGGATATCTTCATCCTGTTGTGAATGATTCTAGCTGCTGAAAATGTAAACCTATAATCATTTGTGAAAAGCAAAAGCAGTCCTTGATCAAGTAAATGAATCATAGACAGAGTCCAATACTTCAAATACTAGTCTCATCCCACATCTATTGTTTTCTTGAGTAATGTCACTAGAACAACAAGCATGATGGGTGGAGCAGCGGGGTGGCAGAAGGGACCGATTCTTTGTTTTTAGACATTCAGTGCTGAAGGGAGACATCATTCGCATGTAGAACCCATGTATCCCTTCATCTAGGAATAAACTGTCTATCCATACATTCAAGTGAACATAGTGTAAGTGTAAACAAGCTTCAAGCAGTTTTACAAATGCAGCGCACAAGGTACCACCCACACAGACGCCACCCCCCACCCCATAACGCTTCTTCCTAATCCTGATCTTCCTTCCACTCCAGGGGAGGCATTATCTAGGCTTTTAACACCAGGGATGACTTTGCCTATTTTTTGTACTCTACGCAAATTGCAGCTTAAATAGGTACTTTTCTCTTTCTGGCTTGTTTCCCTCAACACTATATTTGAGAGTGGCTATATTTTGTTCATTCTTATGGCTGTAGTATTGCATTGTGTGAATATCCCAGGATTTATTTATTCATTCAGCTGTTGATAGGCCTTTGGGTAGTTTCCAGGTTGGCTTGATGAATGCTGCTGCTATGAATATTCATGGGCCCGTCTTTTGGTGAACATATGTATGCATTTTTCCAAATGTTAAATCGACCTTATATGCCTGGAATAAACCACACGCTTCGTGATATATTATTCTATTTATATGTTTCTGGATCTGATTTTCTAGGATTGGATTTAGGATCGCTGCATTTATAGGACTGAAAGAAATTAGTCTGTAATTTTCCATTCCTTTAACGTCCTTGTGAAGTTTTGGTGCTGGGTTTCCCTAGGTCTTAGAAAAGATTTGGGAGGTGTTCCCTCTTTTTTGATGCTCTCTGGATAAGTTAGTTTAATACTGGTATTATTTCCTTCTTGAATATTCAAGTGAACTCAAGGTGAGGCCATGTGGGTCTAGGGTTTTCTGTCTGGGACTGTTTCTAAGAACAGATTCAAGTTCTTCAATAGATATGAAATTATTAAGATTTTCAATGTGCTATTTATTTCCCCCCCAAAACTCCATTTTTGTATAACTTTATACATGAGTTGGTATTAAGTGGTTAATAATGTCAATACTTTTTGAGGTCTGAATACTCATAGTGATGACTACTCTGCATTTCTGCTATAGGCAACTTGATTTTTCATTTTTTCTTTGATCAGTGTTGCAAGTATTTATAGATTTAATTAATGTTTTCATACACAGTCTATATATTTTGGGGATTTGAATTACTGTGATTCTTTAATTTCCTGAGATGGGTGCATCAACATTGTTCAGACTCCTTTTCAATAGATTCATTACATAACATAAACAGTTTTCTTTCTTGAAAAACATTTTTTTTTAAATTTCAATTTCATTTATAAAAGCTTTTTCCCACTGGATACAGAATTTTAGTCATATTCTTTTAGCACTTTAAAAGTGCCATTCCATCAATTTCTGGCTTCCATTATTTTAAAAGTAAGCTTCAGTCTTGCTGCTTCTTCAAAAATATGTAGTTTTCTTATGTTGCTGCTATTAATTAAGATTTCCTGCAGATTAAGGTGTCCTGCAATGTGACTTGAATAGGTCCTGCTTGGGGTTCAATAACCTTTTGCAGGCTGGATTGATATTGTTCAACTGTGGAAAATTTTCAGCCATTATTTCTTCAACTTTTTTTTTTTTTTTTACTTGAAGGCTAATTACTTTACAATGTTGTAGTGGTTTTTGCCATACATTCGCACGACTCAGCCATGGGTGTACATTCAACTGTTTTTACTGCCACATACTCAGTCTTCGCTTCCTCTGAGACTCCATTCATGCAAATACTAAACTTTTCTCTCTGTGTATCAATGATGTATTTTTCATTTATCTGGTTTTTTGTTTGTTTGTTTTAAACTCAGAACAGTCCCAGCCTACATGATCTGGGTATCTATCTGATGTTGGATCTCAGATTCTTGATCAAGGATTAAATCCAGGCCAGAACAGTGAAAGCAGCAAATTGTAACTACTGGATGGCCAGGGAACTCCCCATTTATCTGTTTTTATTTTCACTAATCATGCTGTTTTTCAGTCTACTGTTAAACCCATTCACTGAAGTTCTTAATTTAAGATATATATATATATTTTTTTTCTTTTTAGTTCAAAAAGTCCATTTTATATGTTTTATATAGGTTCTAATTTTGGGGTTAAATTTTTAATCCTTTCATCTCTTCCTCCCATATTTTTGTTTCATGAACATATTTATCACAGTTATTTAAAATCTCTTCTGCTAATTCTGATATCCATGAATCTTGTTCTATCTTCTGTTTCTTAAATTTCTGATCATCAGTCATACAGCCTTGATAGCTTTCAAGTTCATTGCTTTGACTGCATAAAAAGAACCACAGAGACTCCAGATTATGTCATACTCTATCAGGTAGGTTAAATCCTATTCTCACTCAGGCAGAGAGAATGTGGGGCTGATGGCCTCAATCCAAATTAGGCTACCTTTTTGGTAAAGGTATCACTGGTTGTCTCTTTCTAAGGCATGAGGTGCTCTGCCAGAGACAAGCCTGGATTTTCCTTGGCCCACTCCCCACTGAAGATTTTTTTTTTTTCCCACATAAACACAAGAACGCTGCTTTGCCTTTCAGGATTTTCAGAATATTTAGGTCTATTTATGTAGTTGTCTATCCAGCTTCAGGCATCAGACATTTCATGGGTATACAAGAGTATAGGAAGTCTCCCATTCTTCCTCTTTCTCGCTTCAGCTCTACATAAGTGGTGAAAGATACCTGTTATTTTCTCTTTCCCTAAGAAGATTCTTCTGTTGAGCAAGAGCAAGCGTTCTCAGTGTCCAACTTGCATTCAAAATTAGGAAATGCTACCAGAGTGAAAATTGCTAAGATTTCCAGTTTACTTCTGAATGGTGTCTCCCCTCTGGAATTTTATTCCATTAGTCCTTATTTTTATGAGGGTTCTTGGTGACTTTCAATTTGAGTACTGAATCCAGGTTTTTTAGTTCCTTTCATCAGCTGAATGAAACTTCCAAAATCAACTATAATTTACCTGGAAGTGACATGCTTCCACATTGATGAAACTTTTTTTTTCCAATTCAATATGATTTGAACTTTCAAAAGTTTAAAATATAAATTTTTACATTTTTATTATTTATATTTTAGATTATAATTTTTCATTTATATTATGAGAGGAAACACATTTTAATTAATCTCAATAAATTAATACAAATATAAAATTAAATTTTATTGAGTGAAGATTCAGTTCAGTTCAGTTCAGTCACTCAGTTGTGTCTGACTCTTTGCGATCCCATGAATCGCAGCATGCCAGGCCTGCCTGTCCATCACCAACTCCCAGAGTTTACCCAAACTCATGTCCATCGAGTCAGTGATGCCATCCAGCCATCTCATCCTCGGTCGTCCCCTTCTCCTCCTGCCCCCAATCCCTCCCAGCATCAGAGTCTTTTCCAATGAGCCAACTCTTCGCATGAGGTGGCCAAAGTACTGGAGCTTCAGCTTCAGCATCATTCCTTCCAAAGAAATCCCAGGGCTGATCTCCTTCAGAATGGACTGGTTGGATCTCCTTGCAGTCCAAGGGACTCTCAAGAGTCTTCCCCAACACCACNACCCAGTTGTGGATGTGACTGAATGATGGAAGTAAAGTCCGACAATATACTTTCAGTTCAGTTCAGTTCAGTTACTTAGTCACATCCGACTCTTTGCAACCCCATGAGTCGCAGCATGCCAGGCCTCCCTGTCCATCACCAACTCCCAGAGTTTACCCAAACTCATGTCCATCGAGTCAGTGATGCCATCCAGCCATCTCATCCTCTGTCGTCCCCTTCTCCTCTTGCCCCCAATCCCTCCCAGCATCAGAGTCTTTTCCAATGAATCAACTCTTTTGCACGAGGTGACCAAAGTATTGGAGTTTCAGCTTCAGCATCAGCCCTTCGAATGAACACCCAGGACTGATCTCCTTTAGGATGGACTGGTTGGATCTCCTTGCAGTCCAAAAGTCTCTCAAGAGTCTTCTCCAACATACTTTACCATGTGTAAAATAGCTAGTTAGTGACCAGTGTTTATAAGAGGCAAATACCTATCGATCAATTGGGTTTGGAAAGTGTGAAAGTTTCTCAGTACTGAACTAATTGCTTGCAGAAGCAAAATTTTCTTCTTAAGGAATCCAGAGGAAAATAAAATATTTAAAATACTAACCACTTACATAGGACACTTTGTGTTTCCATACATAAAGTTTTCTAAATAACCTATAAGATATCTAGTAATTTAAAAAAGACTGAAGAATAAAGCATGGATAAAGGCCATAGCAGTTCATCTTGAAAATTTTGAAAGCTGAGCTGTGCTGAATGACAAATAATATTTGCATGGATGTAAAGATAAAGTCTCACTTAAAAATAATACTTTTGTTTTTAATTACATTTTGAACTAACAATGACAAGCAAAGAGATTCCTTCCCATGAGCACCATTTGGAGTTGTATGCTTCCATTACCTTTACACAAGTCCTGATCAATTTTGTTAACATATAGGATTGAAAAGAAAATACAATTTTAGAGAAGCAAGGACTAGTGGGGATACCGGGGTTTTATAAGTCTGCTAAAAATAGATGTTAATGTAATTTATCTTGAAGTTTAGAATCTGTTTCCTTGAAGAAGCAAATGAACATCTGAGAGCCTAATCGCCTCATTCTTAGGGTTAAAGTAACAGTACCTGCTCCATGTGTTTATTGAACAAGCATGAAAACAATACATTTAAAACATTATATGGCATTGATATGCATCCCAAAATAAATCATGTTTCAAAAGGATGATAATGGGAACATACTATTCCATTTGTACTTATGGAAAACTTGAAAAACCTTGAAAAAAAAAACTACAAAATAGGGCCATTATCTTGTTAAATTCCTTCAGGGCTTCCTTTACTCAAGTTGAAAGGGGCTTCTTTTCTTTTTTTTTTAGTATTTCTGTGTGTGTGTGTGTGTGTGTGTGTGTGTTTTCAGAAATTGCTTTTGCACAGAAGTGCCATCTATTATATCACAAGGATATTTCAGAGGTACCTGGCTAAATACTTTTATTTTCTTTAGTGCCTGCTGATTTCCTAAAGACTGTTTCCCTGAATTCTCAGTAGTCTTCTTGAATTGTACATAATTTGGATTATTTTGGAGAAAAAAAATCTTCAGTCTTACCTCTGAGAGAAAACATTTCTTTCCTTATTTCTCTGGTAAAATACACTACTGGAAAATTGTTTTCTTAGACTATTACTTTTTTAAAGATCAAATTATTGATTTAAATAATGTTTGAAACTGGCTTTAGTATGACAGTCATTCCATACTGCTCTTTATGCTACAGTCTTTATGCTACTGCAACATTATTTTTAAATTGCACTATTGATCATTATAAAGATTTTCCAGAATAAATTTTTCTTTGAATATAGCCTTGACTACAATTCATCATTTCTACTCTTTTGATTATATTGTAAACATTTTCTGCATGATGCTTTGGTTTTCTTATTGGTGTAAGAGTTATTAAAAAGAATAATTGGTGCTGACTTTAATTTCTGAAATACTTTACTACTAAATTAATATGTGGCTTTTGTTTCATTATAATCAAATAATCAGTTCAATATATTTACTGGTTTTGAATTTTTGTATTTAATTTTCATTTAGAATATGATTAAAATTTGAAAATGCCCTACAAGCACATAAGAATTGACTGCTCTGTTTGATAGTTCAGTTGTTGTTGCTTCCTTGCTAAGTCATGTTTGATTCTGCAACCCATGGACAACAGCTTGCCAGATTCCTCTGTTCATGGGATTTCCTTCACAAGAATACTGGAGTGGGTTGCCATGTCTTTCTCCAAGAGATCTCAATATGTATTGATAGTTTGATATCTATGTCTAAAATAAATCTTATCAATTACATTATCCTTTTACTTGAAACCTTTATTTATGTTTTTATAAGTTCACTATGTCTAGGACTGACTAAACTGTTTTAAAAATTTCCCCCAAAGTGGAAAAGTTAAAAAAAAAAATCTTTATGTATGAAAAATAATACATTTATGAGTCTCACATATATCCATTAAGTATTTCTTATCAGTGAGAAATGGAAATTTAGTTTGATGAAGCTGGGATAACTGATTAACTATTTTAGGGAGAAGGCAATGGCACCCCACTCTAGTACTCTTGCCTGGAAAATCCCATGGATGGAGGAGCCTGGAAGGCTGCAGTCCGTGGGGTCGCTGAGTGTCGGACACGACTGAGCGACTTCACTTTCACTTTTCATTTTCATGCATTGTAGAAGGAAATGGCAACCCATTCCAGTGTTCTTGCCTGGAGAATCCCAAGGATGGGGGAGCCCGGTAGGCTGCCATCTGTGGGGTCCAACAGAGTTGGACAAGACTGCAGTGACTCAGCAGCATTTTAGAGAAAAAGAAGAGGGACTATAACATATAACAATAACAAGTAGAACAATAAATTGACATATGTGAAAAAGTGATGTAAAGGTGTATGTCTAGACAAGGATGACTGGGAGATGGGCATTGCAGGTATGGCACAAAAAGGGCAACAAGAAAGATGGTGCTTCTTTTGGCACTAAAGGGCTCAAATAGTTCGTGATTCTTTTTACATGTTTAAGCAAAATTTCTGTGTAATTTTTTCTCATGAGAAAAGATTCAATTGAACTCTTTATTCTGAGAAAAGCCTCCATTTTTTTCATTAAAATTTTTAGTGTGTCTGTGTTAGTAAAAGTCACTATTGATCAACAGGGAGACACAAAAGATTATTTTTTGTGTGTAATAAAACCTTAAATAATATAGAAAAGAAAGAAAACATATAGATCGCTATAATGGAAAATGTTATTTCATTAAATAGGAAGAATAGGTCTACAAATCAAATCATCAAAGATAAAGTATGATAAACCTTAAATAAAAAAGGCAAAAGAGTATGAACAGGAAACCTAGTAAAGAAAAAAATATAAAATGTCCAATACATGTGAAAAGAGAGTTGTTCACTTGTGTCCTACTCTTTGCAACTCCAAGGACTGTAGTCCATGGAATTCTCCAGGCCAGAATACTGGAGTGGGTAGCCTTTCCCTTCTCCAGGGGATCTTTCCAACCTAGGGATTAAATCCAGGTCTCTTGCATTGCAGGCAGATCAGACAGATTCTTTACCAGCTGAACCACAAGGGAATATCCCCAATTTACACATAAATAAAATATATTCAAATTACACTAAAAGTAATTATCCTCTTTGGCTCATCAGATTGACAATATTGTCAGTATATTTTAAAAATTATTAGATGCTAGTGTTGATGGAGAATGGGTAAAACTTTAAAGAAGATAATTTAGAAATATGTATCAAAGAGCTTTAAAAAATGTGTATCAGTTAACCTATAAAGCACATACTTGTGAAACTTGTCTAAAGAAATAGACATTCAAGATCTTTCTAGAAGATAATTTAGAAATATGTACCAAAAGGCTTTAAAAATGCATATTAGTTAATCTATAAATCATATAATTGAGAAACTTGTCTAAAGAAATAGACATTCATCTTCGCCTTGTCTACAGGAAAAAAAAAATCTACAAAGTGAGAAAAATTCTTTATAATTTACTGTATATTCTTTAAATAAAACTCAATGTATTATTGGTTCAAAATCGAAAATATATTTGTGAAAAACAATTTAGGCATTGTTCACTATGATGCTAACCTATGATATCTAGCAATATGCAATGGGCTATACAAATAATGCAGGCTATCTCTTTAAAGCTTGAGTTTTTAATGGGATTAATGTGTTCCCTTGAATTAAGCTAAATTAATTACTTATGAATGAACTGAATTATCAAACCAGTACTATCTGTGCTTCTTCATATGCACGGATTGGAGTTACTTCCTCTACAACATACAGCTGGTGTTTTAGGGAAACAATATTTTCTCTTCTTTTACATATTTTAGAAGAAAATGTTTTCTCATCAAATACATCTTCTCTCTTGGTCATAAACTTTTCTTAATGTTTATATGTCTGTCTTTCACACAACCAGTTGTTTACAGCATAGTGACCTCTTCCTTTCCTCAGCTTACTCTCAACACAAAATGGAATTTGGACTTTCGGATACCAGCAGATGAGTGCAGTGATGCTGCCTGCCCGTCAACAATGATGTTTTAAAAGCCTTAACTACATTCATATTACAAAGATTTATGTTGATTATTTGAAGCCTTTACCATAACATTATTTTACAAAAAGTACAATATAAAATAATTACTCATCATAACAAGTAACATAATTGAAAGAAAGTTGATCATCCCTACAACTGAAAAAAAAAAGATCATTTTGACCCTTAATCATAAATATATTGGATTTAAATAAGTCAATATGGCTCAAATATCAAGTATAAGTAAGAAAACTAGTAGTTCATGATCTTTTTTTTTTACAAATTTGGCTACCCATTTACTATAATCATTTGACCTTTAAATATTTGTTGTTGTTGTTGTTGTTCAGTTGCCCAGTTGTATGCTACTCTGCAACTTCATGGACTGCAGCACACCAGGCCTCTCTGTCCCTTACCAGCTCCCAAAGTTTGCCCAAGTTCATGTCCATTGCATCGGTGATGCCATCAGCCAACTCATCCTCTGATGCTCTCTTTCCTTTTGCCCTCAACCTTTCCCAGGAGCAGGGACTTTTCCAATGAGTCAGCTATTTGCATCACATGACCAAAATACTGAAGTTTCAGCATCAGTCCTTCCACTGACTATTTAGGGTGGATTTCCCTTAAAATTGACTGACTTGATCTTGCTGGCCAAGGGACTCTCAGGAGTCTTCTCCAGCACCATATTTCAAAGGCATCAATTCTTCATCACTCCACCTTCTTTCTGGTCCAGCTTTCACTCTCCCTATCATGCATGACCACTGGGAAAACCATAGCTTTGACTATATGGGCTTTTGATGGCAGAGTAATGTCTCTGCTTTTCAACATACTGTCTATGTTTGTCATAGCTTTCCTGCCAAGAAAAAAAAAAATCATCGGATTTCATGGCTGCAGTCACCATCCACAGTGATTTTAGAGCCCAAGAAGAAAAAATCTATCACTATTTCCAACTTTTTCTCTATTTGTCATGAAGTAATGGGACCAGATGACATGATCTTAGTTTTTTGTTTTTGTTTTTTTTTTCAGTTTTAAGCTGGCTCTTTCACTCTCCTCCTTCATGCTCATTAAGAGGCTTTTTAATTCCTCTTTAATTTCTGCCATTTAAAATATTTACTGTCTTGATTTAATTTTGACTTTTTTAGGGGCACATTTAAACCAAATCTAACTGCCATATTAATTCTGTTCCAATCTTAGTTTTGACATTTTCATAGAAATTCACCCCTACTGAGAAGTTTCCACTGATATAGGCTTCTGTGACTATTACATACACCATGAATCATGGAAGGGTTGGCAGTTAGGTTCTATCAGAAAGGCATAAATATGATTAAGTTAACAAAGCAGGAGATGGGACTGTCAATTTGTGAAAAAATCTTTCAGTTCAGTTCGGTTGTTCAGTCATGTCCAACTTCTTGCAACCCCATGGACTGCAGCATGCCAGGCTTCCTTGTCCACTACCAACTCCTGGAGCTTGCTCCAATGCATGTCCATCAAGTCGGTGATGCCATCCAACTCTCTCATCCACGTTGGTCCCTTCTCCTCCCACCTTCACTTTTTCCCAGCATCAGGGTCTTTTCCAATGAGTTAGTTCTTCACATCAGGTGTCCCAAGTATTGGAGTTTCAGCTTATGTAAAAAAGGCAGCTGCAGCCCCAGACAGATAACTCAGAATCTACTCAGTATCTCAGGTGCTCCCTGATTCTTTTGCTCTCTCTTCTCTTTTTGCGTCCCTTCCTCTGTCAGCCTATCTGTCCACACGTTAATTTTTTGAAACAATTTAACAAAATATTTTTTTCTCTGAAAATTAAAAAAAAAAAACACACATACACACACTTTAAGTGTAAATTCCATGACTGATATTTTTTCTACATCACTGATCCAGAAATCATATACACACAAATATTTGTTTTAATGTAATACACACGAGGAATGATAAAACCAGAACAAAACAGACAAATTCACTTGGTTTACATTCTAAGCAAAGGAAGTGACCATGAATACTTAAATTTCCAGGACTAATTGAGTAAGTGGTAGTAATTATTTGTAGTAATGACATACAAGTAGACCTGACCTGACTGTTGCAGTCCTTAGAATTCTACCTGCCAAAGAAAGATGAGAAAATGCAGAATAGAAGGAATTCTCCTTTTCATTTCTTTATGAGTGTCACATACACTGGCTCCAATAAAGCTGTCAGGCAGATGTCTTGGCTTAAATACCCCTGGCAGTGACTTTATTGAAAAATCAACACAAATCATGGTCAACTATCAGTTTTTACTCCCCAAAGAAACAATTAAGTCAAAATGACAGCTCAGAAGGCCTCATGAGGCGAAAACCAAAGCTCAAAGTCTATGAGGGGAAGGTGTTCTCTGTCACAGTTGTCAAGCTGCAATAGGGTCAATAGTCCTTTCTTTATTTGATTTTGCTTGTACATCAGTCCCACTCATTTCTAGAAAAAAAAGACTAATAGAGTCATCAGGTGAGCACTGTGCATAAAATCAATATCATTAGCCTGAAGGGAAAGCAAAACTCTTATGTCTGAGTGATGTTTGTGTATATGTGTTTGATTTTACATTTTTTTTATGATAACAATAGATATACTTATTCTAAACTTCCTCTTTATGAATCCCTAGATAAATATTTATTTCAAATCTTAGAAGAATAATTCATATTATAAAATGGTTATCTAGTATTTTAGTATTTCATAATATTGAGCCATTTTAAAATTGCATTTACATTCATGGTCCCTTGATTCCTTTAACAAATCAAAAAAGTGGATAAAGAAGTAAGTTTATATGTAAATATCACTGTAAAATCAGTTTTGACTTGATAGGATAGATGGTAGGTGTATGGAAATGTATCTGTGTGTGTGTGTTTCTGTGTGTCTAAGGGGGAAAAAAACAGTAGCCTGATACAGTAGTAGAGTCCACATTGCTGTTAATATACTATTAATTTGTTATCTACTCTAGGCTGTTTTCTATTTCAAATTAATCACTGTCTATGTCTATTTGGTATTTTAAATTAGAGATAATAACAAATTTTAATTCAAAATAGTTTGATAACAAGAGATATGGGCTTGTTTGTGATCAAAACAAGGTAAATTCTGTTTAGGATTAGACACACCTGAAGTGCACGTGTTTTTAATTCATTCATTTATTCCTTCATTCATTTCATTCAACTCCATAATTTTCCACTAATGTCACCTTGAGCAATACCAAGGTGGTTAGGAATCTGAACACACTTCCTGCTTCACATCTTTACACTGAGTTATTTTGAGTATGTGATTGACCTCTTTGTCATAAGCTTTTTTATTTGTCAAATGATTGTGATAGCCCCTATGACATTAAAGTGTTGAGAGGATTACATGCTGTAATAATGTATCATTACTACTGAGCGCCAGCTATACTCCTGGCACAGACTTAAGCACTGAAGAGTTAGGAAAATAAGCAAAGCCCTACTTTTTCAGGGTCTCCTACATTGTAGGGAAAAGTATGACAATGAAAAAGAACACATACAGTCAAATCACTTTATTTACAATAGTTATGCTTTGCAATGTTGCCAGGAACACTGAATTAACACATTCTAAACCATTGCTGTTAGGGGAAATACAGTGTAGGTTCCTGTGGGCCTCTGGCCTCAAGAATTTGTAGACTGAACAATATATAACCTTGTTTTATATGTGTTTCTGCTTAAAGACACCTTGTTTAATAGATTCTGTTGATTCACTGACATTGAGCTTACAGCCAAAAGCATAGTAACTCATGCCTGAACAAGGCTCGTCTAACACACATTTTCTCTGCAAGGCACAGCATAGTTTTCTTGCATTTAGGAACACTAGAAAGCACTTCAGCACTACATGTGGGACCTTTTTAAACAGATAAATCACTACCAAAAACATGAAAAATGGGGAAAACATGGCACAATATATACTGCAAAAAGGACACTTGTTTACAATATGAGAGATGAACAAGAAGGAGAGAGTTCAACCTCAGATGAGAATGTGCCTCTGGGTGCCAAATTTTTCACAACTCTGTACATGCCTGTAAATGACTTTGAAAATACCACAAGTACTAGGCTTGAGGTTACAACTATATTTTAGTGAGTGGGTAAATTTGCAAATATAAAATTTGTGAAAAATGAAGAAAGACTATATGTATGTATGTGTCTAAAACATACCATATGGTAAAAAATGTGTTGGAGAAAAATCAAGGTAAAAGGTGCAGAGGATGCTGCTGATGGTAATGGTGAGTGTGTGTATATGTCTAAAGCTGCCTGTAAAGTCCTTTATGATAAGCTGGCATTTGCACAAAGATCTTAAGAAAGTTAAGGAGGATGCCACGTGGATATCTATCAAAAATGTCTTCTAGGTGAAGAAGAACATGTGCAAAGACTTGAGGCAGCATGACTATGCTTTTGTTTGAGAATCAACATGAAAGCCTGGGAAAAAATGGAGAGAGATAGAGATTGGAGAGGAGATAAGATCATGGAGACTGTAAAGGGATGGGTCACATGAGGCATTAGAGAGGGCACAGGGAAGTCAAGGAGGATTTCAGAGGATGCACAGTACAATTTGACATATTTAAAGTGTATTATTCTGACTTCTGTAGAGAGTGAATGGGAGTGAAGCAGGAATTAATTTTGGAAACTACTACAATTCCGGAGCTTATTACAGTAATTTGACTGAGAGATAATGATACTTTGTACTGGGACAGTCAGGCATGGTTGAACTTTGGATCCATTAGAAAAATAGACTTGATAGGATTTTCTAATTGTGTATAAGGTATGGGAAAAGAAGAGTCTGTGGTAACTCCATAATGACTGTCTGAGCACCTGGGAGAATGGAATTGCTTTTGGCAAGTGCAGAAAAAAATATATGAAGTGTGGCTTACGGGAAAGGGACAATTGTCCACCTGGTTTCGTATGCCAAATTTCAGGTACAGGTGTGTCAAACACAAGTGGAAGCATCACGTCCTCAGTTGTGTGAGTTATGAGTTGTGTGACTTGCTGTGTGATTATAAATAGTACGTTGGGAATCATACACGTTCAGTTCAGTTCAGTTGCTCAGTCATGTCCAACTCTTTGCGACCCCATGAACTGCAGCACACCAGGCCTCCCTGCCCATCACCAATTCCTGGAGTTCACTCAAACTCATGTCCATCAAGTCAGTGATGCCATCCAGCCATCTCATCCTTTGTTGTAACCTTCTCCTCCTGCCCCCAGTCCTTCCCAGCATCAGAGTCTTTTCCAGTGAGTCAACTCTTTGCATGAGGTGGCCAAAGTATTGGAGTTTCAGCTTCAACATCAGTCCTTCAAATGAACACCCAGGACTGATCTCCTTTAGAATGGACTGGTTGGATCTCCTTGCAGTCCAAG
>SJYA01001729.1:1482360-1502682 GCA_006410615.1 Neotragus moschatus
GATGTTGGCAATTTGATCTCTGGTTCCTCTGCCTTTTCTAAAACCAGCTTGAACATCTGGAAGTTCATGGTTCATGTATTGCTGAAGCCTGGCTTGGAGAATTGTGAGCATTACTTTACTAGCATGTGAGATGAGTGCAGTTGTGCGGTAGTTTGAGCATTCCTAGGCATTGCCTTTCTTTGGGATTGGAATGAAAACTGACCTCTTCCAGTCTTGTGGCCATTGCTGAGTTTTCCAAATTTGCTGGCATACTGAGTGCAGCACTTTCATAACATCATCTTTTAGGATTTGAAATAGCTCAATTGGAATTCCATCACCTCCACTAGCTTTGTTCATAGTGATGCTTCATAAGGCCCACTTGACTTCACATTCCAGTTGTCTGGCTCTAGGTGAGTGATCACACCAGCATTATTATCTGGGTCATGAAGGTCTTTTTTTTTTTTGTACAGCTCTTCTCTGTGTTCTTGCCATCTCTTCTTAACATCTTCTGCTTCTGTTAGGTCCATACCATTTCTGTCCTTTATCGAGCCCATCTTTGCATGAAATGTTCCCTTGATATCTCTAATTTTCTTGAAGAGATCTCTAGTCTTTCCCATTCTATTGTTTCTATATTTCTTTGAATTGATCACTGAGAAAGGCTTTCTTGTCTCTCCTTCCTATTCTTTGGAACTCTGCATTCAAGTGGGTATCTATTTTTCTTTTCTTCTTTGCTTTTCACTTCTCTTCTTTTCACAGCTATTTGTGGGGCTCCTCAGACAGCCATTTTGTTTTTTTGTACTTCTCTNTCTATTGTTTCTATATTTCTTTGAATTGATCACTGAGAAAGGCTTTCTTGTCTCTCCTTCCTATTCTTTGGAACTCTGCATTCAAGTGGGTATCTATTTTTCTTTTCTTCTTTGCTTTTCACTTCTCTTCTTTTCACAGCTATTTGTGAGGCTCCTCAGACAGCCATTTTGTTTTTTTGTACTTCTCTTTCTTGGGGATGGTCTTGATCCCTGTCTCCTGTACAATGTCACGAACCTCCATCCATAGTTCATCAGGCACTCTATCTATCAGATCTAGGCCCTTCAATCTATTTCTCACTTCCACTGTGTAATCATAAGGGATTTTATTTAGATCATACCTGAATGGTCTAGTGGTTTACCTGCTTTCTTCAATTTACATATGAAGTTGGAAATAAGTGTTAATGTTCTGAGCCACAGTCAGCTCCCAGTCTTGTTTTTGCTGACTGTATAGAGCTTCTCCATCTTTGGCTGCAAAGAATAGAATCAATCTGATTTCAGTGCTGGCCATCTGGTCATGTCCATGTGTAGAGTCTTCTCTTATGTTTCTGGAAGAGTTTGTTTGTTATTACCAGTGCGTTCTCTTGACAAAACTCTATTAGCCCCTGCTCTGCTTCATTCTGTACTCCAAAGCCAAATTTGCCTGTTTCTCCAGGTGTTTCTTGACTTCCTACTTTTGCATTCTAGTCCCCTATAATGAAAAGGACTTCTTTTTGGATGTTAGTTCTAAAAGGTCTTGTAGCTCTTCATAGAACTGTTAACTTCAGCTCCTTCAGCATTATTGGTCAGGGCATATACTTGGATTACCATGATATTAAATGGTTGAGAATGAACAGAAATCATTCTGTCATTTCAGAGATTGCATCCAAGTACTGCGTTTCAGGCTCTTGTTGACTATGATGGCTCCTCCATTTCTTCTAAGGGATTCCTGCCCACAGTAGGAGATATAACGGTCATCTGAGTTAAATTCACCCATTCCAGTCCATCTTAGTTCGCTTATTCCTAGAATGTTCACTTTCACACTTACTATCACCTGTTTGACCACTTCCAATTTGCCTTGATTCTTGGACCTAACATTCCCAGTTCCAATGTAGTATTGCTCTTTACAGCATCAGACCTTGCTTCTATCACCAGTCACATCCACAACGAGTGTTGTTTTTACTTTGAGTCCATCTCTTCATTCTTTCTGGAGTTATTTCTCCACTGATCTCCAGTAGCATATTGGATACCTACCGACCTGGGGAATTCCTCTTTCAGTGTCTTATCTTTTTGCCTTTTCATACTGTTCATGGGGTTCTCAAGGCAAGAATACTGAAGTGGTTTTTCCATTCCCTTCTCCAGTGGACCACATTCTGTCAGATTTCTCTACCATGATCTGGTCATCTTGAGTAGCCCCACACAGTATGGCTTAGTTTCATTGAGTTAGACAAGGCTGTGGTCCATGTGATCAGATTGGCTAGTTTTTTGTGATTGTGGTTTCAGTCTGATGCCCTCTGATGCCCTCTCTTTGTGCCTACCATCTTACTTGGGTTTCTCTTACCTTGGACGTGGGGTATCTCTTCACTGCTGCTCCAGCAAATTGCAGTCACTGCTCCTTACATTGGACATGGGGTATCTCCTCACAGCCACCAGTCCTCACCTTTTAATGCATTTGTCTACAACCTGAACATATGCCCTTGCTTTTCAGTAACAGTTCTAGTCAATCGTAAGAAACTATCCTTATTAGAGCTACAGTAAATTTATCCTCAGTGACTCATTTCTTACCTTATCTAACCCATCTATGCCTTTCACAGTAGTGTGTAATAGTAATATTTCAGGAATATGTTTATTGTGATTAACTGTACCTTTATAAATAATGGAGGGCTCCTCTGGTGGCTCAAACAGTAAAGAATCTGCTTGCAATGCAGGAGACCCCAGTTTGCTCCCTGGGACAAGAAGATCCTCTTGAGAATGGAAAGGCAAACCACTCTAGTATTTTTACCTGGAGAATTCCATGGTCAGAGGAGCCTAGCAGGCTACATTCTGTGGAGTTGCAAGGAGTCAGACACAACTAAGCTAATCTCTGTCTTCTTATCTGTCTTATAAATAAGGAAACTTTAACTCTATTGTGATATTAAAATAATTCACTTAAAAATGAAAACAATTATATCAGTCTTATCAAGAATTGTGTAAAAATGTCAGAAGATGTATAAAATGCTATGGAAAAAGGTGTACTTGAATATGTAAAAATTATAATACTGAACATTTATAGTAATATATGAATTCATATACATGTTTAAAATATATGTGTGATATACATATATAGAAAAATTTAATCATCTTCCTTTTCCAGAGTGAGACTGATATCTTTAGTTTGCTGCAATTCATCATCTCTCTTTCTTAAAAGCTTTTTATATATTCATCAAAATTAGGGCCTTTATTCTGGAATCATATGGAAATGAAATAAAGTCTCTAGCTTTATCATTTGCATAATTGCAAATTTTTGATTTATGTATTAACCTGGCACTAATTCCCATCTATTTCTTGGCCGTGTCTTTACTGTTAGCAGCAAGCTTATTTTTGCAGTACATTAGCTCTCTATTACTAAATTTCAGTTTGAATTCTTTGTAGGATTTTTTCTCTGCCCTCTGACACATTCCCTCTTTCTCCATCAAATAGGCTTCTGTTTGAGTAGTTTATTACTGGCCTTCTGTGAAATAAAGATGCTTCTGTGTGGGTTGTGATTTCCCTGCTGCCCCAGCTTTCAGAGGCAAACCCTTGCTGCTTCCTTTGCCCAGGCAGAGTCTGTAGTTTTTAGAGATCACCCTTGCAGTCACACTACTTTCCTCAAATGTAAATGTTTAGCCAAGAATCAGACTAATCTTCTCCTCTTTTGTTTCCCTCCTCACTTCCTTTCTCTGCTCTTCCTTTTAAAAAAGCACCTAAAGCTGGGTGTGAAAGCACAGTTTCTGTGTTCTCTAATCAAGGCACCTTATGCACTAATGGGGTACAGTCCTGCCATCCTAAGTAAAAACTGGATTAGTTTTCAACTTCAGAACAAATATAGCAAAAACAGGCAACACACTATACTAGGTATTTCTAAGGGATGAAAATTTCAGAATATGTCCACTTAGTAGATATTTTCTATCATTCTCTTTGGAGACTGAGAGTAGATATCTTGTGGTGCTCCGATGAGTGAAGGAAAGAGGATCAATTTGGGCCCTTAGGGATATCACTGTGTGTGATAAATATCACATCATGGGAGGCTGGGTGTGAAGAGATCCCTGAGAACACAAGACATAGAGCCAGAAGAAGAGCTAGAAGAGAGATGGAAGAGTGTGTGAAGACTTCCAGAGCCTTTCAGTGAGAATCCATGTTCCCAAATCTGGGCAAAGATGGCCCCAGAGCACTGTCCTGCTCTCACCTCTATGTGGCAATTAACGTTTGATGTGTCTATCTTCCTTATGGACTCTAAGCCCAGTGATAACTAAATGCCTCTGAATAAAATAGCTTTTCCATATTTGAAGAATGAATACAGATGGCTCCAAAAATACATTAAACATACTTGATTTTATATTATAGCATGCTCTAACAGAATTATCCATTTGCCTGACTCTGGGCTTCCTGTGTATGCAGAGTGTGTAATAAGCATCTTTTCATTCTCAGTCAATAAGGATTCTTAATTTTTTTGCTGGCTTCCCTGGTGGCTGAGATGGTAAAGAATCTGCCTGCAATACAGGAGACCTGGGTTGGATTCCTGGGTTGGAAAGATTCCTTGGAGAGGGGGATGACAACCCACTCCAGTATTCTTGCCTGGAGAATTCCACGGGAAGAGGAACCTGTGGGCTACAGTCCATGGGGTGTCAAAGAGTCAGAAACAACTAAATGATTAACACTTTCACTTTCACCATCCCCATAGTAAGAACTAAATATTTGTCAAATGAGGACATGAATAGAATAAAAAAAAAAAATCAGTGATAGGCAAACATATAATTATTTAATGAGGTTGTAATGACTTTTTCCTTGATATTGTCTGCTTCTTTGGTTTTTATTCTCTGGAGAAGAAGCAGAGGAGGACTACAAAAAAATGCCACAGATGCTGGCTGGAAATACTGTAATAGACATCATAGACATTTTGGAAAGTAAAGGGAGAAGCCAATGAAATAAATGTGCAACACAAAAGTAAATAAACAAATACCCATACAACATGACATTTTGCGTGTCCTGGCTAACATAGAGAGCTACATAAGTGCTTCTGATTGCTATTCAAATGTAAATAGAGGAAACATAACCTCTGATTTATTCAAAATATTTTTCAGCATTGACGGCCATTGATTTTAAAGAGCACAGAGTGCGTTTCTTTTCTAAAGGTCTTGTCATGTTTTTCTACCATCCAAACTTAACATCCCTTTGCTACTTTTTTTCTTAAAAATATACAGTTTTTGGAATGAAATGTCAATTTACACTGTCTTTAAAACCACTGTTACATTATTTATATACTCAACCTCAGCGTAACTCAAAACCAAATTACTGTATTTTGGGCCTGATTTATTTGACATGTATTACTGTTAGGATGTGTTCAAAAGATCCCCTTTGCTCTCCTGGTGTTTAAGAATGCAAGCATAAAAGCCTATAGGTACCCATATGCAGGTACAAACATGTGTGTGACTGTGAGTACATTCTTGGGCCATCTGAAGTGGAATTTTATCCATGCACTTAGACTCCTTAAAGGGACATGTAAAATAACGGATGGCTGTCATGTAATCCCAGGCGAATAAGAATCCAGAGCAGCCCAAGATATGGAAAGGTTATGTTGTAGTTGTCCATGGAGGGGCTGAGTTTTTCTGCTACATGCCAGGATGGATATTCCAAACAGGGAAAATATAAATAAGTAAGGAAACAGTGTGCTCACCACCAGACCTTTTGGAAAACCCAGGACTCAGGAGCTTCCATGAGCTACCATCTTTCAGCTCCACAAACTCCATCCCCTCTCCCCAATTCCACAAAAAGGCCCTCAGTAAAAAGAAAGACTCATTCTAAATAAAAATGTAGCATGTAAAATGTGATATTTAGTTTTAATAGTGAACAGGAAGTGAAAGTTACTGTATGTAGTTTGGAAGCTTTTATCACAGCACCAAATATTTTACTGGAGAAAGATTATTTCAGAAACAAAGAACTGGAAAAGGAACTTTCTTGTGTTGGTGTTTTACAGATCTGAATTGACCATTCACAAAGAAAAGATTGACTAAGAAACATGATATTATCATTTAATATAAAAGGAAGAGATGTTTTAAAGCATGAAATAGTTGAAAGATTGGATTGTTTAGTTAGTGACTCTAGGGCATCGCATCAGCAACCTCAGTTCCTTGCATCAAGGTGTCTCTCCCAGGCCATTAACCTCACCTTTGAGGTTATAAAACTCTAAATACTTACATTTAACTGCCGGATAGTCTCATTATTTTTCTTTTCCTGCTCAGTGGTAACCAAGACCAATTTAATTCTGACTTCTCTAAAGTAATTAATTTGGGGTGTTTTTAAAAAATCAGAATTCTGCAGAAGCCGGTTTCTTTTCACTTCCATCCAATTAAATTCACAAGCCTTTCCTGTCCCCATATGCCCCCTTCTGATAAGCTTTGTTCAGAATGGAAGGTCTGTGGAGAACTGATTTGAATTTAATTCTATTGTTTCTAAGAAATGTATCCCATAGTTAAAGTCTTGTTGTTTTTCTCTAAAACAAAGATCTCCTCTTTACATAAAAAGAATAATGGTTGGTTAGGGACTGCCTTAGACTCCTTTTTATGTTCTATGAATGAATTATATAATCTCTAAGCAAAATAATGGTGCAAGAAAAGATAGTCCATATTGCATTTGAGAAGCTTGCTGTTTTTTGCATTACCTTAGATGCCAGCTGCCTGTATGCATTGTTCTATAATGCCAGTCTAATCAGTGTGCAGACTAGGAAGATGGTATCTGAGAAAAGTAGAGAAATCTGGCTAAAAACAATAAATTAAAAGGGAAATCATAATATTGAAACTGTTGTGTTCTAAAAGAAAATGCTTTCCAGCACAGTGAGTAGGTAAAATCTTTGGCAGAAACAAATGCTTTTCCTTGCTATAGTTGTCGAGTTCAACTAGGATTTAAACAGTGGGTGAATCTTAAGTGCCTATCTATATAATAAAATTATAAGAGATTTTCTTTGTCCCACAGTGTGATCACAAGACAGAATAACAACTATTAGATCAATCTGTATGAACTGAAGTGAATCTTTTCAGATATGTGCTTTTAAAATGCAGATGTTCTTGGAGACAGAATGCAAGTTATTAACAACTGTGAGTTTATGAATTTATTCTTCTCCCTCAGAGGAAAGCTGTTTGGGAAAAGTTGTGTTGATTGAAAACTCCATACGTACAATCAATTTTCATTTCATATAATACTTAAAGATACATATTATCTTCAGTTTGTGGATGGGCATATTTTTAGCTCAACTAGTTAAGTAATTGGCTAAAGGAAGTAAAGATTTCATTCATTCATTAATCAACTATTTGTTGAAAACCTACTATTTTGCTAGGGCATGCTTTAATAGAAATATACTATATATAATGTGGATAGCATACATTAGTCCCAAACTTCATGAAGATTATATACTAGTGGTGGCAGAAAGACAACCAATAAGCTATATTACAATAAGGGGCAGTGATAAATGCTATGAAGAAACATTAGGGGTTTGAGCTTCTGAGAATACAGTGATTACACATTTCCTAATTTTTTAATTCTCTACTATGCAGCCTTTCAAGGTAAAAAGTGATTAGGATTGATTTGGCTCTAAAATGTAAATGGTTTCATGTAGTATCACTCCTTGTTGTCATTTGCTTATTGGAAAAGTATTTTTTAAATCTGTGTTTTCAGGTATATAACTACATAAGAAATATTTAGTCAAGTGTATGAAAATGCTAATTCTTATCACCCAACCCAAAGAGTCCTAATTTAGCAAACTTGGTAGAAGATTATTTTAATAAGCATCGGAGGTAATTCTAATGCAGGTCCCTCACTAGTCACCTTTTGAGACAAAATTGTCTGAAATAATAGATAGTTAACATGGTTAGCCACTGTAATATCAGGCCCTAAATTGAGGTTTCAGAAAAATAGGCTTACTCAAGACCAATTATTGTCTGAGAGCTGCATTGTTAATACATATGACTCTGAAGCTCTTGAAGGATGCATGGCCCAAATTGAGATGGGATGAAAATACAAAATACACACTGAATTTTGAAGACTTGGGTTTAAAAAATTAATTTAATGTGATGTATAAGTATTTTTTACACAGATTACATGTTGAAATGATATATTGGATGAAATACTCCAGGCAAGAATACTGGAGTGGGTAGCCATTCCCTTCTCCAGGGGACATTCCTGACCTTGGGGTCGAACCAGGATCCCTGCATTGCAGGCAGATTCTTTATCAGCTGAGGTACCAGGGAAGCCCATATTAAGATAAACAATAAATATTGTTATATTAATTTTACCATCTTAAACATTTTTGATATGGCTACTAGAAAATTTAAAATGATACATGAAGCTCACATTAGAGTTCTATTGGACTACTGTCTTAGACAAAGTTTGAGCCATTGTTTATTTTAAAATCTATGAAAATAATTGTACTGTTATCCCACACTTAATTCCAGGATCGTGTTACTCTGGCACATATGGATCTTTCTGATATTTCCCTAGTCTTATCCCATGCAATGCTGCACTGACCTCATGCACTCTCTTTGCTATGTTCTGTACCAGCCAGCATCCAGGTTATTTTCCTTGTCTATCCTTCCAAAAAATGCTATACAACCCTATATCATACATTCCTACTATTTCATCAAAATCATTTCAAATTCCATCTTTGAAAAAGATGTACCTATAACATTTATTGTGTAACTCTGTATTAATCAATTCATTGACTCATTCCAGAAGTTATTAAAATGTTGCAATGGTAATGTTTCTGATGATTGTGTACTTTAGAGCAATCAGTGATAAAGTGTAAAGAGGGGACATATAACCACTGACTGCACTTATATTGCAAAATATATTACTAGAAATGGTCCTGCAGTGCAATGATAAAATATGTAAGTTTACTTCATTATTCATTGTTTCACGTGTTAATAGAGATTGAAGTAAGAGGAAGATAAGTTCTGTGAATGGGAAAATCTTAGCATCTTGTCAGAACTGTAAAATATATACTGACCTTCCATTTATACAAAATATAATCACTCTTCTCTGGTAGAGAATAGTGATTTTCTTGGAGGTCAATTACTATCACAAAATGCACTTAAAAACCATAAACGTTTTCCAGTGTTGTGTTGCAATATAGATATCTATAAGTTGTTGTGAACTTCATAATTATAAACATATGAAAGATTTTGGTTTATTGGTTAACATATTATTTGTATTTATACATCATATTTCAGATTTGCAATATATAGGTTATTCATGAACATATTTTAACACAAAGGGAAAAGGAGTTCTCACTTATTTACCAAGATGACCTAATAGAATAATAATTAAATTTAGCACTGACAATTCAAACAATTCATCTCTCTTGCTTCCTACTCATTTATTCTTTGAGACTTTCATAACCTTTGCCTAGATACTACTCTGTCACTGTTCAATTCTAAAACATATGTACATGCTCACAAACCCAAATATATACAAATGAACCCTTCTAGAAAGCTCTGTTTAAACAAGAAGGACTGCTCTAGAGTCAAAATTTTAAAAATCATATGTGATTTGATTTTTGCACAGGTAGGCGATTTGTGATTTTATTTTTTCTTATGCTGGTTGTTAATTAGGATGGATGCAAGACCCACTTTATTTCCATTTAAAAGCCTTTTCTTGTGAGTATTTCACCATCTGTGAATCCAGCAACAGCATGAATATCAAAGAGAGCTGTTGGTTGATTTTCTTGCCACCTGTTTTTATTTTTTAAATTTTTTTCCTGGTGAACCAGTTATGCTTTTCCACATGCTAGGCCAATTTCCCTGTTAAGTTTTTCTTGTGTCAAGAAAGGCAGTTTATTTTCTGATTGGTAGTGGTCAGAAGTGAGGGTGGGGCTGGACGAAGAAGAGTGAGAAGAAGGCGGTACTCTAATGACCCTTGTTCCTGTTCTCCACTGAGCTCACTCCAATTTTACCAGAGAAGACTACTTCACAACAGTAATTCTTATATAAAGGGAGACTTTCCAAATGTCTGGACTGATTGCTTTCTCTCTGAAATGATAATCATTCCCTTGAGAGATTTGATTTTGATAATGACTTCTCTCTGTCAAATATTTTGCTGTCTACCAGGGATAAATTGGAGAAGGAAATGGCAACCCACTCCAGTGTTCTTGCCTGGAGAATCCCAGGGATGGGGAAGCCTCGTGGGCTGCCGTCTAGGGGTCGCACAGAGTCGGACACGACTAAAGCGACTTAGCATCAGCAGCAGCAGGGATAAATACTCAGTGTTCACATCATAACTTTCACAATACTGTGCGAAACAGAGCAAACAAACTGACCTTTGCAGAGAGCATAAGAGCTTTGGTAGTTATACATAGGATATCGTGGGGACAGAGCATGTGGGGTGTTCAAGTCAGACTTCCCAAAGAAATTGTCAGTTGAACTGCTTGTTTAGTGAGTAGACATCAAAAGAAAAAAGAGAAAGAATGTGTTCAGTTGCTCTCAGTTTGTTTTCAGAGAAAAGTGGATTCAAGGTACTATTTTTTTTTTAAGGATTATAACCTGACTGATATTAATTAATATGTACAGAAAGATGAAAGCAAGCTTTAGGTTTTTGCTAAAGGCAGGCAGATAAGCAAAACAAATAATCAGATAAAAGAATAGCAATTCAACCAGCTATTTTGAGGCAACTGACTGAAAAGTCATTTTATTGGTTGCTCAGTACAATTCAATACTCCCAGGGTGAGAGAACAAAGTCAGCCACAGATCAGGGGATGCTGAGTGAAAAAGCAGTAATGCTCTTAAATCTTCAAAATAAATTGGATTAACTATAGAGAGATTGCTGAGGTCCCCAATGAAGTATGTAATTTTTTTTTAGCAAAATAGGTTTATATTTATTATTTCAAAATAATCATAAACGCAGTCCTTATTAGTAAAATAGTACCCTTTATGATTGCTTTAAAATGTTGTACTATTCTTAATTTTCATTGCATAAAGGTAACTAAGGAATGGAATATTTTGACATTTTCAGTTTATACGGCCTCTGAAATTCATAATCCCTGCCATGACAGGAGGGCTTTCCAGGTGGCACTAGTAAAGAGCCAGGTTGCCAATTCAGGAGACATAAGAGATGCAGGTTGGATCCCTGGGCCAGGAAGGAAATGGCAATCTGCTCCACTATTCTTGCCTGGAGAATCACATGGACATAAGAACCTGGCAGGGTGCAGTACATGGGGTCACCTAGAGTTGGACACATCTGAAGAGACTGAGAACCACACCATGGCAAGAAAGTATTTGCCTTCAGTTGCGAATCTACAGAGATATTTAAACAGTACTCAAATGAGCAGAGCCAAGGAAATCCAAATACCAAGGCTGCTGGCAAGTACTGAATCTGAATAAATTTCTTTGCATTTGAAGATGCATATAATAACCAAAAGATGTTGAGCACTGAAGAATTCATCCTTTCCAAATGTGGTGTTAGAGAAGACTCTTGAGAGTCTCTTGGACTGCAAGGAGATCAAACCAGTCAACCCTAAAGGAAACCCACCTTGAATATTCATTGGAAGGATTGATGCTAAAGCTGAAGCTCCAATACTTTGGCCACCTGATGCCAATTCGCTAGAAAAGACCCTGATGCTGGGAAAGATTGAAGGCAGGAGAAGGGGATGACAGAGAATGAGATGATTGGATGGCATCACTGACTCAACAGACATGAGTTTGAGCAAGCTTTGGGATATGGTGAAGAACAGGGAAGCCTGGTGTGCTGTAGTCCATGGGGTCCAAAGAGTTGGACACAACTAAGTGACTGAACAATGACAATAACCAAAGAACTTCCATGGTGGCTTAGTAGTAAAGAATCCACCTGCAGTGCAGAAGACTTCAGTTGGATTTCTGGGTTGGAAAGATCCCTTGGAGGAGGGCATGGCAACCCTCTCCAGTATTCTTGCCTGGAGAATCCCGGTGGGTCCATAAGATTGCAAAGAGTCAGACATGACTGAAGCAACTGACATGCACACATGCACAATAACCAGAAAATAAAAACCATGGTAACAGTGGATACCTCTGGGTCATTTATAATGTATCCTCATGTATTTCCATGTTTCCTGAAATGAGTATGAATTTTAAGTCAGAGAAAAGAGACATCAAAATTAGCATATACAACTTGTTTGTGTATATTGTGTATATACATACATATATATAAATAAATTATATGTCTTTGTATGTATATGTATGAATATACTTTGATGTTTTAAAAAATAAGAAAATTAAAGTGCACCAAAGTGAATTAGCCTGTGATTTAAAAATAATTGACTCTGCATTGAAATTTTTTTTCTATCAATTACTCCTTTGTAATTGTCAAATTCTTTAAAATTTAGTCTATATTCCATTTTAATGTTAAATGGGAAAAACACTTTTACAAATGTCAGGTTTCCTAGAGGGTCAGGGAAATGAGTTGAAATTCCCAATGTCACAATAGATTACCAGAATACAGTTACTTTTTTGGAAGTGCTGCCCCAAATAGAGTTAGGTCAAAGTAACTACTTCCTGCGGGCTTTTATACTGCTTTTTTCCTAGTGCTCAAAATTTGGGTAAAGACAGTCAATCACTCTAGGAAATGCAAAATTTGCTTTCTAATGACCAAATCAAATACTTAAACTATTTTTTATCTTTCTATCATACATTATTTCAAAAAGGACATTTTTCTTGATCAATTATTCTATTACATGTGAATAATTACTTTGGTTAATGAACTATAAATATCATCACTTAAAATTTATTTTTGGGGTTGTCAGGACTTACAAAAATTATATCAAGAGATAAACTACGTTTTTTTCCCCCTTGCCTACAATAAACAGGCATGCAAAACAGATTTCTCATCATCATTTTCAGACTAGTGATTATGATGGCTTCTCTCTTACCGAAGAAAGAAAGCTCAAAGTAGTTGAGTAGCTTAACCAAAGTTTATAGTGTTAACAAAGGTGCATATTCAGCTTTGTTTAAGTTCGGTACTCATACTGTTTCCCCTGGAGAAGGTAATGGCAACTACTCCAGTATTCCTACCTGAAGAATTCCAAAGACAGAGGAACCTGGCGGGCTACAGTCCCTGGGGTTGCAAAGAGTTGGACACGACTGAACAGTTAACTCATACACTGATTACTTCTGATCAGTTCAGTTCAGTCCCTCAGTCGTGTCCAGCTCTTCATGACCCCATGGACAGCAGGACACTAAGCTTCCCTATCCATCACCAACTCCCAGAGCCTACTCAAACTCACGTCCATAGAGCCAGTGATGCCATCCAACCATCTCATCTTCTATCACCTCCTTCTCCTCCTGGTTTCAATCTTTCCCAGCATCAGGGTCTTTTCCAATGAGTCAGTTCTTTGTATCAGGTGGCCAAAATATTGGAGTTTCAGCTTCAGCATCAGTCCTTCCAATGAATATTCAGGACTGATTTCCTTTAGGATTGACTAGTTGGATCTCCTTGCAGTCCAAGGGACTCTCTCTTCTCCAACACCATAGGTCAAAAGCATTAATTCTTTGGCACTTGGCTTTCTTTATAGTCCAACTCTCACATCCAACATGACTACTGGAAAAACCGTAGCTTTGACTAGACGGACCTCTGTTGGCAAAGTAATGCCTCTTCTTTTTAATTATGCTATCTAGGTTGACTTCACTGGTGGCTCAGATGGTGAAATGTCTGCCTACAACGCGGGATACCTGAGTTCAATCCCTGGGTAGGGAAGAACTCCAGGAGAAGGAAATGGCAACTCCCTCCAGTATCCTTGCCTGGAATATCCCATGGATGGAGGAGCCTGGTAGGCTACAGTCTATGGGGTCGCAAAGAGTCATACAGACTGAGCGACTTCACTTTCACTTTCTAGGCCGGCCATAGCTTTCCTTCCAAGGAGCAAATGTCTCTTATTTCCATGGCTGCAGCTACCACCTACAGTGATTTTAGAGCCCCCCAAAATAGTCTCTTACTGTTCCCATTATTTCCTCATCTATTTAGCATGAAGTGATGGGACCAGATGCCATGATCTTAATTTTCTGAATGTTGAGTTTTAAGCCAACTGTTTCACTCTCCTCTTTCACTTTCATCAAGAGGCTCTTTGGTTCTTCACTTTCTGTCATAAAGGTGGTGTCATCGGCATATCTGAAGTTATTGATATTTCTCCTGGCAATCTTGATTCTAGCTTGTGCTTTACCCAGCCCAGCATTTCTCATGATGTACTCTGCATTTAAGATAAATAAGCAGGGTGAAAATATACACCCTTGACATACTCCTTTCCTGATTTGGAACCAGGCTATTGTTTCATGTCTACTTCTAACTGTTGCTTCTTGACTTGCACACAGATTTCTCAGGAGGCAGGTCAGATGGTCTTGTATTCCCATCTCTTGAAGAATTTTTCCACAATTTGTTGTGACCCACAGTGTCAGAGGCATTGGCATAGTCAATAAAGCAAGAGTAGATATTTTACTGGAACTCTCTTTTTCGAGGATTCAGCGGATGTTGGCAATTTGATCTCTGGTTTCTCTGCCTTTTCTAATTCCAGCTTGAACATCTAGAAGTTCATGGTTCATGTACTGTTGAAGCCTGGTTGGAGAATTTTGAGCATTACTTTATTGGTGTGTGAGATGAGTACAATTGTGCGGTAGTTTGAGCATTCTTTGGCATTGTCTTTCTTTGGGATTGGAATAGAAGCTGACCTTTTCCAGTCCTGTGGCCACTGCTGAGCTTTCCAAATTTCCTGGCATACTGAGTGCAGCACTTTCACAGCAGCATCATTTAGGATTTGAAATAGCTTAACTGAAATTCCATCACCTCCACTAGCTTTGTTCATAGTTATGCTTCCTAAGACTAACTTGACTTCACATTCGAGGATGTCTGGCGCTAGATGAGTGACATCATCATGGTTATCTGGATCATGAAGTTCTTTTTGTATAGTTCTGTGTGTTCTTGCTACCTCTTCTCAATATCTTCTGCTTCTGTTAGGTCCATACCATTTCTATCCTTTATTGTGCCCATTTTTGCACGAAGTGTTTCCTTGGTATTTCTAATTTTCTTGAAGAGAGCTCTGGTCTTTCCCATTATATTGTTTTCCTCTATTTCTTTGCATTTATCACTGAGGAATGCTTTCCTATCTCTCCTTGGTATTCTTTGCATCTCTGCTCAAATGGGTATATCCCTCCTTTTCTTCTTCGCCTTTTGCATCTTTTATTTTTTGGAGTATTTCTAAGGCCTCCTCAGACAACCATTTTGCCTTTTTGCATTTCTCTTTTCGGAGGATGGACTTGATCACTGCCTCCTATACAATGTCACAAACCTCCATCCATAGTTCCTCAAACACTCTATCTATCAGATCTAATCTCTTGAATCTATTGGTTATTTCCACTGTATAGTCATAAGGAATTTGATTTAGATCATACCTGAATGGTCTAGTGATTTTCCTTGCTTTCTTCAATTTACATCTGAAGTTGGAAATAAGGAGTTCATGATCTGAGCCACAGTCAGCTGCTGGTCTTGTTTTTGCTGATTGTATAGAGTTTCTCCATATTTGGCTGCAAAGAATATAATCAATATGATTTGGATATTGACCATCTGGTGATGTCCTTGTGTAGAGTCTTCTCTTGTGTTGTTGGAAAAGGATGTTTGCTGTGACCAATGCATTCTTTTGGCAAAATTCTATTAGCCTTTGACCTGCTTCATTTTGTACTCCAAGGCCAAATTTGCCTGTTCCTGAAGGTATCTCTTGACTTTTTACTTTTGCATTCCAGTCCCCTATAATGAAAAGGACACCTTTTGGGGGTATTAGTTCTAGAAGGTCTTTTAGGTCTTCATAGAGCCATTCAACTTCCAATATGCAGAGTTAAGTATGATTAAGAATAGATTTGAAAAAGAAAGAAAGAAAAGAAAACCTTCTTAATTTGGGGTAGCAGCCTAGATTAGGTAGATTATGGGTGGAATAGTCACAAAATGTAACGTATAGAAATTTCATTTTGTTCAGCAGCTACATAGATGTTTAAGTATTCAGTCAGTTCTCCTTATATTTTCTTGTACTTCTCTCTGCATCCATGGAGGATGCAGATGTGGAATTATTGCAATTAGTTCACTCAAGTGGAAAGAGAAATGTAGTAATTTGAATATCATCATTTTTCATCATGATCATAGGATAGATGGCGACTTGATGAACTGGTCATTGCAATAAGAAGAATTATGAACTAAACTTAACACAAGGAAAAAGCCTGTTGCTAAAAGGCAAGATTAATTCACAAGCATTTGAAATTCCATTATCATAAATGATTATTCAAGAGTCACACAGTTTTATGGCAAACCTTTTTTTTAAATCAAAACAAATTTACACAAAGAGTATGAAGATTTAAGGGTGTCACAAAAAAGAATTTATTTCTAAGTCCCTTGTTTTGCTGATTATATTTTATTTAAAGTTATTTCACTGAAGCATCAGCCAGGCATGGCATTCAGTTTAGTTCACTTCACTTCAGTTGCTCAGTTTTGTCTGACTCTTTGTGACCCCACGGACTACAGCATGCCAGGCCTTCCTGTCCATCACAGACTCTGTGAGTTTACTCAAACTCATGTCCACTGAGTCAGTGATACCATTCAATGATCTCATCCTCTGTCAACCCCTTCTCTTCCTGCCTTCAATCTTTCCCAGCATCAGGGTCTTTTCCAGGAGTCAGTTCTTCCTATCATGTAGCCAAAGTAATGGAGCTTCAGCTTCAGCATCAGTCCTTCCAGTGAATATTCAGGACTGATTTCCTTTAGGACTGACTAGTTGGAACTCCTTGCAGTCCAAGTGACTCTCAAGAATCTTCTCCAACACCACAGTTCAAAAGCATCAATTCTTCAATGCTCACCTTTATTGTCCAGGCCTCACATCCATACAAGACTACTGGAAAAACCATAGCCTTGACTATATGGACCTTTGTTGGCAAAGTAATGTCTTTGCTTTTTAATATGCTGTCTAGGATGATCATAGCTTTTCTTACAAGGAGTAAGCTTCTTTTAATCACTGCAGTCATCATCTGCAGTGGTTTTGAAGCCACCAAAAACAAAATCTTTCACTGTATCCATTGTTTCCCCATCTATTCTAGATAGCATATATGCAGGGTTTCTTCTAGATAGCATATATAAAGGTCTTGTTTCCACATCCATTCAGCCAGTTTATGTCTTTTGGTTGAAGCATTTAATTCATTTAAGTTTAAGGTAACTATCAATGTGTCTGTTCCTATTGCCATTTTATTGATTGTTTTGGATTTTTTTTGTAGTTTTTTTTTCTTTCTCCTTCCCTTCCTCTGTTGTTCTCTTCTCTTGTGGTTTGATTTCTAGTGTTGCATTTTGACTCCTTTCTCTTTGTGTGTGTGTGTATCTAGAGTAGATTTTCAGTTTGCAATTACCAAGAAGTTTTTATACAGTAGCATATATATAAAGATTGCTTAAAGTTGTTTTTCTTTTAATTTCAAATGCATTTCCAATATCTTGTATTTGTGTTCTCCCCTTCTCACAACTGGTTTTGATATCATATTTCTATGTCGATGATTTCCTGCCTTTACTGGTAAGCTTTTCCATTTGCAATTTTCTTATTTCTAGTTGTGGCTTTTTCTGCATTGAGAAGTTCCTTTAGCATTTGTTGCAAAGCTAGTCTGGTGGTACTGAATTCTTTTAGCTTTTACTTATGTAAAGCTTTTGATTTCTCTATTGAGCCTGAATGAGAACCTTGCAGGGTAGGGCGTTCTTGGTTGTAGTTTCTTCCCTTTAACCACTTTAAATATGCCATGCCACTTCCTTCCTTGTTTCTGCTGAGAAATCAGCTAATGACCTTATGGGAGTTCCCTTGTATGCTATTTGTTGTTGTTGTTGTTGTTTGTCTTACTGCTTTTATTAAAGACCTAAATGTAAAACTGAATACCATAAAACTCTTAGAGGAAAACATAGGCAGCACATTCTCTCACATAAGTCCCAGAAGTATTCTTTTTGATCCATCCCTCAGAGTAATGGGAGTAAAAGCAGCAATAAACAAATGGGACCTAATTAAACTTAAAAGCTTTTCTCTTAAATTTATTTTTTGAAGGATAATTGCTTTACAGAATTTTGTTGTTTTCTGTCAAAACTCAACATCAATCAACCACAGGTATACATATATTCCCTGCCTAGCTTTTGCACAGTAAAAGAAACAATTTTAAAAGGTGCCAATCCACAGAATGGGAGAAAATATTTGCAAATGATGTGACCGGAAAAAGGTTTGTCTGTAAAATATACTAACAGCCCATGCCATTAAACCAAAGATACAAAGTTCCCCTTAGTACTCCAAAGAAGACATACAGATGACCAAGTGGCACATTAAAAGAAAAAAAAAAAAGTTCAACATTGCTAATTATTAGAAAAATACAAATCAAAACTAAAATGAGGTATCATCTCACATCATCTCACAGCAGTCAGAATGACTGTCATCAAAAAATCTACAAAGAATAAATACTGGAGAGGGTGTAGAGAAAAGGGCATTCTCCTACACTGCTGATGCGAATGTAAATTGGTACAGCCACCATGGAGAACAGTAAGGAGGTTCCTTTAAAAATTAAAAATAGAACTACCATATGATCCTGCAACCCCACTCTTAGACATATACCTGGAGGAAACACATGGTATGAAAATATACATTCACCCCAACATTCATTGCCGAAATGTTTACAGTAGCCAGGACATGAAAGAAACCTAAATGTCCATCAACAGGAATATGGATAAAGTTGTGATACATATGTACAATAGAATTTTACTCAATCATATTTATTTAAAATAATGAAATACTGCCACTTGCAGATGGACCTGACATTATCATACCGAGTGAAGTAAGTCAGACAGAGAAAGACAAATATCAAATTACATCACTTATATGCAGACTCTTAAAATTATACAAATAAACTTATTGATGAAACAAGAAAACACTCACAGACTTAGAGAATGCCATTATGGTTACCAGAGGGGAAGGGGATTTGAGGGATAGATTGGAAGTCTGAAATTGACATGCATGCACTGCTATATTGAAAATAGATAATCAACAAGGACAAACTGTATAGCACAGGGAACCCTGCTCAATATTCCATAGTAACCAAAATGGTTAAAGAATTTGAAAAAGAATAAATACATGTATACATATAATTGAATCATTTTGCTGTATGGAAAGCAACACAACATTGTTAATCAACTAAATCCAACATAAAGTAAAACTTTAAAAATGAATAAAATATAATATATTTGTAAAAAGTAAAAACAAACAAACAAACAAAAAACTCCAATGACATTTCACAGAGCTAGAACAAACAATCCTAAAGTTATGAAACCACAAAAGATCTCATTCGGCCAAAGTAATGTTGAGAAGAAAAGCTTGCTCCTTGGGAGAAAGGCTATGACAAATTTGCTGCTGTTAAGTTGCTTCAGTCGTGTCCAACTCTGTGCGACCCTACGGACAGCAGCCCACTAGGCTCCTCTGTCCACAGGATTCTCTAGGCAAGCATACTGGAGTGGGTTGCCATTACCTTTTCCAATGACAAACTTCAACAGCATATTGAAAAGCAGAGACATTATTTTGCCAACAAAGTGCCAGGGTCCAGCCCCAGTGGATCCAGGGTGATTCGAAGGGGAGATGGAGTCGGCAAGGAAATAACTAATTTATTTATAAATATAAGGTTAGATTAGGAAGAAATAGTGTAGTAGGAATATTAAGTGGAGAAAAGAGGCTGAATAACTTGGTTTACATGGAAAACCAATAAAGTTCCAGACGAGGAGCTTACACCATCTATGTTAAACCACCAGCGTCCATTTGAATATTCAAGAGTGCCCCGCCCTGGGCTCTCTCTCTTACAGATCTTAGAAGCCGGGACAAGTAAGTAGACATGGCGAGCCTCCATGCCCCAGATGGGAATTCAGCCTGAAATTAGAGTAAAGAGGAGACACAGGGGAAACCAGTCCTTCCAATGACTGGCCTGTCCTCTATTGTTCAGAAGGCCTTTTATGCTTTGATTGTACATAGAGATCAATGGGTAATACAAAATTATGCAGCATTAGCAGCCCAGACTCTTATCAAAACCAGGCTTTCTTTTTGCATACCCTCCTGTATACAAAAGTTCTCAGGTGGTTTACATTATCTTCTGGCCAAGAGGCCTGTTAACATTTTTATGGCTCTCCTCCTGGATAATTGTCTATCAACCAGAAAACTCCTTTTCCCTAGAAGTGTTTTTTCTTTACTCTGCATTGCCCTCAAAGTACTAAATAAAGTTACATTCCTGTAGAACAAAGGTGCAGTGGGTTATAACAAAGAAAGTTCTTAACTCAAAGATCTAAT
>SJYA01001729.1:1504339-1522714 GCA_006410615.1 Neotragus moschatus
AGGCTTTCTTTTTGCATACCCTCCCGTATACAAAAGGTCTCAGGTGGTTTACATTATCTTCTGGCCAAGAGGCCTGTTAACATTTTTATGGCTCTCCTCCTGGATAATTGTCTATCAACCAGAAAACTCCTTTTCCCTAGAAGTGTTTTTTCTTTACTCTGCATTGCCCTCAAAGTACTAAATAAAGTTACATTCCTGTAGAACAAAGGTGCAGTGGGTTATAACAAAGAAAGTACTTAACTCAAAGATCTAATATTGCTAATACCAGGTCTACTACCTGTTTTTCTATATACCAACTATATCTTACAAATAAAAGATATGAAAATTTGGCAACAAGTATTGGCTCAACAAATGAAACCTTTAATCAGTCCTATTCTAATGATTTTGACTCCTCAGAAGCCCCTACATTCCTAGGATGTTTTAAGCTTCCTGTGCCTTCCACTGTCGGGAGGCCTCAAACAATCACATGCACAGCTGTATGAGTTCTGCAGGCAGGCTAGAAAGCCATCAGAGGGGTTTTTGGATTGAAACACTCTTTCAAATGCAGAAGACTAAAGCCCTGAGTTGAGTTTTTCCAGAGAATGTCAGAAGAGTGGAAAAGCAGGCAGATTCTTGGGGGGTACATGCTCAGGAAATGCGAGGGGGAAAACCTGAGATCTGACTTGACCTTGCCCATCATATCTCTGCCACATGACCTTGTCACAGGTGGAATTCCTCACGCTGGCTCCCGGCAACAAAGGTCCATCTAGTCAAAGCTATAGTTTTTCCTGTAGTCATGCATGGATGTGAGAGATGGGTCATAAAGAAAGCTGTGTGCAGGAGACTTGATGCTTTTGAACTGTGGTGTTGAAGAAGACTCTTAAGAGTCCCTTGGACTGCAAGGAGATTCAACCAGTCCATCCTGAAGGAAATCAGTCCTTTCATTGGGAGGACTGATGCTGAAGCTGAAGCTCCAATACTTTGGCCACCTGATAGGAGGAACTGACTCATTGGAAAAGATCTTGGTGCTCAGAAAGACTGAAGGCAGGAGGAGAAGGGGATGACAGAGGATAAGATGGTTGGATGGCATCACTGACTCAATGGGCATGAGTTTGAGCAAGCTCTGGGAGTTTGGTGATGGATAGGGAGGCTTGGCATGCTGCAGTCCATAAAGTCACAAAGAGTTGGACACAACTGAGAAACTGAATTTAACTGAACTGAAACTTGAGAAGGAACAAAACTGGAGATATCATGCTCCCAGACTTGAAACTGTNGCATGAGTTTGAGCAAGCTCTGGGAGTTTGGTGATGGATAGGGAGGCTTGGCATGCTGCAGTCCATAAAGTCACAAAGAGTTGGACACAACTGAGAAACTGAATTTAACTGAACTGAAACTTGAGAAGGAACAAAACTGGAGATATCATGCTCCCAGACTTGAAACTGTTTCTATAAAGCTACAGTCATCGAAAGAGTGGTACTGGCACAGAAACATATCCACAAGTCCAAGCAACAGAACTGAAGCCCAGAAATAAACACAAACATATGTGGACAACTAATTTACAACAAAGGAGCAGAGAACATACAGTGAAGAAAGGATGGTCTCTTTAATAAATGGTGTTGGGATAATTTGACTGCCACATACAAAAGAATGAAACATGATTAGTATGTTACATCAAACACAGCAATTAACTCAAAATGGATAAAAGCCTTGAATATACATTTACACTGAAATGAGAAAAAATGCAATTAAAGCAAAAATTCTTATTAATATTTAAATCCAGGAAGCCGTTCAGATGTGAAAAATACTGAAGAATTTCTCTAAAATAAATAGAAAGAATAAACACTTAATAGGACAGTCAACCATTCAGTGAGTCTCTGCCAAGATGGAAATGCCCATCTGGATATAAGGGGTAGTAGCTGCACCATTGAATCCCACTAACATTCTTTCATGTGCACCAATGGAAGTTGGAGCTAAAGGCAATCTCTGTGCCTTTGATGAGAAGTACACATTGATCCCATTATTCCCCAGATGTCTGTCAAATCTGAAATAAAGCCCATGGGACAAACCTACAGAGGTGCTTCTTCCCAGGTTACATTTGGCATGCATGGCATTTCAAGTAAAGCATGGCAGTGGTACAGCTGGCTCCAAAAGAAGGAAGTGATGCCAGCTCTGAAGAGTTCCACTGACCCAGCTAAAGCCTGCTGCTCTGAAAAATACAGAAAGAAACTATTTGGCAGAAAGGTGAAGCACTATATCTCTGCTCTTTCTGGTTATAGCTCTCTTGCTGCTCCATCCTGGCAAGTGAAAATAGAGCAACTCTAAACCTTTCCCTTTATTTGTTTGTCTGGTCTAGAAATATTTGAACAGAGATCAACATAATCTCTGATAGATTCCATTTTAAATCCCAAATCTAGAAAAGAATTATTGACTGTATGCACTCTGCAGTGGTGGCAAAATATATTGGACATATGCAAGGACTAGGTTTTAAACAGAGAGTTAATCTAAAAATTTAAACCAATGCTACCTCTGAGACAGATCTGGCATTTCTCTCACCTGGGTAATTTTAACTTTCAAGTTGGACTCGTTGTTTCTAGCCTGACTCCTTTCTCTAAATCCATGTCTGTACTGTAGCCAGAGTGAACTCTAAAATAAAACTGTGTCAGGAGTGTAGGAAGGTATCTCTTAGAAACTGACCTTTGGGCTGAAGCATGATGAAGAGAAGAAGGTGCCAGGTGATGATATATGGGGAGACTTTTTTATACTATGGAACAAAAAAGATCAAGGAATTAATTCAAGAATAAAATGGGCATTTTGGAGGGACAAAAACAGGTCCATTGCACTGGCTTCCATGCACTGATGGAAGAGAAGAAAGATGAAAGAGACATCAGAGCATAAGAAAATGAACAATAGAAACATGACAGGTCTTTTGGTACATGATACAGCTTTAGAAACTTTTTAAAAAGAAATTGAAAGCTGTTTAAGTGACTTTAAGTAGGAAAGATATATGTATGATTTCCATTTCAAAATACCATTTTGGCTTCTTTATAGAAAAATGAACCAAATCAGGAAAGTTGCTGAGAAGTGAAGGTGATTGGATTAGAAGTGGATCCTGTGTTAAGATATAACAGAACTTGAAGAGTTTTTAGATTGTGTGCAAAGAGAATTGAAGTGATGAGGGGAAGGAAGAAACCAATCATTAGCTTTACTAACTATATCGTTCTCACTGCAATATGAAAATCTGAGGAAGGAAAAATTCTGTGGTGAGAGAGAGGGAAATAAAATATACTTATATGGTTTTCTTAAGTATGATCTATCACTAAACAGGTAGACTTTGAAATATCCAACTCTGGGGAATCTTCAGAATCAGAGATAGAGTTTAAAGTCAACTAGCACATTGTTGTTGTTTAGTCACTCAATCATGTCTAACTCTTTGCAACTCCATGGATTACAGCATGCCAGGTTTTCCTGTCCTTCACTATCTCCCGGAGTTTGTTCAAACTCTTGTCCACTGAATCGGTGGTACCATCCAACCATCTCGTCTTCTGTTGTCCCCTTCTCCTCCTGCCTTCAATCTTGCCCAGTATCAGGGTCTCTACCAATGGGTTTGCTCTTTGCATCAGGTGACCAAAATATTGGAGTTTCAACTAGCACATAGATAGCATTTAAAAACCTTAACACTGGCCTGAAAGAAGCACAAGCTGGAATCAGAATTGCCGGGAGAAATATCAACAACCTCAGATATGCAGATGACACCACACTTATGGCAGAAAGTGAAGAGGAACTAAAAAGCCTCTTGATAAAAGTGAAAGAGGAGACTGAAAAAATTGGCTTAAGGCTCAACATTCAGAAAACAAAGATCATGGCATATGGTCCCATCACTTCATGGGAAATAGATGGGGAAACAGTGGAAACAGTGTCAGACTTTATTTTGGGGGGCTCCAAAATCACTGCAGATGGTAACTGCAGCCATGAAATTAAAAGATGCTTACTCCTTGGAAGGAAAATTATGATCAACCTAGATAGCATATTCAAAAGCAGAGCCATTACTTTGCCAACTAAGGTCCATCTACTCAAGGCTATGGTTTTTCCAGTAGTCAAGTACGGATGTGAGAGTTGGACTGTGAAGAAAGCTGAGCACCAAAGAATTGATGGTTTTGAACTGTGGTGATGGAGAAGACTCTTAAGAGTCCCTTGGACTGCAAGGAGATCCAACCAGTCCATTCTGAAGGAGATCATCCCTGGGATATCTTTGGAAGGAGTGATGCTAAAGCTGAAGCTCCAGTATTTTGGCCACCTCATGTGAAGAGTTGACTCATTGGAAAAGGCTCTTATGCTGGGAGGGATTGGGAGCAGGAGGAGAAGGGGACGACAGAGGATGAGATGGCTGGATGGCATCACAGACTCTATGGGTGTGAGTCTGAGTGAACTCTGGGAGTTGGTGATGGACAGGGAGGCCTGGCATGCTGTGATTCATGGGGTCACAAATAGTTGGACAAGACTGAGCAACTGAACTGAACTGAACTGAACTGAACTGAATTAAAAGTAAATTATCAGAGGAAGAGAAACAAAGAAGTCTTACCAAAATTACTAGAGTAGATAGAGAATAAAAAGTCAGCAAATACTAAGGAGGCATAGGGGTTAATGAGTATAAAATAAAGATGATGTTATAAGCAATTAGAGAAGAAACCAGTTCTATATTAAACTTTCTCCTGTATTATCATAAATTATTTCCAAATATGCATAGAATATTTGTATAAAATATCACTTACATTATCAGTGACTACACAAGTGTGGTTGAGGCAGTAGGAGGCAGTTAGTGTTGTGCAAAAGTATATTGAATAAAGACTTGGAAGGTGGAAATGTAAATCTTAGTTCTTCCAGTGGCCTTATGGTATACTGAATTTAATAAAAAACTTACTTACTAAAAAAGCCCTTATTTCAGGTACTGTTACCTCTTCTTTGATGTCATTTTCCATTTTTGAGTGTGACTTTTTAGCTGGACCAACTACACCCATAATTTTCAGGACTCAAGTGCAAAAGGAAAATGCAGGGACTTTTGTTAAAAATTTATTAAGACAAAGACACCAGAGCTTTAAGCCAAGTGCTCTCTGAGCTCAGGAGCCTATGTCACTGACCTGATTGTGCCTCTGATATCCTTTGATAGCACATTCCTCTGCCTCCTAATCAAATCCACTGAAACAATTTTACTGTGTCCATTGCTGCAATTGAACCCTTGCTATCATATATTCTGCTTTTGTTACAAAGGTCATTAAAATGAATTAATAACACATTTATTCTCAAAACTTCCAAGCTTTCTTATGTCTCTTAGAATAATATCCAAAGTTCTTACTAAGTAGGAGGACCTCTGTTTTATTTTACTTTTTTTTTTTTCCTCTCCACATCCAATCCATCAACAAGTCCTGTTGGTCCAACTCTCATATCCATATATCACTACTGATAAAACCATAGCTTTGACTATGTGGATGATTTCTGTTTATAGATAGATAAGTTCTGTTTTTCTAGCTCTAAAAATCCAGTACAGTCACAGTGATGATTACTGGCACTGAGGTGGAAAAAATACTTTTATCTATCTTCATTTAGCCTTATCATCAGAAATTATTTTGTTAAAACAGAAAAAAATGATCTCTCTTTCTATGGTGTTCATTTAAGTTAAAATTGAGATTTAAATCCTGATCTGATAGATTTTCATTGAGGAGTGTATTTTTTGGTTAGTGAGAATGAAATAAGATAATTTTTACTATGTTCCCTGTAACTTTGTACCTGATGAAATGTGTTTGTGTATCTTTGTGCAGCCTCAGTGGGAAGGGCAGAGTTAATAATAAGTAACTTCTAAACTGTTGAATAATGTCTCTAAAGTAAATATACAGTAGTGTTGTATCATCAAAACATATCAAAATTGTTTTAAATAATCATTTTAATACTTCAGTGACATTTTTTGTTGACTATTTTTTTAATTTGACATTTAATCCTGAAATAATAATAGCAAGCTTTTATCCAGTAAATATTTATTTAGTGCCCACTATCTGCTAACCTCAGCTGGGTGCTGGAAATATAACACTTAACAAACTAAACATAATTACTCTTGGAGCTTATGTTCATTTACTTACCACGGATTTGGTACTGGTTAAGTGTTTAATATAGTGTATCGGTCAAGAGCAAGAGAAACTGGCTGATTTAAGTTTCAGCAGAATTCATCAATAGTGGAGCTGGACAGCAGGATTTGAGGTGAGATAGCCAGTAACAGTGTCCAAATTTATGCCAAAGGAAATGATGCAGTGAAATTAGACTGTGGTCAAACCAGGCACCAGAAGTTGCAGTTGGCAACACTGACTCCGTCAGCACAGCACACTGGACCACAGAACTGCTGATTCTGGGAAATTGACGCAGCTGCTGCCAGAGCTTACCTCTTTTCATAGTGGATTCTGTGTAGTCTTTACTGCCTTCTGTCACTAACCTCTGATTCTAAGTTCCTGGAGGGTATGTTTAATTGGCAGAGTCTGAGTCACCCGATTGCACCCTAGTAATAACAGAGGCTGGGAAATGAGCCTGACACTTTTAGCTTCCATCGACACCAGAGTACTTTATCTCCTGAAGTGTAATATTCTCTGAAGAAAAGAAACTGGTTCAAAATTCAGAAAAGCCAAGAAAAAAAGATGACAAATATTCACTCCACTGTATATTACCTAATTTAAAACTTGCTACAATTCTGATGTTATCATAATCATATAGAACGTGAAATAATTGACATGCAAAGATTCTAATTAACCCATTGAACAGTCAACATTGTAACCAAACCATGTCGAATTCTAAAATCCAAGCCAATTACTCTGTGTTCTAAAATCTGTTGGGATATTTTAATGTACTAACAAAATATAATTGCCTTAAACATATATTCATGTGCTTGAAATAGTTTCCATTAGATTTTAGATCTCTTAATAATCTAAAATTGATAGCCAATGACAGAAAAGGAATACATAAACTTAAGAATAACGTTTGGCTTTAGACCCAATGTTCTGTCCTTTCTTATATTAGGACTCACACAGATGCAGAAGAAACTGTCAAAGAATTACTTAGTTATCCATATTTATGATCATGGAATTTCAAAGATTCCAATGTCAGTTGCAATATATTTAAATGACTTAAATTTGCCAGTTTCCAAAAATATATGAGGATCATTTCCTATTAATATGTTCAACTTAAAAGAAATTACTAAAAATAAAAGTACATTTTTAACTTTGCTAGATTGCTGTTGTTCTTCAGTTGCTAAGTCATGTCTGACTCTTTCCAAACATATGGACTACAACTTTCCAGACTTCCTTGTCCTGGATTTTACTCAGACTCATGTCAGTTGTGTCAATGATGCCAACCAAATATCTCATCTTCTGTCATCCCCTTCTCCTGCCCTCAATCATTCCCAGCATCGGGGTCTTTTCCAATGAGCCAGCTTTTCACATCAGGTGGCCAGAGTATTGGAGCTTCATCTTTAGTATCAGTCCTTCCAATGAATATTCAATGTTGATTTCCTTTAGGATTGACTACTTTGATACCCTCACTGTCCAAGGGACTGTCAAGGGTGTTCTCCAACACCACAATTCAAAAGCATCAATTCTTTGGTGCTCAGCCTTCGTTATGGTCCAACTCATGACTATTCAAAAACCAGAACTTTGAGTAGAAGGACATTTTTCACTAAAGTGATTTCTCTGGTTTTTAATACACTATCTAGGTACATAATAGCTTTCCTTCCAAAGAACAAATGTTTTTTAATTTCATGGCTGCAGTCACCAACTGCATTAATTTTGGAGCTCAAGAAAATAAAATCTATCACTGTTTCCACCAGAAACAAAGTTACTGGAAACAGTAACTTTGCCAGGTACATTCAGAAATAATACACTGCTTTGACTCTTGATAAATAAAGTCCACTTATAGTAAGATCTTACAGAGGGATCACTATAAAACCTGACTGTTTTACTCCTAGAACTACTCTAAGAGATTCTTGTTCATGCTCAGACAAATATTTATGGTAGCACTGTTCAAGATAGCCTGAATTATAAATGCACAGGTACAGTATTAGCAGGAGAACTGAAAATAAAAATTTGCCTTATATAATAGAAGGCTATTCAGAAGTGAAAATAGACTAAGTGCAACTATACACATCAAAATGAAAGAGTCTCAAGAGCATAATACTAAATGAAAGGAGTAAGACCCAAAGATACATTTACATTATGAACTGATTTGTAGAAAGTTTAATACCAGGAGAAGCCTATTTAATATATTATAAATAATATAATAATGTAATACTATGATAAAATAAAGTCATAAAATAACCTTATTTTGAAATGTTTTTATAGTGGTATTAAAAGTAGAACAAGGGAAAAACATACACAAGATTGAGTGCATCACTGCCTTTGGAAGTAAAAAGATGTGATCAGAAACAGGTACAGAAGTCTTTAAGGTATTGAAAATGTTCAATTTTTTAAATCTGGATAGCGTGTTTTATTAATCCTTTTTACACTGTGTGCAAATTTTATACACTATTGATTATGTAATACAATCACATTTCAAGAAAAAGAGGCAGAGATGTAACATATATATGAATCCTTGTTGTTGTTTAGTTAATAAGTTGTGTCGGACTCTTTTGCAACCCTATGCATTATAGCCTGCCAGGCTCCTCAGTCCATGGGATTTTCTAGGCAAGAATACTGGAGTGTGTTGCCAGGATATCTTCCTGACCCAGGGATCAAACCTGTGTCTCCTGTGTTGGCAGGCAGGTTCTTTATCACTGAGCCACCATGGAAACCCACATGAGTCATTCATTGCTCAGTCTACCAGTAATGTCCAACTCTTTGTGACCCCATGGACCAGCACACCAGGCCTCTCTGTCCCTCACCATCTCCTGAAGTTTGCCTAAGTTCATGTCCATTGCATTGGTGATGCAATCCAGCCATCTCACCCTCTGATGCTCTCTTTTCCATCTGCCCTCAGTCTTTCCCAGCATCAGGGACTTTTCCAATGAGTCAGATGTTCACGCAGATGACCAAAATACTGGAGTTTCAGCATCAGTCCTTCCAACAAATATTTAGAGTTAATTTCTCTTAAGTTCGACTGGTTTGCTCTCCTTACTATCCAAGGGACTCTCAGCTGTCTTTTCCAACACCATAGTTTGAAGGGATCAATTTTTCAAGGTCCTGCCTTATTTACAATCCAGCTCTAAAGGAGCATGAGGCCTTACTTTGTGCCAAAGTCTGCAATCTTAAACCTGTGATTTGAAGTGACTGATTTTGTTGAAGTCCTTTAAAAACATGAATACAAATAGAGCTAATGCTATATGCTGAGCAGTTGAGAAAGGATCTTTTAATTCTTTACAACTCCCTTTTCCACTTTCAACTCTTCCACCATTCTTTCCTGATCTTAAAGGATCTGTAACATCCAAAGATTTTTACCTCTCTTCCAGTCTGCAGAGGTATACATTTGTTTCCAGTCTACTGATATCAAACCATTGTTTATTTTTTAATCTTTCTTTCTTTTTCTATTTCCCACAAGATCTTGTACTTATGTCTTGCTCTCTTTTAGGATATAAGTAGATTATTCAGGTAGAAGACACATTTGTGCATATTAGCAACATATTATGGTTAAATAAAAGTGTAATTATTACATGAGTAATTGGATAGTTATTTATAGGCATTTTTTTAACAATGACAAAAGCAGTTTATTTTAGTGACATAATTAATTCTGGAAACAAAATACATTATTCACTTTTGACAAATTAGGTTAAAGTGATTTTAATTTGACTCTAGGAATATTATATTAGTATTCCCACAATTACCTATCTTGATATTATTCATGTTTGTCATATAATTACATTTAGACATAATTCAGCTGACTTCAATTCAGAAAAGACTTAGAGTGACAGTTACAACTGATGCAATATTGACTCTGTAGATGGTCATTAAAAAAAAAAGGTAATACAGCACAAACAACCAAAGGAAGATAATTAGCTCTACTTTCTCCTTATTATGTTAATTAGGATTCCAAAAGCAAGATAATATAAGACAATAACTCTACTTTTACATGATTATGGCTCCCCTGATAGCTCAGTTGGTAAAGAATCCGCCTGCAATGCAGGAGACACTGGCTCGATTCCTTGGTTGGGAAGATCTTCTAGAGAAGGGACAGGCTACTCATTCCAGTATACTTGGGCTTCCTGGTAGCTCAGCTGGTAAAGAATCTGCCCGCAGTGCAGGAGACCTGGGTTCAATCCCTGGGTTGGGAAGATCCCCTGGAGAAGAGAAAGGCTACCCACTCCAGTATTCTGGCTGGGAGAATTGAATGCCATGGACTATAGTCCATGGGTTGCAAAAAGTTGGACATGACTGAGTCACTTTTATTATGTTAGCTATGATTCCAAAACCATGATAGTAGTTGACAAAAACAAACAATAAAGTTATTAAACTTCTAAATACACAATAAATTAGTTGTAGACCCTTACCCTGCAAAATTTATCTCTTTACACAACTGAATCAGCATCAGCCACACCCACAGAGATGGTGCTGTTTGCCTCTTCCCCACAACTACTCCTTTCTTCTTCCTCAATAGCCAATCTAACAGTGCATATATAGCAGCACACAATTTGGATATATGCAAATGTTTTCAGATTAAAATGTTTCAAAGTGTTACTATCATTAGTAGAAAACAAAATTAGCATTCTGTCCTACTCTGCCTCTAATGAACTGCATAATTTTGAACAGTTTATCACTTGGGGCCTGTTTTCCCTCCAACTGAATCAGAAGGTGAATACTGCAGAGTATGGGCTATATACGTCTAACAGATATCTTTTATTTGGTTAGTTATAATGTTTGTAAATTCTTTGAGTTAGTTGTCAACACTTAAAAATTGGAGTTCTTCACTCAGATATCAGGCTATCCAATGTCCTATGCATCTCTAGGGATCTCTTGAACTTGATGTGTGTGTTCCATCCTAAGCCTGAAGACACAGAGGCCTTCTTCTGCACAACCTCCAAATCCAGCCATTGGCCAAATACCATCAGCATTATCTTCTGAGTACATTTGTAGGCGACAACTCCCCCACCTCCTTCACTCCCAAAACATTCACACTCCCTTTGCCCTCATTATCACTTGCCCACATTATAGAAATATCCTATTAATTTTTTGCCCTCAGTCTTTGATCATTCAAACAAAAGGATTGTATTCCTTCACACAACACTTTTTAAAAAATTGCTCTTTATTAGATTTAGAACAAATCCTAGATCACAGCACAGAGGAACAGTGACACTCATTGTGAGAACTACTTGATTCTAGAACTTCTGCAACCTCATTTTCCCTCATGCAGCCTCATTCTTGGGCTAAGTAGTTTGTAATTCCTGATCCTGAGAGAAAGTCTTGCTGTGGGTACCCTTGGATATGCTGCTGAATTTCTCTATCTGTGCCACCATTTTGTTTTTGTTGTTGTTTAATCAGTAAGTCATATCCAACTTTTTGCAATCCCATGGACTACAGCCCATCAGTCTCCACAACTCTTACTTCTGTCTTTTCCTAGTTACTTCTTATAGGAATTCCAGTCACTGTGTCTCTAGCCTGAACCCTGTGCTGCTTTTAGCATCTCTTTCCTCTGTGATCCTTTAGTCCTGTGTACAGGCTTCTTTAATCACATGGATCATTGTTGTATTTATTTATTAGTCTATTTACCTCAAAGTCTTGTTTCCATTCATGAAATGCTCAATTTCAAAAGCAATTTTATTGACATCTTTTCAATCTTTAGTAAATTTAGAGACAAGTGTCTCTTAATAACATTTATGTCTTTCCAAAGGATTCAGTGGGTTTATTGCATTAAAATCACTAAGGATTTGATCCTACTCCAAACCTACTTAACAAAAATCTCTGGAGGTGGGGCCCTGAATTCTTCATATTTTAAAAAATATCTCAGGTAATTTTTATACCCATTGCCATGGTTTTTTTGTTGTTGTTGTGTTGGGATATTTGTTGAATGAATGTACTTCTTCCAGCACATGTAGATGTACACTTCAACTTATTTGATGCTGGTTCAACTTAATATTATCATAGATTTTTCCATATGCTTGACTCCACAATCATTTTCTTGAAAATAACATTTTTATCAACTTAAATATTAAACATATATCAATAGGCTCAAAGTGGGAATTAGAGGGAGCCCTACCTGGAAAAGAAGGTTATAATTGCAAAAGTAAGGCTGATAGCTTCTTAAGGAAATGATTTCATGAATAGCACTGAAAAATAAAATCTAAACACCTATAATAATTCTTTGACTAAGATTTCTTGAATTTATTTTTAGTTATTTAGTGCCAGGAAAGTAACACGTGTGATCAGTTTTGTGCAGGACCTCGTTTAAACAGCTTTGAATTAACTGCAAGCACTTTAGCTACATGACATGGGACCTGCGTCAGTTCCTTCTGTAATAAGATAGGGTCATTATACTGCATTTATTTTCTCAGAATCCTTAAGAAAATTATAAAGCAAAATGAAGCTCTTTGTGTCGATTGAAAACTGAACTACACATTTCAGCATCTTCTAATCATTCCTCCCTATGCTCCCATTCCCCTCAAATATATATCAAATAATTTTCATAATCCTGTGGTATAATTTTATGATTGAAATTCAAGATATTTCTTAATGGTGAAAAATTGAAAGCTTTACTTACTATATTAAAAGTTTTGGTAATCCTTAAGGATATGTGTTTTTAATCCTGTTAAAGTAAATTATGACAAGTTATGTAGAAATGACTAATCTCTGGTCCTCATGCAATAGGGGATAGGATGGGAGTCAGAGATGCCACTGACAAGCTTTGACTAAGATGCTGAGCTCTAGAATATGCTAAGTTGGAGCAGAACATGTAAAGTTGAAGCCTCAAGTCTTTCGTAAGTAATCTAGATTATTCTTTACTAATTTTAGAATACATGTACTCTGTTGCATCTGTGATGAATTAGAGGTGACCATGTCCCAAGTTATGGGGCTTCCCAGGTGACACTAGTGATAAAGAACTTGCCTACCAATGCAGCAATTGTGAGAAACACAGGTTTACTCAGGAAGATCGCCTGGAGGAAGAAATGGCAACCCACTCCAGGATTCTCACCTGGAGAATCCCATGAACAGAGGAGTCTGGAGGGCTACAGCCCATAGGGTTGCACAGGGACAGAAATGACTGAAGCAACTTAGCACAGATACACTCATGTCCCAAGTCACTCTTTTAACAAAATGGAACTAGGAAGAAAGAGAATGACTGTTTCTTGAGGGTATGGATAGGTGGTGTTGGGAGGCTGAATCAAGTTATCATTTCTATGTGTCCAGCCATGTACATCTACACAGATAGACAGAAAGGAAGGTTAGTGAGTCCCATGCTGGAGGATGGGAATGGGAGAAGGCAGGATGAGTGGAAACAGAAGGCAGGCATGGCTTCTGGTATTTTAAGACACTCAGTCGTAATCATAGCTCAGTCAATGCCTAATAATTTTAACAGTATTTTAGCAGCTTCTCCTATCTTGAGGAAGACTAAACAAAGGCTGAGATCCCCATAGAATAAGAAGCGAACTCATAACTCCCCCTCAACCTATATACCCTCTTCCTTCTCTGATTATTTAATTTTTTTTTCTCTTTATTTTTTGTATTCAGTGTTCAGGGCTACAGGCAAGATAAATAAGGTTCTCTCCTATTAAGAAAGAGAACAAAAGCTATAGGGGGAATTGGCTTTCTTATATGAAGTGAAAGTGTCATTCATTCGTGTCTGACCCTTTGCAACCCATGGACTATAGCCCACCATGCTCCTCTGTCTATGGAATTCTCCAGGCAAGAATACTACAGTGGGTAGCCATTCCCTTATCCAGGGTATTTTCCCAACCCAGGGATCAAAACTCTATCTCCTGCATGGCAGGCAAATTCTTTACTATCTGAGCCACTGCTGCTGCTGCTGCTAAGTCGCTTCAGTCGTGTCCGATTCTGTGCGACCCCATAGACGGCAGCCCACTTGGCTCCTCTGTTTGTGGGATTCTCCAGGCAAGAACACTGGAGTGGGTTGCCATTTCCTTTGCCTATGCATGAAAGTGAAAAGTGAAAGTAAAGTCGCTCAGTCGTGCCCGACTCTCAGCGACCCCATGGACTGCAGCTTACCAGGCTCCTCTGTCCATGGGATTTTCCAGGCAAGAGTACTGGAGCGGGTTGCCATTGAGCCACTAGGAAAGCCCCATTTTCTTTATAGTCTTCTGAAACCCCTGAGAAACCCAGATCTCTGTCCCCTAATCGTCCAGGTCAAAAAATTCACCTTGACTGTATTTCTCATCTCATTTCATGCATAGGCATAACTGTCCAGTTTGACTCTCTAGTGATTATATGGTGAGCCCTCTATGGAAACATCACTCCAATAACAATGAATCATGCCTCACAGTCCTGGAGAAGGGCATGGCAACCCACTCCAGTGTTCTTGCTTGGAGAATCCCATGGACAGAGGAGCCTGGCGGGCTATAGTTGGTGGAGTTGCAGACAGTGGGACATGACTGAGCTACTGAGCATATGCATCAGAGTTGAGCACTAAGGAGTCCTGCACAATTCAACAACTCAGATAGATACAAAATTCAGACAAAAAAAAGAAAACACTTTTCTCTTCTTCTCTCATATAGCAAGGTGCCAAAATGAAAGTGCCTAGTTGTGATGATAAGAAACTCAGCATCACTCCATTTCTATATGACACAGAACAGCAGCATTGGGAATTGTAAGGGGTCTCTTTAGCAAGTTTCCCAAGCATTCTGTGCTACTGTTCTCCTCCTTGTAACACAAGAATAACACTGCATATGAGGATATAATGACCTAATACATGTGAGGTGCTTAGAACAGTGCTTAGTATTTTTTAAGTGTTTGCTAGTATAGCTTCTGGGACTTCCCCAGTGGCTCAGACAGTAAAGTGTCTGTCTACAATGCAGGAGACCTGGGTTTGATCTCTGGGTCAGGAAGATCCCCTGGAGAAGGAAATGGCTAGCTATAAACAATCAGGTTAACAGATACTAGTTTTTCCGCCCTTTGAGGTACCAAAGGAGAATAAAGAGGGACAAAAGCCCAGCTTTGGAATAGAGTGAAAGTTCCCTCTCCACACATGTGACATTATTTACTTTAAATCCCATGATTTTCTATTGTTAGTACAAAAGCAGTGCAATTGGTCATCATATATCCAAGTGGTAACATTTACTTTGTAATATGTGAGCACGTAATTTGTGTGTAAGAAAATATTTTATTCCGAAGTTTTTGTTGGGAAAAATCCTTAGAAGTAAAGAGAAGAGTAAGAATCATATTTATGAACTCCTTCTCTAGTTCTTTTTTTTTATTAGAACACATGAGATAATGGTTAACTTTAAAAACCAAGCTGCAGTGGTGAAGTTACTTGAAAAATATTTTTACATTTTTGATAACACAACTAGAATGATACAGACACAAATTATAAACTGCTTTCCCCTCGGAGTGTAGTTATTGTTGAAGGCTAAAGAGCAATTTAAAGATGAGACTATTGAAGGTACTATGTAAAAAATGAATAATACTTTCATCACTGAAGTAAAAGACTGACCTCACCCAGAAGGTATGCCTAGGTCTTGCCAGTCATCTGAGGGTGTCTGTGGTTAAATTATAGTGCAGGATAGGAGGTCAGAGTATATTGGGCCATCTACACCACAACAGCTAATTCTTAGGCAAAATCTTCATGATGATAATACAGTAGATAATGCCACCTTCTGTGTGATATGACACACATCCTTCTTTCTATCCCCTTGAGAGGGCATGAGAAGTTTATTACAAGATGATTAAGGAATGGGAACATTTTCATAATTTGTTTTCTCTTTTGCAGTTTGCTCCTGCTTCTCAATGGTTCGCTCATCTAATCTGCTCTATAAATTAACAATGCCTTCTCTGCTTCTTAGGTAATAAGGAAACTGTTTAAGAAATATATTGTACTAACTCAATGCTGACATTCCCACATTCAACATTAGTTACAAAAGCCTTTGTAAAACAGCTAATTCCAACACTATCATTAAGCTAAAGATGATCTGTTTTAATTTGACATACGTGTTCCTGGAAACCACTGTGATATACAAAATTGAGCAATGAAAACTAAAGCACTTGTGGGAAAATGGAGTTAGGAGTACAACACTCACAAGTTTAAATATGACATATTTCTTAAAAATTATAAGACCCTAATGAAAGTGTGGCAGCTTTATATATGTTGATTTGTTAAGATGTGTAGAGATAGCACAATGATTATGGCACATTACCTTGAAAAATACCTAAACTTTGATGGTGGAAGTAGGCTTTAGAGTGATTCACGTGTATGCTCCGTCATGTCCGACTCTTTACGACCCCATGGACTGTAGCCCACCAAGCTCCTCTATCCCTGGGATTCTCCAGGCAAGAATACTGTAGTGGGTTGCATTTCCTACTCCATTTAGAGTGATTGGAGCTCCTGAATTATAATAAAGTGATAGAAGTAGAGTTCTTGAATTTGGACACCAGATGTAGGTGGTCCTAGTTAATAGCACAGTGAATTAAGGTAGGTGGTAGACTTTGAAGTGTGTTTGCTCCCTTGCTGCCTTCAGCTAGATGCAGTTTTTAGCATTCATCTAGTATTCCTAAAGATGCAATTTCAAATAAAAAAATATATTTTTATCAATATAGAGGCAAAGAAACCTATGCTACATACATATATTTGCTGTAGCATGTATATCATATATTTGACTATATATATATCCTATATTTAACTATATATAATATATAACTATATGGCATATTATATCTATGCACATATCAATTGCCTTGAAACAAATTTGCACTTTTAAATCAAGTGTTTTAATGGAATTATCTATAGCAAAATTAAGTGATACAGTGTAGCATAGTAGCATTTGGAATTATTAAAATATTGCTGAATCTAATAAAAATTATTAATCTTCTTCCATAAATATACATTAATAAACCACACATATACAATAAGACTCCAATTCCTTTTGATTTATATGTTGGTACAATGTTTAAAAAGTTATTTTACTTCACAAGATTATATACTTTCTTCATCTTGATTTTTATTAGCTTGGCTTCACACTTTGGAAACTCTTTCATTCAACAAGGGAGTTTTGAGTTCATTTCCAAATATGCTTTCATAATTTTGGGTACTTTTGTGAACCTTCAAAGCCTGACTTTTCATTTCCATTGTTTTCTGTACTGGTAAAAGGGAGTAGCATATTTCATCAAATCTGGGTTACAGAGATTGCCAAGGTATTTTTTACAGAGAAAAATTGCATTTGTTCAGGAAAGTTCAAAAAACAAGGGCATCAGTTTTATGTATTTAAATTGTTATCTTGTTGTAGCTATGAGTTCAAGCTCTGGCTTACCAATAACATGAAAGAAGATAATGTGATTGATGTTAAACCTTATTGAAGCACAAAGAGGTGTGAGTTTACATGGGAATTAGACCAAAATTTGACCCCACAAAGAGCTAATTATTGAATATTGTTAATGGTACTAAGTTAGTCGTAAAAATAATCTATGCTGTTGTTGCTGTTGTTGTTGTTCAGTTTCTAAATTGTCTGACTCTTTGCTACCCCATGGGCTGCAGTACAGGCTGCAGCACACCAGGCCTCCTTGTCCCTCATCATCTCCTGGAGTTCTCCCAAATTCATGTCCATTGAATAGGTGATGGAATCCAACCATCTCATCTTTTTACCCTCTTATTTTCCCCCCATAAGTTATATTTTGTGGTTGAGGATGAGCAACTAATACCACTGTCATATCTGCAGATCAAAGTAATGCAGTAAACCAGGCAGATATTTTTGCCTGTCAGGAACTATTTGGCAATGTCTGGAGATATTGTTACAACTGGGGCATGGGATGTGTAACTGGTTTCTAGGGAAAAGAGACTAGAGATGCTGCTAAACAGCTTACGGACCTCCCACAAAAGCAGTATTATACAATCAAATCAATGCAGTTCTTGAATCTATGAACTAAGACTATATAGTTCAGTCACTCAGTCTTGTCTGACTCTGTGACACCATGGACTGAAGCAGGCCAGGCTTCCCTGTCCATCACTAAGCTCCCGGAGCTTATTCAAACTCATGTCCATGGAGTTGGTGATGCCATCCAACCATCTCATCCTCTCACCCCCTTCTCCTCTGACCTTCAATCTTTCCCTTTCCCTTTTCAATCTTATATATATAAGTATGTATGCTAAGTGACTTCAGTCATGTCCAACCCTTTGTGACTCCATTGACTGTAGCCCTCCAGGCTCCTCTGCCCATGGGATTATCCAGGCAAGAATACTGGAGTGGGTTGCCATGCCCTCCTCATATATATATATATATATATA
>SJYA01001729.1:1523168-1596198 GCA_006410615.1 Neotragus moschatus
AGGAAATTGAGGGTTGTTACTTGCAGAGTATTGCATTTAGGAAAGTGATGATCTATGTTGTTTATAAAAATTGTATGATGATGATGCTATTTTGAAAGCATTTACATTTTGCTGTACATCAGTCCTCAACTTGTCCCATAGGAATTTAGAACATGTCACATATTTTTTTGCCTGATGGTAAAATCTGATTTGGCAAAATAAAATGAATAGTAATACTGGTAACAGCAATAATTTACCTTTGCTGAATGCCTACCATATTTCAAAGGGAAATGACATGAAAGTGTGTGAGTCATTTTTTCCTGATACTTTCCAACAGATAGAAAGCTGAAAGTTGATGTAACATATTGAAAAATGTCATTCAATAACCTGTGAATTTAATAGAAACTGCTATTTTGAGTCTAGTGATTATCATGATGGCTGAAATCAATGTTAAAAGAGTTTTACATTTTTAAAGTTTAATTTTTAACTTGATATTTTATATGTCAAGTCAGCAGTATATGATCATTGTAATAAGTGAAATAGTAAATACAAAGAGATAATTAAGCAAAGAATATCATGTACTTTAATTATATCTCCTCCTACCTGCTAGCAACCCTAAGATAGTAAATTTTACCAGCCTGTAATCTTTCCTTTAACCTAGTTCTTTATTTAAAAAAATATAATAAAAGGAAACACAATCTTAAGAGTAAGCACTTGTATCACTGCTCTGAAATATTTAACTTCAGAAAACATGAATTTATCCTGGAAATGTAAAGGTTATTATTGATGAGTAAATATTCTCCTGGAAACATTGTGACTGTGACTTGTTTCATGTGTATCCACAGGATCCACATCTCTTATTCATAGACAATATTATATTAGTTTCAGGTATATAACATAGTGATTCAAAATATTTATATATTATAAACTGATCACTATAATAAGTCTAGTAACCATCCATCTCCATGCAATGTTATTACAATATATTGACTGTATTTCTTATGCTGTACATTACATTCCTATGATCTTTTTATTTTATAACTGGAAATTTATACCTCCTTGTTCATTCATTTTTTAGATTCTACATGTAAGTGAAATCATATGGTATTTGTCTTTTTCTGTCTGACTTATCTCAACATATCCTCATGATCCATCTGTGTTGCAGCAATTTGCAAGAGTTCATTTTTTTTATGACTGAAAAATATTCCTTTGATATAAATCACATCTTTATCTATTCATCTACCTATTGGTAGATGACACTTAAGATTCTTCCATATCTTAGCTATTGTAAATAATTTTGCAGTGCATATATCTTTTAAAATTAATATTTTTGTTTTCTTCTGATAAATACCTTGGAGTGGAATTGCTGGATGGTTGTTTTACTCAATTTTTTTGATGAATCTCCATATTCTTTTCCAAGGTAGCTGAACAAATTTATTTTCCCACCAATGAGGCAAGAGGGCTCCTTTTTCTCCACATTCTCACCAAAACTTTTGATAATAGCCATTCTGACAGCTTAGAGGTGATATCTTATAGTGGTTTTGATTTGCACTTTTCATATATCTGTTGGCAATTTTTTCATTGGAAAAACTATTCATAACTGCTAATTTTTTAATCAGATTGTTTTTATTGATATTGAATTATTTGAAGTCTTCATATTAAACAATTATTACTGTATTTACTGTATTAATGTCTTCTCCATTTAGTAGGTAGCATAGTTTTCTTCACTGTGCCAAAGCTTTTTAGTTTTATTGTTGTCCCATTTACTCATTTTTGCTTTTGCTGCCCTTGCCTGAGGAAAAATCAAAAAAGATATCAGTAGGTGAGCATGCACTGCTATGTTTTCTTCTAGGAGTTTTTTGGTTTTAGGTCTTACATTTAAGTTTTACTCCATTTTGAGTTTATTTTCGCTTATGATGTAACATTGTGCTCCAGGTTTATACTTTACATGCAACTGTCCAATTTTCCCAGCATTATTTATTAAAGAGACTATTCTCATTGCATGCTCTTCAATCCTTTGTCATAAATTAATTGACCATATCTGTGTGGATTTAATTCTGAGTTGTCTCTTCTGTTCCATTAATCTGTGTCTTTTTGTGGCAATAGTATCCTGTTTCAATGACGATAGGTCTGTAAGTGAAGTGAGTGAGTCAAGTCTCTCAGTCGTGCCCGACTCTTTGCGACCCCATGGACTGTAGCCTACCAGGCTCCTCCATCCATGGGATTTTCCAGGCAAGAATACTGGAGTGGGTTGCCATTCCTTCTCCAGGAGATCCCGCCCCAAGGATTGAACCCAGGTCTCCCACATTGTAGGAAGACGCTTTATCGTCTTAGCCACCAAGGAAGTCCTGTAGCATAGTGAAATACATTTATTTAACTGGTTTGAGGGTAAGTGAAAGAGAAGTTAAGAAACAAGTATTGTCATTTATAGGTGGGCAGCAGGTGATATCTGAGATATCAGTCAGGGTTTTTGGTTGCTGGGCAACCAAGAACTTCAGTTAACAACAGATGATATCTTGAGTAGTTTTTATTGATTTTAAACCCAGTTCTAATATTTCAGATATTTTCAGTGTACTTTTTTATCTCTAACACACTTAGGTGGCCTGCCCCTCTTTGGTGGATTGTATTGTATTGGATCATGAATCATTCATAATATTTTCCCAACTTACTTGTTACTATCTGAAGGGATATCTCTGTTCTCAAGTCTGACATAAGACTGCAAAGTGAATCCAACACTATGTTGAATAAAAGTGGTATAAGTGGGCATCCTTGTTTTTTTCCTGAAAAAAGAAGTAACCTTAATTTTTTAATTACCATCTTACTAAGAGTCCCTGAATTCTGTTACATTGATTATTTGTAGATGTATCCAATTAGTTCTTATTTACCTCTTTGACAAATATCCTCCAAGTTAATTTAATTTCTTTAAACTCTTATAGTGTGACTAAGATCTGATCATCCTCTTGTCCATGTGTCTTTGTTCATCTTCTTTCTCTCTACTGCTGCTGCTGCTGCTAAGTTGCTTCAGTCATGTCTGACTCTATGCGATCCCATAGATGGCAGCCCACCAGGCTCCCCCGTCCCTGGTATTCTCCAGGCAAGAACACTGGAGTGGGTTGCCATTACCTTCTCCATTTCTTTCTACTAATTACTATTTTAAAATATTTTTCACAATATTCAACCCAAGTAAGAGTCTTATTGCTGTTGATGTTGGTTCTCTGATACTACTGTAGCTATTGGTGAAGGTATTTAATTTAGAAATGAGTCAATTAACAATTTCATATTGAATGTCTATATTAGGAATACAATAACACTTTATGTTGTTAACACAAAATGTTATGAGACACTGCTATGCTATGAAAAATCCTTATATTTATATTACTTATTTTTCTCCCATGGAACTCAGAATGCTTCACGTGTTATATATTCTATCATCCCAGGATTTCATTTCAATAATTATAGTAGATATAATAATAATAATAATAAATGGCTATAGTACCCCACTTTAACAAAATAACTATATGTGCTGCTCTCCTACCTGTCTGTATTTTCAAGATATGCAAATAATAAAATACTTATTGAGTTCAAAATCAGTGTCATATCCTCCATGGCACTTTTTATTCTGGACAACTACCAAGAAATCTAACTGATGGACGTGCATCCAGTCTGACCCTTGCCAATCTCTGTGACTCAACAGAGGAAGAATCATTTTGGATAAGCTCAAATATAATCAGTTTATATTCACTCTTCCCTCTTTCCTTTTGAAATCTTAATTAGAACTTAATAAAAGCAGCTCAGCATACAATGGCTTCCCTGGTGGCTCAGATGGTAAAGAATCTGCCTGTATTACAGGAAGCCCAGGATAAATTCCTGGGTCTGACAGTTCCCCTGGAGAAGGAAATGGCAACACACTCCGGTATTCATGACTGGAGAATTTCATGGACATAGGAGCCTGGTGGGCTATATAGCTCATGGATTCACAAAGAGTTGGACAGGACTGTACGGCTAACACTTTCACTTTTAGCATACAATGCTCTGGCTAGATTGACTCTCTCCCTCTCTAGCCCATGTTACACAATTACTTTTTTTGTCTTTCCATTGGAACCACACTATCTTTTCTGGAAACCATTTTTAATAGCTATACTGTCACATGACATAAGGCTTCTGAGTATATGATTCTTTATGCCTATAATGATAATTAGATGAAGAAGGGGGACTTGGGAACAGAAAGAAAAAGAACAAAGAGAATGCATTTAGCTAGGATACTGAGATCAAAATTGGTCATATATAGATAGATATTTTGATATATATGTATATATAAATGCATATATATGTATACGTAACTCAATTCACACAATGGTGATAATAAGAACATATCAATGTGAACACCCAGAATAATTTCCCATATCATCTCCATGAAATTAAAATCTTTTGGCTCAATCAGACCTTTATCAAAGAGTCACTTCTTCAGGAATATCCTATTTGACCTCCTTTACTTAGCTAAATTCATCTGACATACATCTCCTTGGCAAAAAAGAATATAATCAATCTGATTTTGGTGTTGGGCATCTGATGATGTCCATGTACAGAGTTGTCTGTCGTGTTGTTGGAAGAAAGTGTTTGCTCTGACCAGTGCACTCTCTCGGCAAAACTCTATCACCTTTTGTCCTGCTTCATTCTGTACTTCAAAGCCAAATTTGCCTGTTACTTCAGATGTTTCTTGACTCCCTACTTTTGCATTCCAGTCCACTATAATGAAAAGGACATCTTTTTTGGGTGTTAGCTCTAGAAGGTCTTGTAGGTCTTCATAGAACTGTTCAACTTCAATTTCTTCACCATTATTGGTTGGGGCATTGGATTACTGTGATATTGAATGGTTTGCCTTGGAAATGTGGCTTTGACTGTGTGGACTATAACAAACTCTGGAAAATTCTGAAAGAGATGGGAATACCAGACCATCTGACCTGCCTCTTGAGAAATCTGTATGCAGGTCAGGAAGCAGCAGTTAGAACTGGACGTGGAACAGACTGTTTCCAAACACAGAAAGGAGTATGTCAAGGCTGTACATTGTCTCCCTGCTTATTTAACATATATGCAGAGTAAATAATGAGAAACACTGGGCTGGATGAAGCACAAGCTAGACTCAAGATTGCCAGGAGAAATATAAATAACCTCAGATATGCAGATGACACCATTCTTATGACAGAAAGTAAAGAAGAACTAAAGATCCTCTTGATGAAGGGGAAAGAGGAGAGTGAAAAAGTTGGCTTAAAGCTCAGCACTCAGAAAATGAAGATCATGGCTTCTGGTCCCATCACTACATGGCAAACAGATGGGAAACAGTGGAAACAGTGACAGACTTTATTTTTGGAGGCTCCAAAATCACTGCAGATGGTGATTGCAGCCATGAAATTAAAAGACACTTGCTCTTTGGAAGAAAAGTTATGACCAACCTAGCTAGCTTATTAAAAAGCAGAGACATTATTTGCCAACAAAATTCTGTCTAGTCAAAGCTATGGTTTTTCCAGTATGTATGGATGTGAGGGTGGGACCATGAAGAAAGCTGAAGGCTGAAAAATTGATGCTTTTGAACTGTGGTGTTGGAGAAGACTCTTGAGAATCCCTTGGACTGAAAGAGATACAACCAGTCCTTCCTAAAGGAAATCAGTCCTGAATGTTTGTGGGAAGGACTGATGCTGAAGCTGAAACTCCAATACTTTGGCCACCTGATGGGAAAAACTGACTCATCTGAAAAGACTCCAATGCTGGGGAAGATTGAAGGCAAGAGGAGAAGGGGATGCCAGAATGAGATCATTGGATGACATCACTGACTAAATGGACGTGAGTTAGTAAACTCTAGGAGTTGNCCTTCTCCAGGAGATCCCGCCCCAAGGATTGAACCCAGGTCTCCCACATTGTAGGAAGACGCTTTATCGTCTTAGCCACCAAGGAAGTCCTGTAGCATAGTGAAATACATTTATTTAACTGGTTTGAGGGTAAGTGAAAGAGAAGTTAAGAAACAAGTATTGTCATTTATAGGTGGGCAGCAGGTGATATCTGAGATATCAGTCAGGGTTTTTGGTTGCTGGGCAACCAAGAACTTCAGTTAACAACAGATGATATCTTGAGTAGTTTTTATTGATTTTAAACCCAGTTCTAATATTTCAGATATTTTCAGTGTACTTTTTTATCTCTAACACACTTAGGTGGCCTGCCCCTCTTTGGTGGATTGTATTGTATTGGATCATGAATCATTCATAATATTTTCCCAACTTACTTGTTACTATCTGAAGGGATATCTCTGTTCTCAAGTCTGACATAAGACTGCAAAGTGAATCCAACACTATGTTGAATAAAAGTGGTATAAGTGGGCATCCTTGTTTTTTTCCTGAAAAAAGAAGTAACCTTAATTTTTTAATTACCATCTTACTAAGAGTCCCTGAATTCTGTTACATTGATTATTTGTAGATGTATCCAATTAGTTCTTATTTACCTCTTTGACAAATATCCTCCAAGTTAATTTAATTTCTTTAAACTCTTATAGTGTGACTAAGATCTGATCATCCTCTTGTCCATGTGTCTTTGTTCATCTTCTTTCTCTCTACTGCTGCTGCTGCTGCTAAGTTGCTTCAGTCATGTCTGACTCTATGCGATCCCATAGATGGCAGCCCACCAGGCTCCCCCGTCCCTGGTATTCTCCAGGCAAGAACACTGGAGTGGGTTGCCATTACCTTCTCCATTTCTTTCTACTAATTACTATTTTAAAATATTTTTCACAATATTCAACCCAAGTAAGAGTCTTATTGCTGTTGATGTTGGTTCTCTGATACTACTGTAGCTATTGGTGAAGGTATTTAATTTAGAAATGAGTCAATTAACAATTTCATATTGAATGTCTATATTAGGAATACAATAACACTTTATGTTGTTAACACAAAATGTTATGAGACACTGCTATGCTATGAAAAATCCTTATATTTATATTACTTATTTTTCTCCCATGGAACTCAGAATGCTTCACGTGTTATATATTCTATCATCCCAGGATTTCATTTCAATAATTATAGTAGATATAATAATAATAATAATAAATGGCTATAGTACCCCACTTTAACAAAATAACTATATGTGCTGCTCTCCTACCTGTCTGTATTTTCAAGATATGCAAATAATAAAATACTTATTGAGTTCAAAATCAGTGTCATATCCTCCATGGCACTTTTTATTCTGGACAACTACCAAGAAATCTAACTGATGGACGTGCATCCAGTCTGACCCTTGCCAATCTCTGTGACTCAACAGAGGAAGAATCATTTTGGATAAGCTCAAATATAATCAGTTTATATTCACTCTTCCCTCTTTCCTTTTGAAATCTTAATTAGAACTTAATAAAAGCAGCTCAGCATACAATGGCTTCCCTGGTGGCTCAGATGGTAAAGAATCTGCCTGTATTACAGGAAGCCCAGGATAAATTCCTGGGTCTGACAGTTCCCCTGGAGAAGGAAATGGCAACACACTCCGGTATTCATGACTGGAGAATTTCATGGACATAGGAGCCTGGTGGGCTATATAGCTCATGGATTCACAAAGAGTTGGACAGGACTGTACGGCTAACACTTTCACTTTTAGCATACAATGCTCTGGCTAGATTGACTCTCTCCCTCTCTAGCCCATGTTACACAATTACTTTTTTTGTCTTTCCATTGGAACCACACTATCTTTTCTGGAAACCATTTTTAATAGCTATACTGTCACATGACATAAGGCTTCTGAGTATATGATTCTTTATGCCTATAATGATAATTAGATGAAGAAGGGGGACTTGGGAACAGAAAGAAAAAGAACAAAGAGAATGCATTTAGCTAGGATACTGAGATCAAAATTGGTCATATATAGATAGATATTTTGATATATATGTATATATAAATGCATATATATGTATACGTAACTCAATTCACACAATGGTGATAATAAGAACATATCAATGTGAACACCCAGAATAATTTCCCATATCATCTCCATGAAATTAAAATCTTTTGGCTCAATCAGACCTTTATCAAAGAGTCACTTCTTCAGGAATATCCTATTTGACCTCCTTTACTTAGCTAAATTCATCTGACATACATCTCCTTGGCAAAAAAGAATATAATCAATCTGATTTTGGTGTTGGGCATCTGATGATGTCCATGTACAGAGTTGTCTGTCGTGTTGTTGGAAGAAAGTGTTTGCTCTGACCAGTGCACTCTCTCGGCAAAACTCTATCACCTTTTGTCCTGCTTCATTCTGTACTTCAAAGCCAAATTTGCCTGTTACTTCAGATGTTTCTTGACTCCCTACTTTTGCATTCCAGTCCACTATAATGAAAAGGACATCTTTTTTGGGTGTTAGCTCTAGAAGGTCTTGTAGGTCTTCATAGAACTGTTCAACTTCAATTTCTTCACCATTATTGGTTGGGGCATTGGATTACTGTGATATTGAATGGTTTGCCTTGGAAATGTGGCTTTGACTGTGTGGACTATAACAAACTCTGGAAAATTCTGAAAGAGATGGGAATACCAGACCATCTGACCTGCCTCTTGAGAAATCTGTATGCAGGTCAGGAAGCAGCAGTTAGAACTGGACGTGGAACAGACTGTTTCCAAACACAGAAAGGAGTATGTCAAGGCTGTACATTGTCTCCCTGCTTATTTAACATATATGCAGAGTAAATAATGAGAAACACTGGGCTGGATGAAGCACAAGCTAGACTCAAGATTGCCAGGAGAAATATAAATAACCTCAGATATGCAGATGACACCATTCTTATGACAGAAAGTAAAGAAGAACTAAAGATCCTCTTGATGAAGGGGAAAGAGGAGAGTGAAAAAGTTGGCTTAAAGCTCAGCACTCAGAAAATGAAGATCATGGCTTCTGGTCCCATCACTACATGGCAAACAGATGGGAAACAGTGGAAACAGTGACAGACTTTATTTTTGGAGGCTCCAAAATCACTGCAGATGGTGATTGCAGCCATGAAATTAAAAGACACTTGCTCTTTGGAAGAAAAGTTATGACCAACCTAGCTAGCTTATTAAAAAGCAGAGACATTATTTGCCAACAAAATTCTGTCTAGTCAAAGCTATGGTTTTTCCAGTATGTATGGATGTGAGGGTGGGACCATGAAGAAAGCTGAAGGCTGAAAAATTGATGCTTTTGAACTGTGGTGTTGGAGAAGACTCTTGAGAATCCCTTGGACTGAAAGAGATACAACCAGTCCTTCCTAAAGGAAATCAGTCCTGAATGTTTGTGGGAAGGACTGATGCTGAAGCTGAAACTCCAATACTTTGGCCACCTGATGGGAAAAACTGACTCATCTGAAAAGACTCCAATGCTGGGGAAGATTGAAGGCAAGAGGAGAAGGGGATGCCAGAATGAGATCATTGGATGACATCACTGACTAAATGGACGTGAGTTAGTAAACTCTAGGAGTTGGTGATGGACAGGGAAGCCTGGAGTGCTGAGTCCATGGGGTCACAAAGAGTCGGACACGACTGAGACAGAACTGAGCTGAACTGAACTGAACTGAACATGCATCTCTATATACTCTGTTCTCCACGTAGCATTGAGTACCAAATGAAATGAGGGAGCAAACTATCTTTTGTTGCTCACCACTGAGTTCTTATAGTTTCTCACAGGGTTAGAACGTGCATAATATTCACAAACATTTGCTCTATCAATAATGCATATTTGATATATGGAATTCTAAGAACTTTGACAGATACTTAAACATTTTTATGTCTTCAAGCAATATTGATAACAAAAGAGCTTGACACACATTCATCTTTGAGCGAAGTTATGCTGACGGCACTAATGTAATCAGCATGCTGCTTTGTAGGTTTCAGTCAAATTTTTGGGTCTGGAAGGAAGAACAGTTTTGACTTGTGGAGTATAAAATTTCTTCTTACTTCCGTCGAAATGCATGAACTATCGAGTCAAGAAATCTGAAGCACCATCAATTGTAAGAGTCACAATTTTATAGTCTTCTTAGAAAGAAAATAAAAATATGACATGATGCTTTCCTGTCAGTTAGAATATTGTATATTTTAATTATTAAGATAATGCTTGTAGACTATTTAGACAATGGTATGTACATTGATGGACTTCCCTGGTGGCTCAGAGGGTAAAGCGTCTGTCTACAATGTGGGAGACCCGGGTTCGATCCTTGGGTTGGGAAGATCCTCTGGAGAAGGAAATGGCAACCCACTCCAGTATTCTTACCTGGAAAATCCCATGGACAGAGGAGCGTGGTAGGCTACAGTCCGTGGAGTTGCAAAGAGTCGGGCATGACTGAGTGATGTACATTGATAAAAGGGAAATATATGTGAAATAAAATGTTATGGTATTTAAAAAACCTCTTCACATTTGTTCTTCTGTATCCAATTTTAACCCAGAGTTCTCTGTGCTTGTGGCTCAGAAGGTAAAGCGTCTGCCTGCAATGCAAGAGACCTGGGTTTGATTCCTGGGTCAGGAAGATCCTTTGGAGAAGGAAATGGCAACTCATTCCAGTATTCTTGCCTAGAAAATTCCATGGACTGAGGAGCCTGGTAGGCTAATAGCCCATGGGGTCACAAAGAGTTGGACACAGCTGAGTGCTTCACTTCACTTCACTTCTCTGTGCCCATGTTTTTCCATATTACATTGCTCTTGGAAACATTGAGAATGTTGGCAGGGCAGAATCTCTGGAAATAACATCCACTACTGTCTATACTTCTTTCTGGTGACTGCAGCCATGAAACTAAAAGACACTTGCTCTTTGGAAGAAAAGCTATGACAAACCTAGATAACCTGTTAAATAGCAGAGATATTACTTTGCCAAAAAAGCTCTGTCTAGTCAAAGTTATTGTTTTTCCAGTAGTTGTATATGGATGTGAGAGTTGGACTATTAAGAAAACTGAGCACCAAAGAATTGATACTTCTGAATTGTGGTCCTGGAGAAGACTCTTGAGAGTCCCTTGGACTGCAAGGAGATCAAACCAGTCAATCCTAAAAGAAATCAGTCCTGAACATTCATTGAAAGCACTGATGTTGAAGTTGAAGTTCCAGCACTTTGTCCACCTGATGTGAAGAACTGACTCATTGGAAAAGATGTTGATGCTGGGAAAGACTGAAGGCAAGAGGAGAAGGGGACAACAGAGGATGAGATGGCTGGATGGCACTATCAACTCAATGGACATGAGTTTGAGCAAGCTCCAGGAGCTAGTGATGGAAAGGGAAGCCTGGCATGCTGCAGTCCACAGGGTCGCAAAGAGTCAGACATGGCTGAGTGACTGAACTGATCTGCACTCATGTAGAGTAGCTATAATCATAGTACAATGCTAATTCTTTATAACTGATTAATAATCTCAACATAGTTTATATTATGTTCTTATTTAGAGGTAATTGGTATAGTATAAATGTTCAGTAAATATGTGCTTATTTCATTATTACATTCCGAAGAAAAATGTTCAGAAAAGGAATGAGATAATGTTAAATGGTCTACAGAAACAAAAAAAATCTAAAAGGGGTATTCATTAAATATTCTAACCTTACATTTTCTATCAATTTTTGTAATGCATTTTTGTTATTTTTAACCACTTTGATAATTTTACAAGAACAATGATGGTGTTTCACATGTATCTAGTGAGTTAAATGTCTCTAATAGAAATATTTGTTTCCAAGTTTTCATTTTTTTAATATGAAAAGGTTGTGCCCCAATTTCCTCAAAACAACTTGATTATATTTTAATATGTTTCTTTGCAAGTACTGAATGTAATAGCTCTAACACCACAGCTGAAAAGTCAGAAAGGTTGAGATAATACAATTACCTTGTTTTCTTGCATGAGTCAACAAATGGAGTTCATTAGAGGGTTGAGTCTGTATAATATGAAGTTGCTGTAAAAGGCAAAGCATATTTTAAATTTCTCACATTTGCCTTCTCAGAAGGGCATATTTAATAAGCTTTACTATTCATGTTTAAAAATACTATCAATATATCTACTTCTTTATCCTAAACATTTTCTTGGTCAAAATTTCATAAAAATCATCATATTTAGCCAAGTAGAAATGTAACAAGGCAATATTGTTAAAAAGTCATAGTTAAAAAGTATTCTCTTAGCAAATTTATTATACTCTGGGTTGTTTTTAACCAGATCATTGTTGAAACAGTTAAGCATAGCTGTCTTTGGAATCATACAAGACCCATAAGAGTTATAGCTCAATTATTAATATCAATGTTGAAGTTGTTATACTTTGTGTGTATTCTCAGCTAAAAACATATACCTGTTTTGTTATTGAACCAAGAACAGATTGCAAATTACTTATTAAGTAAAAGTCCTTAAAGTTAGTTCAATTGCTATTTCAAGAATTTAGAGAATAAGTTGGCAGAATTCTATGTCTGTGCATATAAAATATTATCTTGAGAACTAGTATGTTACATACATAAAATAGTTGATTACTATGATTATAGAACTAACAGCAGAAAATAAAATACTTGTAAAAATCAAAGATATGGCATCTTTTGCTTTTTTTTCACTATATTTCATAATCTAAAGATTTTAATTTTAATCTATCTAAAACTTTCTAGAATTTTTAGTTTACTATGTGCATGTCATTTCTGGAAGTGATGATTTCTACAGTAAGTGAATCTTTCTTTCATTGGTCCTAAATTTACTTCTTCCTAACATAAAGATATGACTCCTAAGTTTAATTTTACTTTCTAGGGAATTATATAATTATGTAAAATCAATTATATTAAGTATCTAATGCCATAAGTTATAATATATAATTGATTTTATATAATTAACCACCTCAACATTGATCCTCAAAGACAGATGATCCTCTTATTTTTAGTAATCTAGTTATCATTGCACTAGAATCAGTGACATCACCTGGAGGCCAGGGTATATGATCAGCATAACTTTAGCACTTTGCAACATATTTGGCTTTATTAAATTCTTTATAAACTATTAAAAATGTTGTTCCTGTTCTGATCATTCTTTCTTATAGTAGCCCATAAAAATATAGGCATGTTTTCTTCACTGTAAAGAACAGTTGAATAATTTTAATATTCCTTTTAATAACTTTCTTATAACAGTTTATCTTATTTGAAATAACCACACACATGGACAGTCAAAACTCTCTAAGGAAAGAAGTGCTTGTGGAAGACATAAAAGAATTAGAACTGAGTAAGGGCATGAGTCAAGTATCTCTCTGAGAATTCCACTGACCCTTGATTTACTTTCCCTTTGTGCTTGTGGTCAAGGTGAACATGGTTTCAATCTCCTGGCATTACAGTTAAACAAGTTTTGTGTTTACTGTTTCATTTTATTCCCTAAAAATATTATACAAAGTTGATATTATGATTTTTATTTTAGAAATGAGAGGCTATATATAGATAAGATAATTGACCTGTTTAAAAATTTTCAGTTGAGCAATAAAGCAATTCAATTAAAGAATAGTTGAATAATAAAATTTGAAAATATACCTTATGATACAGTTTCCTTCCATGAACTGTAGAAACATTTCACACTATTCTAATTACTAGTGTTCAAGTTTTGATGTCACAAGAAATCTCAAAACTAGAGTCAGAACAGCTAATAAAGGAAAAGGTCATTTGAGTGGTTCCTCAGCGTCCTCAGTTAGGTAACAATATTTGGAGACATTTTTGTTTGTCACAACCACAGGTGGAAACTCTGTTAGTATCTAAGTCAAGGATACTGCTGGGCACCCAACAAGGCACAGCCAGCCCATCATAATAAATAGTCATTTGACTCAAAAGTTCAATAGCACCAAGACTGAGGATCCTTAAAACTACCAAGTCACTTGAAGTAAGAAGTGTGGAAGTATCAGTCACTCAGTTATGTCCAACTCTTTGCAACCCCATGGACTGTAGCCCACCAGGCTCCCCTGTCCATGGAATCCCCCAGGCAAGAATATTGGGGTGGGTTGCCATTCCCTTCTCCAAGGGATCTCCCCAATACAGGGATGGAACCCAGGTCTCCTGATCTGAAGGCAGATTCTTTACCATCTCAGCCAGGGAAGTCCATGCTGAGATAAGAAATAAACACAAACCCTTCAATTTAGTTTCAGTGTATATACTCACTCACCAGTATCACCCTACTTGATTATGAATGGTTTGGTTACTTCTTTTGGTTACTTCTTCTTATGGTATGGTTTTTAGAAGCAGAATTATTATGAATATACATACTTGGGTTTAATTCTTGATTTTACTATTTATTTGCTCCCTAACTTTGGTCAACTCATTAAAACTTATTTACCTTTAAAATAGTAATGCTATATCAATGATTTATAAATTTTGAGGGTTTTGTGAAGGTAAAGTAATGCAGGCAAAAAGTAAGCACTCAATAAATGGCAACTATTAAGTTAATTTTGTGTAAGGATAGTTGTGAAGATATATCAATTTTGGTGTGCAAATAATTTAACTTTTTTCATGACTTATTTCTGTCACCAGATATTTTTAGCCTGGTGGTGAAATAAAATTAAGCAATTGTCAATAAACTCAAATAATTCACTAGTTATTTTTAGTAAATTATGGCTTACTGTGTTCTCCCTTTATCTCTAAAGTTGGGTGTAAGTTTCTGAGCCCATGAAAGATGTCTGAGTTCTTGGTGACTACTGACTCATTTTGGTATCACTTGCAGCCTTTTGTTTTCCTTATCCTCATTCATCAAGCAAAATACCTCTCTGGCATTTAGAAGTCATTTTTAAAAAACTCTGATAAAGTGTTCATACCCATAGCTTGTTCAACATCCTGACCAAGGTGTAATTCTGTTTTCTCTTTAGAGAACTTTTGGATGTTATCCTATGCCATTTTGACTCCACTGGAAGCTCAGTAAGGCAATCTTACATCTAAACACAGTAGATAATTATATGCAATTTTATTGATACAGCAACATATTCATGTAAAGGGAAATCTGGAACCTGATGCCCTGCAGGCCCATGAAACCAGCCTTAAAGTTATTCTCTGCTTTAGAATTCCAAAATTTGCCTAAAGATCCTATTGTTTTATTTCTCATGAAGCTCAGATAAGGGTGGAAAAACAAGTTCAGTTCAGTCGCTCAGTTGTGTCCAACTCTTTGCAACCCCATGGACTGCAGCATGCCAGGCTTCCCTGTCCTTCACCAACTCCTGGAGCTTGATCAAACTCATATCTGTCGAGTTAATGATGCCATCCAATCATCTCATCTCATCCTCTGTTATCCCCTTCTCCGCCTTCCTTTAATCTTTCCCAGCATCAGGGTCTTTTCTATTGAATCAGCTCTTTGCATCAGCTGGCCAAAGCATTGAAGCTTCAGTTTCAGCATAAGTCCTTCTAATGAATATTCAGGACTGATTTCCTTTAGGATTGAATGGTTGGATCTCCTTGCAGTCCATGGGGCTCTCAAGAGTATTCTCCAACACCACAGTTCAAAAGCATCAATTCTTCGGCACTCAGCCTTCTTTATAGTTTAACTCTCACATCTATACATGACTACTGGAAAAACCATAACTTTGACCATATGCACATTTGTTGGCAAAGTAATGTCTCTGTTTTTTAATATGCTGTCTAGTTTTCTCAAAGATTTTTTTTCAAGGAGCAAGTGTCTTTTAATTTCGTGGCTGCAGTCACCATCTACAGTGATTTTGGAGCCCAAGAAAATAAAGTTTTTCACTATTTCACTGAAGAAGGTTATTTCTCAGGAAGATTTCTCAAAGTTCACTCAATTATTTTGTTCTGCTTGCTGATGCTTCCCACATTTTAGTTCAAATTGAGTAGAGAGGTTTATCTACTCATTCTTTAAGCATCACGATGGCTTGAAAAATTTCCTTCCATTCCTACTGTTTTTGTTGGGACTTTAGCCCTTGAAAATCTAGAAGCCAAAGATTCTTTTTTTTAATGTCTGCTATATATTTCCTTAATATATGGAAATATGGCTGAAGATCTTATGTCAATGAGGAAATAAAAATGGATAAATAAGCTTACTATATATAGAATAGATAACCAACAGGGACCTACTGTATAGCATGGAGTATAATACTTTATCTTTTGTAATAATATATAAGGGAAAAGAGAATTTTAATGGATATGTAGTTATAAAGAGGTTTCCTAGGTGACTCAGTTGTAAAGAATCTGCCTGCCAATGCAGGAGATGTGAGTTTGATCCCTGCGTCAGGAAGTTTCCTTGGAAGAGAAAATGATGACTTATTTCATTATTTTTGCCTGGAAAATCCCATGGACAGATGAACTTGGTGGGCTACAATTCACAGGGTCACAAAAGAATTTCAGATACAACTTAGAAACTAAATACCAACAAAACTTATCAAAGTCATATGTAATATGTATAATCTTCCATTACACACAGACACACTTCAGTGAGAATACATCATATGCATAGTGTTTGTCTTTTAGAAATTTAGGCATTCTTAGACTTGTTAACAGCGGTGCAAGTTTGAAATTAAGGTAATCATCCTCTTGGCTCCCCAGTCTGTTTTTATTTCACGATGTCATTACTGATTTTATTTGATCTTTCTTATTATTTTCTCAGAATTTGACATCATAACTTCCAGCACATTCTGCTTTTATCTTATACTGCGGTCATAAGGAAACAGTTGTCTATTTGTAAGGAAGCAGTTGTCTACTTAAGGAAGTAGATGGGGAGGGCTGCCTGAGTCCTTCTATAGGTCAGCCATCTTCAAATGATTGAATGCTTTTTCTCATGATACAAGAAGAAGGCTCAGGGTTTCCACAGGAATGAGTAGGTTTAGGGATTTGATTTCATGATCCATATACACTATTTCCTAAAGTTGACCTACCTGAGAACTATCTACTGACTGCAGATTTTCTTTTCTCACCACCTCATCGTAATTATGACTTACCCATTTTACAGAGGAAAAAAACAACTTCCATTCAGCTACCATCTTTCCACTGAAAAGAGCTATTAAAAATCTCCAGGGCACCAAGCACACAAGCAATTGGAGAATGCTTTGTTTCTGAAGGATAATCCCAGAAGCAAAGCAAAGAAAATGTTGATTAATATGGAAAGGAACAGACTCTTATTTCATCCTAGTCATATGCTTCTTCCTTATCTCTAGAATACTTCATACCAATACTTTCAATATTGTCTTGGTATGTGTATGTATGTAAACACATATATACACAAAGATATATGAAATGTGTATGTATCTCTTAATTTCTCTACCTATGTAAGAATTAGAATTTGTAGTAAGAAGGTTATTATAAGGACCTAAGTCATATTTTTGTTTTTATTTTTAGTATTTGTCTAATTTGGATGAATGACTTTACAATGATTGGATTTTTACCAGTGCAGACATTTCCCCTAAAATGAATGAGATAAATCTGTCCCTTGAAAGTTTAATAAAAATATTTTCAAAGGATATGCCAAATATAATTTTCCAAAAAGAAAATCTTTCACAATGATTTTAATATAAAATAATCCTAGACATAAATTTATAAGGTACAAGAAGATCCCTGATTTTCAAAGCCTTACATGGAGCATATGACTAAAATGTTTGAAGTCTAATGCTTTACAGAGCTTGAAAATATCACTAGAATGAAATGAAATTATTAAATGGTTAAAGTTTTTTGCAAGGCATTCATTTTGTGACAAATTGCAATTTGACCTTAAGTTGTAACAACAATTAAACAAAAAGCCTTGCCTTGAGGTAACTTATCATCATTGAATGTATTTGGAATTTTCACTGGCAAATTGCAAAACTCATCTGCATCTGGAATTTTGTAGTGGTAGTCTGAAGAAAGGTATACAAAAGATAATAATATATCCTCCATCTAAAATAAATAAATTAATTAATAAAAGATAACATGTGGCAGAATTTTTCAAAATAAAAGTAAGTATTAAACTGTTAGTCAGCCCGTTGCATCTGACTTTTTACAACACCATGGACTGTATGTCCCCAGGCTCCCTTGTCCATGGAATTCTCCAGGCAAGAACACTGGAGTTGGTAGCCATTCCCTTCGCCAAAGGATCTTTTCAACCCAGGGATGGAACCCAGGTCTACTGCATTGCAGGCAGATGCTTTACCATCTGAGCCACCAAGGTAGCTCAGAAATGAGTATGTTGCATTACTAATTAAATTACTTTTTAGTTGATATAACTTCCAAAATGATGGTTGGTTTAAAATGGAAAACGTAAATAAATATACAGATAGATACATACATACATAGTAAATAGGTACTATGAACTAGGAAAAGCAGAACATTAACCAAATATTTCAAAACATCAGAACTGCTTTGAATTCTAGGTAAAAATTACTAAGTATATTTTTTAAATAAAATGAATAATTCCTTCTCTGCATCAAATACAAATTTAATGATTATCTAATAATATTTCCTTTGGAATTCTAGAATACTTAGCATTTTGTATGTAGCTTCATTAGTCTTTATTGTCTCTATTTTCAGAGGCAGATGGGTACTATATAGCTGAAAAAGCAAGGATTCTGGATCCAGTATTTGGGTATTTGTTTTCCTATGCAATCCTATATTTCAAGTTAAAGTAAAAAACATAGTTGAAATGTTTAATATAACAGTGATAAGAGTAGCTGGAAAAGGCAGTTCAGTTCAGTTCAGTCACTCAGTCATGTCCCACCCTTTGTGAATCGCAGCATGCCAGCACGCCAGGCCTCCCTGTCCATCACCAATTCCCGGAGTTCACTCAGACTCATGTCCATCAAGTCAGTGATGCCATCCAGCCATCTCATCCTCGGTCGTCCCCTTCTCCTCCTGCCCCCAATCCCTCCCAGCATCAGAGTCTTTTCCAATGAGTCAACTCTTCGCATGAGATTGCCAAAGTACTGGAGTTTCAGCTTTAGCATCATTTCTTCCAAAGAAATCCCAGGGCTGATCTCCTTCAGAATGGACTGGGTGGATCTCTTTGCAGTCTAAGGGACTCTCAAGAGTCTTCCCCAACACCACATTCATTTATTCATCCATGTACTAATTTTGTGCCATTGCATACACCCTATATTGTTGTTGTGCACTTGCTAAATTGTGTCTGACTCTTTGCAACCCAATGGACTGCAGCAAGGCAGCCTTCCTTGTCCTTCACTATCTCTTGGAGTTTGCTCAAATCCATGTCCATTGAGTTGGTGATGCTATTTAATGATCTCATCTTCTGCCTGCCACTTCTCCTTTTACCTTCAATCTTTCCTAGCATCAGGGTCTTTTCCAATGAGTCTGCTCTTTGCATCAGGAGACGAAGATATTGGAACTTCAGCTTCAGCATCTTGCCTTCCAATGGATATTTGGAACTCCTGAACTCCGTAAGAACTGACCGATTGAATCTCCTTGCAGTCCAAAGAACTCTCAAGGGTCTTCTCCAACACCACAGTTCAAAAGTATCAATTCTTCAGCACTGAGTTTTCTTTATGGTCCAACTCTCACATCCATACATGACTACTGGAAAAACCATAGCTTTGACTAGATGGACTTTTGTTGGCAAAGTACTGTCTCTGCTTTTGAATAAGCTCTCTGTTTTAATATTCTGTGTTTGTCATAGCTTTCCTTCCAAGTGGTGTCTTTTAATTTCATGGCTGCAGTCACAGTCTGTGGTGATTTTGGAACCCACAAAAATAAAATATGTCACTTTTTCCCATTCTATCTCTCATGAAGTGGTGGGACTAGATGTCATGATCTTAGTTTTTTTGAATGTTGAGTTTTAAACCAGATTTTTCACTCTCTTCTTTCACCCTCATCAACAGGATCTTTAATTTCTCTTCACTTTCTGACGTTAACATGATATCATCTGTATTTCTGAGGTTGTTGATATTTCTTCTGGCAATCTTAATTCCAGTTGATGATTCATTCAGCTTGGCATTTAGAATGATGTATGCTGCATATATGTTAAATAAACAGAGTCATAATATATAAAATGAAAGAGAAACGGTTTATGTATTACTGAAATTATACAAAAACAAAAAACAAACAAACAAAAAAACTCAATCATTGCCCCATAGTATTGTAAAACCAGAGCGGTTTTATAAAATAGGAGAATCTTAGATATCATTGAAACCAAAACAGTTGGTTATTCACACATACCGATTTAAATCAACAGTTCTAAATTCTACCTCATATCATGAATAGGCTTAATCCAATTGATGTTATGTGCATTTATGCACATAGCCAGAGAAATCAAGTTTCTAATTCTTCATGTCTAATTTTAGCAAGATAGATGCCCTCTATCCTGAGAGTTTCAGTGATGCCAGGATCAGTTTTAGGTCCACCACATCATTATCTGTCTTCAAACCTCTTTCTACTGTAGATCTTTCCAAATTATTTGGATGTTGCTTTTCTTCTAACAAGTTACAAAGTTGAGTTTTTGGTGCATTCATTTCTTTCTGCTTGCATTGTTGTTACTTTTTGTTATCCTTCTGTTTCAAAATGTTAGATAAACCAGAAAAAAATGAAAAAAAATAAAATAAAATAGGAGAATCTAAGAGCATCATAAATCTAAAAAAGGAGTCCATGCAAAATTCCAGTAAATCTGACTTCTGCTTGATGAAATGCTTATGAATAGTGGGAATGCAGCACATTCCAGGTAGACCAAACAAAAATTTTAAATGCAAAATTACATTATACAGGAAAGCTTGATTTGTTTGAGTAACTCCAGGCAGTGCAGTGCTCCCAGGGAGCATGATGCATGGGAATGTGGCGAAAAACTTGAACAGAATAGGGAAGAATTCAAGATGAAGTTCCTAAGGATTGAGGGAAAATAATTAAAATTAATTTCAAAAATGCAGGAAAACCATCAAAATATTTCAAATAGGGAAGTGGTAATTGAGCATTTTATTGTCAAAATCACAATAATTAATATTGGAAAGGATGAGTCTGCACTATGTAAAGCATTGTCAATTGGGAGAAGAAAGAAATATTAATAGCTAAAATAAAACAGTGATAATAGGAAGGAATGAAAGCTATACAAGTTGTAATTATTAAAGTCTTCTAATTTGATAATTCATTAAATGTCAGGATTAAGTAAAGACAAAGTTAAACACACTACTAAAGTTTTGGCAATTAGGTATAAGTTTATCTTAATGAAACATCAGTTCAGTTCAGTAGCTCAGTTTTGTCCAACTCTTTGCAACCGCATGACCTACAGCACGCCAGACTTCCAGTCCATTACCAACTTGCAAGTTTACTCAAACTCGTGTCCATCGAGTTGGTGATGCTATCCAAACATTGCATTCCCTGTCAAACCTTTCTCCTTCTACCTTCTGTCTTTCCCAGATGAAGGCTTTTTCCACTGAGTCAGTTCTTCTCATCAGGTGGCCAAAGTATTGGAGTTTCACCTTTAACATCAGTCCTTCCAATGAATATTCAGGACTGATTTCATTTAAGATAGACTGGTGGGATCTCCTTGCAGTCTAAAGGACTCTCAAGAGTCTTATCCAACACCACAGTTCAAAAGCATCAGTTCTTTGAAGCTCAGCCAACTGTATGCTCCAACTGTCACATTCATACATGACTACTGGATAAACCATAGCAGTGACTAGATGGACTTTTGTTGGCAAAGTAATGTTTCTGATTTTTAATATGCTATCTAGGTTGGTCATAGCTTTTCTTCCAAGGAGCAAGCATCTTTTAATTTCATGCTTGCAGTGATTTTAGAGTCCAAGAAAATAAAGTCTGTCACCATTTCCATTGTTTCCCCATCTATTTGCCATGAAGTGATGGGACTGGATGACATGGTATGTTTTTCAAATGTTGAATTTTAAGCCAACTTTTCACTCTCCTATTTCACTTTCATAAAGAGGCTCTGTAATTCCTCTTCACTTTCTGCCATAAGGGTGATGTCATCTCCTATCTCAGTTTATTGATATTTCTTCCAGCAATCTTGATTCCAACTTGTGCTTCATCTAGCCCAGCATTCCTCATGATTTACTCTGCATACAAGTTAAATAAGCAAGGTGACAATATACAGCCTTGACATATTCTTTTCCCAATTTAGAACCAATCTGTTGTTCCATGCCTGATTCTAACTATTGCTTCTTGACCTGAATACAGATTTCTCAGAAGATAGATCAGATGGTCTGGTATGCCCATCTCTTTAAGATCTTTCCACAGTTTGCTATGATTCACATAGTCAAAGGCTTTAGTGTAAGTCAATGAATTAGATGTTTTTCTGCAATTTTCTTATTTTTTCTCTGATCCAGCAGATGTTAGAAACTGATCTCTGGTTCCTCTCCTTTTCTAAATCCAGCTTGAACATCTGGAAGTTCTTGATTCACATTCTGTTGAAGCCTAGCTTGGGGAATTTTGAGAATTACTTTGCTAGCATGTAAGATGTTGCAAAGAGTCAGACATGACTGAGTGACTGAACTGAAATGAAAGATGAGTGCAATTGTGCAGTAGTTGGAATATTCTTTGGCATTGCCCTTCTTAGGGGTTGGAATGAAAACTGAAACTGACCTATTCCAGTCCTGTGGCCACTACTGAGTTTTCCAAATCTGCTGGCATATTAAGTGCAGCACTTTCACAGCATCACCTTTGAAGATTTGAAGTAGCTCACCTGAAATTCCATCACCTCCACTAGCTTTGTTCATAGAGGTGCTTTCTAAGGCCCACTTGCCTTCACACTCCAGGATGTATGGCTCTAGGTGATTGATCACACTATCATTGTTATCTGGATCATTAAGATCTTTTTGGTATAGTTATTAGTATTCTTGCCACCTCTTCTTAATATCTTCTGCTTCTGTTAGGTCCATACTGTTTCTGTCCTTTACTGTGCCCATCTTTTCATGAAATGTTCCCTTGGTGTTTTTAATTTTCTTGAAGATATCTCTAATCTTTCCCATTCTATTGTTTTCCCCTATTTCTTTGCATTTATCTTAATGTAATTAAGATTGAACATTAACATCTTAATTTTACCTTCCATAAATACAGAATATAAGAAAAATGACACACTTTGGAGGGCAAAATAGAGAGATCAATTTTGAATATGTAATTTATAACACTGTTATGAAATACTCAAATAAACTAGAGTTGAACATGACTGAAGTGACTGAGCACACACACATGCACTCAAGTAAGCACAGACATTCAACTAGAATTATGGCTGGATTTCAGAAAGTTCAGTTCTCACTTCAAATAACCTACCAGTGTACAACAGTATTTTTTTAACTTATATGCAGAGTACATCATGAGAAACGCTGGGCTGGATGAAGCACAAGCTGGAATCAAGAGTGCTGGAAGAAATATCAATAACCTCAGATATGCAGATGACACCACCCCTATGGTGGAAAGTGAAGAAGAACTAAAGAGCCCCTTGATGAAATTGAAAGAGGAGAGTGAAAAAGTTGGCTTAAAAGTCATAATTCAGAAAACTAAAATCATGGCAACTGGTCACATCACTTCATGGCAAATAGGTGGGAAACAGTGGAAACAGTGACAGACTTTATTTTCTTGGGCTCCAAAATCACTGCAGATGGTGACTGAACCCATGAAATTAAAAGACACTTGCTCCTTAGAAGAAAAGCTATGACCAACATAGACAGCTTATTAAGAAGCAGAGACATTGTTTTGCCAACATAGTTCTGTCTAGTCAAAGCTATCGTTTTTTCAGCAGTATGTATGGATGTGAGAGTTGGACTATAAAGAAAGCTGAGTACTGAAGACTTGATGCTTTTGAACTTGATGTTTTTGGTGTTGGAGAAGACTCTTGAGAGTCCCTTGGACTGCAAGGAGCACCAACCAGTCCACCCTAAAGGAAATCAGTCCTGAATATTCCTTGGAAGGAATGATGCTGAATCTGAAACTCCAATACTTTAGCCACCTGATGTGAAGTACTGACTTGTTTGAAAAAAACCCGGATGTTGGGAAAGATTGAATGCAGGAGGCAAAGAAGACGATAGAGGATGAGATGGTTGGATGACATCACTGACTCAATGGAAAATGAGTTTGAGTGAACTCTGGGAGTTGGTGATGGACAGGGAGGCCTGGCGTGCTGCAGTCCATGGGGTTGCAAAGAGTCGGACACGACTGAGTGACTGACCTGACTGACTGACTGTACAACAGTGTAAGCACTGTAAGCATATGCACTATATTGATCAACATTTATTTACATTGAAAGTGGCAGAAAACCAATTCAAAAATAGAGAAAAATATAATTTTTCACTGATATGATATATCATTATTTTCTGCTAAAAATTTATATGGGGTCCAAAGACCTGAATTTTCTGTATTTCTTTTTGCTTAGTCTCATTTTCAATGTACATTGGAAGACTGCTATCAGCCTCAGGTTTTTCTCAACAATTATTAGCTAGAATCCATATTTTCATGTGATCACAACCTAGAAAATGCTGCATGCTATTCTTCTCCCAAAGCTCCACCAAACATCTCATATATTTTTTACTGAAACAAAGTTACTTCTCTTCCCTGAACCAATAGGCATGGACAAGGTACAGGATGATAATGTACTGATCTTGCATCTTTGGAGACATATGTAGCTTCAAATCATCTGAAAACATTTAGGTAAAGACACAGAGAATTTCCCCCAAGGAAAGTTGGATTATCTTCCCAAGAAGGGAAATAGAAAGACAGCCAGTCAAAACAAGAACACAATAGTGTGGGGGGGGGGGGGAATGAGAAAAACCCATTATGTATTTTGGATCAAAACAGGATTTGGAAGCAGATTACCTTGGATAGGAAGATAAATATGTAGACTTGTGGTATTCTAACAAATTTCCAACATTTAAAGAGTCCACTGGTAGCTTCCCTGGTAGCTCAGCTGGTAACGAATGTACCTCCAATGCCCGAAACCTGGGTTTGATCCCTAGGTTGGGAAGATCCCCTGAGGAAGGGAACATCTACCCACTCCAGTATTCTTGCTTGGAGAATTCCATGGACAGAGGAGCCCGGCTGGCCCCAGTCCATGGGGTCACAAAGAGTAAGATACAACTGAGGGACTTTCACTTTCATCTTCAAGAAGTCCACAATGAGTGAATATTTTGCAAAGTATTTCTGAATGGAATAACATATTGTAATTCTTAGATCATCTTCCTGGATCATAAATGGTATCTCATAATCTATTATTCCATATCTGTAACAGTTCCTTAAATGCTTTACTTCACACTTACCCACATTGAAGCTCAATTGCCATTTGCATTATCCCACACAGCTTCATGAGCACTTTACTCCCACTGACTCAGCATTCCTTTGCTGAAGAAAGCTTGGATAATTTGCTGTGTACTCCCACTTTTAGGTTATTTATAAAAATCTTTAAATAAAATTACTGTCAAACCTGGGGAATGACATTGTTAGCTTTTACCACCCAGCAGAGCACTAATTTAGCTTTGTTCTTTCTCTCCTAACTGTGTTTACTCCTTATTCATGGCAATCAAAATGTATTTGTTAAATATCACACTATGTGCTTAAAAATATATCAGAGTTTTGAGGCACAATGTTGAGTTTGAAGACATTCAAAGGATTCTATTAATCATTGAGCAATTCAGCTTCATTTGCTTACTTAAGAGTCTCAGTGAAGAAACTTTGCTTAAAACCATGCCTTAGCTCTGTCCACTGTTTACTGGCCTCTTTATATCATTAATAGAAGACTTTGAAAGTAAAAGTGAAAGTGAAAGTCACTCAGTAGTGTCTCACTCTTTGTGACCCATGGACTATAGAATCCATGAAATTCTCTAGGCCAGAATACTGGAGTGGGCAGCCTATCTCTTCTCTAGTGGATCTTCCCTACCCAGGAATCAAACCAGGGTCTTCTGCATTGCAGGTGGATTCTTTACCAACTGAGCTATCAGGGAAACCCATAAAAGACTTTACCTGTTGATAATACACAGGCCAACTTCAACATTTTTTCTCAGTTTTTTTCACTCATGCAGTATATAACTAAAGTTATTTTGAATCTATTCTTCAAAAATGAAGAACATTTCTTAGAATTATTCATAAGAATGGGAAAAAGAAATGTTTACTCATTTTCATTATGTGAATGATTTCCCTACATCAAAGTATGAGCTGGGGCCAAGCTGCTGTTGGCAATTTTAAAAGGTCAAGATGAAATGATAAAAATAAAGACACACTATAGTTTCTCAGGAAGCTCAGTGATAAAGAATCCACCTACCAATGCAGGAAACACAAGTTCTATAGCTGGATCTGGAAAATCCCCTGGAGTAGGAAGTGGCAACCCATCACAGTTTCCTTGCCTAGAAAAATTCCATGGACAGAAAAACCTAGTGGGTTATAATCTATGGGGTCACAAAGGTCAAACATGACTGAGTGACTGAACATGAACACAGGATTTAGCAAAACATTATTTTTATTTAATTGTAAAGTTTGTCCTTTTTTTCTTCTAGTATTTATATGTATATATCCTTTACTTATGACACAGTTATTGAACAAGTAATATGGGCATCGTTAATTTCCATAGTTGGCAAGTTAAAAATCCGACAGATTTATATTAGTCTTCAACACTTATTAAACTACTGTATGGCATATACGATGCTAAACATTAGTAACGTTATTTTGTATGCCAATAGTCAAAGAATTCCATCTATTCAGCAAAGTTTTTGTTTTAGGATCTAAGCAAAAATTGCATATTCAAAAATATAGAGTGTTCTCTCCCTGTAGCAGGCCATATCATATAATCTAAGGTGAAATATATTCTAAATCAACTATAGAACTAGCTTGATTATCTCATGATGCTGTGAGATTTTTAACTTCAAATAACCAATAAAACAGAATTTTCTCTGTATTCTAAGCTGATAGAGCATTGGTGCATGAATAAAAGTATGCCTAAAAATGTGTACTTTTTCTTCACTTTAGCAAGAGTATTCCAAAGAGAAAAATATTTAACTTGTTAAATGTTTTAGTTTAAGAAAAAGGAAAATATATATGAAGGTAGAAATAGATAGGGATATATGACATGAAAGTATTTATATATTACTTTTCAACAAATCCCTTTTACATAATAACAAGGTTCCAAGCAGTTTGCTAGGTGATAGGAGTAAATTAAACAAGACATGGTCCCTGCTCTTATGGAGCTTAAAGAATAATGGGGAACACAAACATTCAATAGTTTTATTACAAAATACAGAATTATAACTTTGAAAAGAAAGTAGATACATTAATCAGATCAGAAGAATAAATAAAAATTAATAAATAGAATAATTCAAAGTAGAGCCCCTGAGACTGCAGGGAAACAGATAACTACAGAGAGCTAGGAGATAACCTCAATGAAGGATTAGTAGGGGCTCCCTGGTGGCTCAAGTGGTAAAGAATCTGCCTGTAACGCAGGAGTTGCAGGAGAAACAGGTTTGATCCCTGGCTCAGGGAGATCCCCTCCCTGGAGGAGGAACTGACAAGCCACTCCTGTATTCATGCCTGGAGAATCCCACAGACAGAGGAGTCTGATGGGTTACACAGTCCATGGGGTCACAAAGAGCTGGACACAACTAAAGCGACTTAGCCCACCCACAGGAGTAATTCAACTAGCCTTTCTAGGAGAAAAGGGAAACTGACAAGCATTTTAATTGAAAACTATTATCAGGTTTCTGTGATGAAAGTATTGCTCTGGCAGAAAGCTGAGAGTAGGGCAGTGGGGGTGAGGGGATACATGTGGGTAGACGAATTAGGTCTCCACTGCAGACGTGAAATAGAGATAATGATAACTTGGGGAAAAAATGGTATTGGTAAAATATATATTCAGAGGTAAATGAGTTTGGATGATATTTAGTATATATTTGAGATTTTTGATGAATTTGATAGATATCAGGGAATGGATGTAATGGTTGGCTCAATTACTGACGAGTAACTAGATGCATAGGGATTTTATTATATGAGAAGACAGATTTTGAAAGGTGGTATGGTGGGGGACTTTTCTCATAGCTCAATCGGTAAAGAATCTGCTTGCAATGCAGGAGACCTGGATTCAATTCCTGGGTCAGGAAGATCCCCTGGAGAAAGAAATGGCAACCCACTGCAGTATTCTTGCCTGGAGAATCCCACAGACAGAGGAGACTGGCAGACCACAGTCCATGGGGTCGCAAGAGTCGGACATGACTTAGTGTCTAAACCACCACCACAATGGTGGCTCAGTGTGACAACGTCAATTCCTACGCGGATTGATAAGAAGTGCAAGGGTCCCTGAGGAGGAGAAATGGATCTGGGGCTCTCAAAGAAGAGAAAGGGGTCTGGAATTCTCAAGGAGGGGGGAAGGACAAACGTTTGTCTCCTATATTCCTTAGTAAGGATTATAACAGTGTAACCCAGTATTCTTGCCTAGAGAATCCCAGGGTTGGGGAAGCCTGGTGGGCTGCCATCTATTGGGTCTCACAGAGTCAGACATGAATGAAGCAACTTAGCAGCAGCAGGCACAGCAACAACAATGCATTGTAATGTAACAATAACAACGTATCCTGTTTGAGGACAGTTTCTCCTTCTTAAAAACCTTTTGACTAATCTTGTTATCTTAAAATGTATATTATGAGAGTGAGTCTGGTAAAATTTTTATTGTTAAATTCTAATCCTGTTATCTTAAAATGGAACTTGTGGGAGTGGGTCTGGCAAAATTTCTACAATCTTGAGACATTCTTTTGATTTATTGTAATAACCAATTTAAAAAGTATATAATTCCCTTGCTAAGGCTAGCGATGGGGACACTCTCCATCCCTCTTCTGATGTCTATGTCAGATTTCTCTGTCCCTTGTCACTTCAATAAAACTCTGCTACAAAAAAACCCTGGTCCCTGGCCCCAAAGCTAAATATTCTTCTTTGGAGAGCAGAGAATCTTCAGAGAATCTGACATCGTTCACCGTAAGCTGTCAAGTGGTAAAGAATTCGTCTTCCAATGCAGGAGATGCAGATTCCATCCCTGGTTGGGAAGATCCCCTGGAAAAGGAAGTGGCAACCCACTCCAGTATTCTTATTTGAGAAACTCCATGGAAAGTGGAGCCTGGTGGGCTACTATCCTTGGGGTCCCAAAAGAGTTGGACATGACTTAGCTACTAAACTACAATGACAATAGATATAGAACACTGAGGGATCACAGTACCTTTGAAACATCCAAGAGAAGTTGTTAAGGAGACAATGTATTAGATGTCTAAAGTTAACAGTGAGATCTGGTCTAAACATAGAAATCCTGTTATAGGTATCAATTGGTATGTAACTGATTACTGTGATTACCTACAGAAATATTATAGAGTACAAAGAAGAAAGACTTTAGACAGAGTCTTCAGAAATTCCAATCAGTAAAGAAGTTAAATCTCCAGAAAGAGGCACAGAACGGGTAACCTAACATAAGAAAAGAAAAACAAATAAGAAATGACAAGGAAGCCAAGGGAAAATGTGTCAACAGGAGTGAATGCTACTTAGAAGACAAGTAGCAAGATGGTTGATAAATAGCCAATATATTTTAAAGAGATGAGTTTGATTGGTGACTATCATGAACAATTTAGAGTGATATGCTAAACTAATGACTAAGCTGAGAATTGTATAAAAGGACAGGAAATTAAAAGACTCAATGTGAACAGCTCTTGTAAGTATTTGATCTATGAAACTGAAAGATTTTTAACTTAGTCCCTAACTCTCAAACACTGTGTTATTTTGAACAACCAAAAGCGCGAAGATATTTCAAGAAATAAAAATATTTGAAGATTATTAAATGCTAAATTTCTCACTGTGTAAGTGCAGTTTTATTTAGCACAGATCTTTTTGTAATTCACATAGTTTTTTAATAGACACCATGCTTAATCATCCTCAAGAATCTGCCACTGTGATTCAAAGATGCTTCATATTCCATTTAAAATTATCAAGCATCGAAAATAAAAAGGAATATATTAGTTCAACTCCTGGAGCTTTGTGGTATTTTAATAAAAATAATACCAATAATGGACTCATTAACACTTAGCTCTGTCATCTATAGTCATTCCTAGGTCTATAGCTAAATACTGTATAGCTTTTACCCAGAGGGTGTATATGATTAAAGTTGGAATTTCCTCAAGTTTAGAGCTAAATACCCCTCATCCCCTCAAATATTCTGTTCTGATGTATTTTCTTGTGAAACAATCTCAAGAAATTCATTTTAACAGTGATGGTAATTTATACAATCATCTTTAAGATGTTATTTGATAGTTTCTGGAAATTTGCCTTTTGCTATAATATTTTACTCATCAGAAAGTTGCTAACAGAGACATCACACATGGTGAAATATATATTCTATTGGAATAAGGACTGGTCCTTTGTTTAAGATTAAAATATTCTATAAGAGAATGATGACTTCATGTCTATTATTAATACTTTAGTACTAAGAAGCTTATCTGATATTTTCTAAAGTGACAGTGAGGTGATATCAGCTTAGACTGTGAGATGTATTCTGAAGTACTTTTGAAAGCACAGGAGTAAGCAAAATAAAATGTCCCAGAGCTAATGCACTATTCATAGAGGGTGAATGAAAAAACATTGTTTTAAAGATATTTTCCTTGAATTAAACTTTCCACTGGTTTCTTATTTTAGTCACAACAACAAACTAAAACTTAGAATGTTGCTCTGTGCCTAGAAATATGCCAAGTTTAAGGACTGGGGTATTACACTAAACTAGGCTATTTAACTTTGGATTCTAATTTTTCAATTCCTTCAAACACTATAACATCTGCTTATCCAAAAATCATTGATATGTGCTGTTTAATAAATATACAGATATCTATTTAGGTAGCTTAGGAAAGATATAATAAAACTAATAAAATAAAATTGACCTCATTAACAGTTCAATAAATGCAACTTAAAAACAGCAGCTTATAGGTAAAATTATTAAGAAATGAAATGCAAATGACTGTACCAGAAATTGGATGTCATTTAACACTTTGGTATTATTGACCCATGTGGGGCTCATCTACCATGAGTTGACCTACTCAGCAGCCATTCCTAACTACCTTGTCCTTTTTTCATGGAAGCTATAAAAATAAACACTCTCTTTTCCTACACAACTTCTAGTCTGGCATGAATTTACAACATAGGTCTCACCAATGAGAAGTCAGAAGACTTCTACAAGGAATCACTTGCCTGTCTGTATGCAAAGACAAAGCTTTTAAAGGAAATTTTGTACCTTCAATCCTATTCCAGTCTGGTGCCTAGGTACTTGGCAACAGAAAAGGAATCATGGCCATGAGGTGGCACTAAAGATGGCATAACAGAAGAACAGAAAGAGCTGTGTTACTGATGACATCATTCTGCCACTGTACTAGCCCTGAACTTTATATCATGTGAGACAAACAAAACACTTATTTAAGTAATTATTATAGGACGCCCAATTATTGGCTGCCAAATGCTCTCAATCTCTGCAGAGAGTGATTTGTCTGTATGTCTCAATAATCTTTAGAATGATGAGAATTTATATTATGTTATTTAAATTCTGGGAATTATTCCAAAGACATTGATTTATACAAGGCCAGTATGCCCCAAAATGAATGAGTTTGAATAAGAAATTATATTACATGCAAAACTGTTTATTTCAGCACTATTTATAATACTGAAAAGTAGAAAAAAATTAAATGGTAAGTAAGGGTTGGAAAGTAAATTAAACAAGTGATGTTTATTTAATAAGCCATTATCTAACAATAAAATGACTCTTGAAAATAAATAGAGCTTAGAGATAATTTAATATAAATAGAAAGTTAGAATTAATATTCCAAGTTGTATACAATATGATTAAATGCTATATTAAAGAATATATAATGTTTTGTTTCAAGTTGATATGCATTACAGAATATTTTATTGCAATTTCATCACCTGATTTTTCCCCTTAATTATGGCTACATTAATATAAAACTTCCATGTGACTTTTAAAAAATGATGCAAAATTTCAGGAAAATGTAAAAGTAGACAAAATGGTATAAACTCATAACTTCTAACTTGTTCCTGTGTATTCCTACACATATCCTCTTTTTCCATCCTAGATTATTTTGAATTAACTACTAACTAGCATCATATAATTTTTCTGTAACAATATCTTGAAACAAAATCTTCCAAACAATACCTTGAAAAGTTAAGAATGCTTTTTAAAAATATGACCACCATATCTTTATAAAAAAAATATATGACCACCCTTATAAAAAATTAAATAAGTTCTTAACATTATAATCAGCTATTCACTTTCTTTTCAAAACTCCATAATGGTCTTATAAATGTTTTCTGTTTTGGGGAATCCAAGAAGCTTCCATAACCTAAAATGGTTAACATGTCTACTTCTGCCTGCTGTTTCTTTGCAGTTCACTTGATAAAGAAGTTGAGACATTAGTTCAGTAGAATTTCTCAAAGTATGGATTTAGCTAATTACATCTAGGTGGCACAATTTATAATGTTTCCCTGTCAAACATGAATTTAGTTCTCTGTTAATAACACTGAATGGTCCTGCTCTTTCATGTTTAAGTGATATTATCAGTCACTGATGATCAGTGCTCAACATCACCTTTATTAGAGTTTGCAGAAAGTATTTTATTTTAAACATCAACAAGAATACTTCTAAAAAGAAAATTTCTATTTCTTCAGCTACCTGAATTAAATTAAGCTTTCTCAACCCAGGTGCTATGTTTAGACTCGATAACTCTGTGTGAAAGATTGTTCTGTGCACTGTAGAAGGCTTAGTAGCATCCCTGGCCTCTTCTTACTAGATACTGTTAGCACCCTTCCCTCAGTCCCTAAAAGGAAAAAAAAAAATGCCCCCAATCATTGCCAAATTATCCTGGAGGCAAAACTGTCCCCAGCTGAGAACTACCAGCTTATCCTAAAGGTTACACATGAAGAACAGAATGTATGCTTTCCTTTACTTCTCAATTTTCAAGGACTTCCCTGGTGGCTCAGACAGTAAAGCATCTTGCTTACAGTGCTGGAGACCTGGATTCGATCCCTGGGTTGGGAAGATCCCCTGGAGAAGGCAATGGCAACCCACTCCAGTACTCTTGCCTGGAAAATCCCATGGATGGAGCAGCCTCGTAGGCTACAGTCCATGGGGTCGCAGAGTCAGAAACAACTGAGTGACTTCACTCAGTCGCTGTTTTCAAAATGGTTAGTTCTCAAGCTTTTGTTGAAAAGATATATGAGATTTTTTCCCCAGTATCATTATAAATTCATGACTTAAAATATATTTTATGTCTTTCATATAATGTACTTTTCCAACTTATGTTCATGTTTTCCTGTTTTCGGTCGGTTTGAGCCTTTCACAAGTTGTTTCCTAAATTCCTTTGATACATCTAGTGGCCTTGCTTTCTACTGTAACAAGTTAATCCAAACAAATTTTGTACATTTCCTGATCAGGCCTGGAGTCCACTATTTCTCCAAGGAGTTCTGTTTTTGTTTTGTTTTGTTTTAAGAAAATAGAATTTAAAGAATATAATCTGGAGCTGATTACACAGAGTGAAATAAGCCAGAAAGAAAAGCACCAATACAGTATACTAACACATATATATGGAATTTAGAAACATGGTAATGATAACCCTGTATGCGAGACAGCAAAAGAGACACAAATGTATAGAATGGACTTTTGGACTTTGAGGGAGAGGGAGAGGGTGGGATGATTTGGGAAAATGGCACTGAAACATGTATACTATCATGTAAGAAACGAATCACCAGTCTATGTTCGATACATGATACAGGATGCTTGGGACTGGTGCACGGGGGTGATCCAGAGAGTTGATATGGGGTGGGAGGTTGGGGGCGGTTCAAGACTGGGAACTCATGTACACCTGAGATGGAAAAAAATAAAATAAATAAAACAGAATATAATCTGGGTGAATGTTTAGCAATTTTCCTCCTCTCTACTTGGTAGATGCCAGAAGCACCTCCCTACCCAGTTTTGACAACCAAACATATTACCAAAGTTTCCCTGGAAAACAGTATCAATCCATTTTGAGCATCACTATCTTAAATACAAAATATATTTGTGTGCATAGACAGTGAAATGTTGTAGTAAAATTATAGAGTTGCACAGCCATCATCAAAACCTAAGTTTAAAACATTTTTATCACTCCAAAAAGATCTCTTGTTACTATTTGCCAACACTCTCCATTCTCATCTCCAGTCCCAGGAAATCACTAATCAACCTTCTGTGTTTAGGAATTTGCCATTTCCGGAAATTTTATGTAAATAAGCCTGACTTCTTTCACTAAACATAATGTTTTCAGATTTATACATTTTGTAGCATGTATCAGTACTTCATTCTTTTGTATTGCCAAATGATATTCCATTTTATGGATATACGACAGTTTTAATCTTATTATTAGATTACAAGGGCTTTTTTTGTGGCTCAGCTGGTAAAGAATACACCTGCAGTGCAGGAGACCTGGGTTCAATCCCTGGATCGAGAAGATCCCCTGGAGAAGGGTATTATTAGATTACAGACATTTGATTTATTTTCACTTTTTGACCACTGAAAATAATGTTGTTATGAACATCCACACATGTGTATTGATGGGAACAATATATATTTTATTTCTCTTGAGTATATATATCTAGTGGCAGAATTGCTAAATCATATGGCAAATCTGTGTTTAACTTTTTAAGACACTGACAATTTTTCCCACATTTTGTATTCGTTAACTTTGGTCTATGTGTCCAAGTCACACTAATTTAATTTAGAAAATATATATTTTAATATCCAAAAGGCTTGATCCCTCCCCTTCAATAAGATATTCTAACTTTATTTGTTTTAATTTCAGTTTTAAAATTAGTAAATTAAGTAACATCAAATTTATAAAGTGGGGAGGTCATTCATTTTTATGATGTTAATGTCTTGTATTCAGGAGTAAAGTATATCTTTCCATTTGCCTCAAGTATTGGAGTTAAATTTGTACTAAGTCAATTTCTCATTTCTTGGAAGTATAGGTTTTAGACTTCTTTTTTAACCTTTTCCTGAATGTCTTCTGTTTTGAGAATTATACTAAATGTAGGTTTTTTTTCCTTTCATTACATCTTGTAACAAGCTATTTTATTATGAAAGCTATTAATTTTGTGTTGACTTTATAAATTTCTACTTTGCCCAATTATCTCATTGAAGTACATTTTTTATTGACTCTTCTGTTTTCTTGATCCACAATAATATCTTCTGAAAAAAAAAAAAGCTTATTTATCTCTGTCTTTCCAGTTCTTATGGTTCTCCTTGCTTTCTAATTGGATTTGGTATACCTCCAATAATATCTAGGTAGTAGTGTAGATGGGACTTCCCTGGTGGTTAGCAATTAAGAACCCTCCTGCCACTGCAGGAGATGTAAGAGATGCAGTTTTGATCCCTGGATCAGGAAGCTGCTGGGAGGAGGGCAAGGCAACACTCTCCAGTATTCTTGCCTGGAGAATTCATTGGAAACAAGAGCCTGGCAGGCTGTAGTCCATAGAGTCGCACAGAGACGGACACAGCTGAAGCAACCTAGCATGCATACATAGTGTAGATAGTGAGTATCCTTGTTTTGGGGTGTGTGTGTGTGTGTGTGTGTGTGTGTGTGACATTATCAAGAAAGCCTCTATAGTTCTCCATTCCAGAAGACTGTGTTTTGGAGACAAGCTATCCATCAGTTCTTTTGTCGGGAGGAACAATTTTCTATAGATCTAACTGAACCTAGGTTTTTGTTAGGTTTGGTTTTGTGTTCTTTAACAACTTTATTTCTTTGGTAACTGGCCTTTTTAGACTTCTCTCTTTATTGGGGATAATTTTGTCTAGTTGTTTTAATTTTTCTGAAAATGTATGCATTTCATATTGATTTTCAAAGTAATTTAACTTTTTTCCTGATTCAATGGTTACTTTACTATGGTCAATTAAATAAAAAAGAAAACTCTGTCTGAGACTTCTTCACCTAAAAATTAACACATCTTTTTAAATTTTCTTTATTTGATCCATTAAAGCGTTGCTTATTTTTATTATTTTAAAAAATGGCTTTATTTATTACTTTTACTGTTTTATTATATTTTATTTTGCCACTACAATATATTTACAGATAAATTCACTAAGCACACAAAATACTAAAGTTTTATATTCATAAAGATTCCATAAGAGAGGAGACCAGCAGAATCACTGGACCTGAGATGTAAGTCAAGGGAACTTCAAATTTTGACTGTATTAAAAGCAAATTATTAATAGGAAACAGTATGAGCCCTTGCCACATGTGTTGCTTAAGACTAAAATTAATCAATTCTCATTCTATTTAAATATGAATGCTAGAGTATTTCAAAGGTGAAAGTCTTAGATACCTAATGCACTTGGTTGCTGCTGCTGCTGCTAAGTCGCTTCAGTCATGTCCGACTCTTAGCAACCCCATGGACTGCAGCCTACCAGGCTTCTCCATCCATGGGATTTTCCAGGCAAGGAGCCTGGTAGGCTGCAGTCCATGAGGTCGCTAAGAGTCGGACACGACTGAGCAACTTCACTTAAGGAAATGGCAACCCACTCCAGTGTTCTTGCCTGGAGAATCCCAGGAACGGGGGAGCCTGGTAGGCTGCCATCTATGGGGTCGCACAGAGTCAGACACGACTGAAGCGACTTAGCAGCAGCAGCAGCAGCAACCAAGTGCATTAGGCATCTAAGACTTTCACCTTTGAAATACTCTAACATTCATATTTAAATAGAATTAAAACTGATTAATTTTAGTCTTAAGNTATTTTATTATGAAAGCTATTAATTTTGTGTTGACTTTATAAATTTCTACTTTGCCCAATTATCTCATTGAAGTACATTTTTTATTGACTCTTCTGTTTTCTTGATCCACAATAATATCTTCTGAAAAAAAAAAAAGCTTATTTATCTCTGTCTTTCCAGTTCTTATGGTTCTCCTTGCTTTCTAATTGGATTTGGTATACCTCCAATAATATCTAGGTAGTAGTGTAGATGGGACTTCCCTGGTGGTTAGCAATTAAGAACCCTCCTGCCACTGCAGGAGATGTAAGAGATGCAGTTTTGATCCCTGGATCAGGAAGCTGCTGGGAGGAGGGCAAGGCAACACTCTCCAGTATTCTTGCCTGGAGAATTCATTGGAAACAAGAGCCTGGCAGGCTGTAGTCCATAGAGTCGCACAGAGACGGACACAGCTGAAGCAACCTAGCATGCATACATAGTGTAGATAGTGAGTATCCTTGTTTTGGGGTGTGTGTGTGTGTGTGTGTGTGTGTGTGTGACATTATCAAGAAAGCCTCTATAGTTCTCCATTCCAGAAGACTGTGTTTTGGAGACAAGCTATCCATCAGTTCTTTTGTCGGGAGGAACAATTTTCTATAGATCTAACTGAACCTAGGTTTTTGTTAGGTTTGGTTTTGTGTTCTTTAACAACTTTATTTCTTTGGTAACTGGCCTTTTTAGACTTCTCTCTTTATTGGGGATAATTTTGTCTAGTTGTTTTAATTTTTCTGAAAATGTATGCATTTCATATTGATTTTCAAAGTAATTTAACTTTTTTCCTGATTCAATGGTTACTTTACTATGGTCAATTAAATAAAAAAGAAAACTCTGTCTGAGACTTCTTCACCTAAAAATTAACACATCTTTTTAAATTTTCTTTATTTGATCCATTAAAGCGTTGCTTATTTTTATTATTTTAAAAAATGGCTTTATTTATTACTTTTACTGTTTTATTATATTTTATTTTGCCACTACAATATATTTACAGATAAATTCACTAAGCACACAAAATACTAAAGTTTTATATTCATAAAGATTCCATAAGAGAGGAGACCAGCAGAATCACTGGACCTGAGATGTAAGTCAAGGGAACTTCAAATTTTGACTGTATTAAAAGCAAATTATTAATAGGAAACAGTATGAGCCCTTGCCACATGTGTTGCTTAAGACTAAAATTAATCAATTCTCATTCTATTTAAATATGAATGCTAGAGTATTTCAAAGGTGAAAGTCTTAGATACCTAATGCACTTGGTTGCTGCTGCTGCTGCTAAGTCGCTTCAGTCATGTCCGACTCTTAGCAACCCCATGGACTGCAGCCTACCAGGCTTCTCCATCCATGGGATTTTCCAGGCAAGGAGCCTGGTAGGCTGCAGTCCATGAGGTCGCTAAGAGTCGGACACGACTGAGCAACTTCACTTAAGGAAATGGCAACCCACTCCAGTGTTCTTGCCTGGAGAATCCCAGGAACGGGGGAGCCTGGTAGGCTGCCATCTATGGGGTCGCACAGAGTCAGACACGACTGAAGCGACTTAGCAGCAGCAGCAGCAGCAACCAAGTGCATTAGGCATCTAAGACTTTCACCTTTGAAATACTCTAACATTCATATTTAAATAGAATTAAAACTGATTAATTTTAGTCTTAAGCAACACATGTGGCAAGGACTCATACTGTTTCCTATTAATAATTTGCTTAGTTTTTGACAAATTCACATTGAAAAGATACACTTTAAAAAATCAACCCAGGAGTTCTGTTACTTTCTGTGTAGTATTCATAAATGGAAGTGAAAGAATTATGTTTTAGAAATCTTTAAATTCTGAACATAAACCCTGGACAATCCGTGTCCCTGGTAAAACTTCCAGCCTTGGCTCTAGGCACTGGCAGTGAAAAAAAGCAAACTTGTCATGAGCAACGACATTCAAGAACCCATGCTATATATAAAAGCAGCCAGCTGTCCCTATAGCTAAGAAGAGAGTTGCTGAGTGGGACAAACTACTTTTACCATTTTTTAATTAAACTTTAAATGAAAGCAGAGAATCCATATCTTTATACTCAGGCACATAAATGTGGAAAGTAACAATTTAATATAATCGCTTTAAAGATTAAAGCAAATCCACTGTGGACTAACATTTTGGAAACCGAGAGAAGTGGAGTAACAATTCCAGGAACCGAGACTTGAGGAGGAACACGCAAGTGGGAGTAACTGTGTGTGTGGAGCACCAAACATCTCTGATGCCACCATGCATCTTCCCTCATTGGCTCAGTTCATTTCAAGGTGTCTCTGTTAATGTTTGATGCGTGTTGAAAAACTGCTGATTTGAGCTCTACTGTAAAATTCATATGTGCGGCTGTCCTATAACTATGGAACTACCTTCATTCTGTCATACAAGGGCATCTCAATTCAAGTACTATTGATTTCTTGGTTCACGTAATTCTTCACTGTGTGTTTTTGTGCATTGAATGCTGTTTAACAACAGCCCTAGCATCTGCCCATTGTTGTTACGTGTTAGTCTCTAAGTCATGTCTGACTCTTTGTAACTGCATGAACTGTAGACCGCCAGGCTCCTCTATCCATGGAATTCTCCAGGCAAGAATATTGGGATGGGTTACCATTCCCTTCTCCAGGGGATCTTCTCAACCCACGGATCGAACCTGGGTCTTCTGCACTGCAGGCATATTCAATGCCAATAACACCTCTCCCTCATATGTGACAACCAAAAATGTTTCCAGAAATTACCAGATGTTCCCTTATAGGAGATAGGGCAACAGTACAAATTACTGCATGATAGTTTACTGACCACATTTCTTCAGTAACTGATCATATTTTCATTTTATTATACTGTACATGTATGGGAGAAAGAAGCTGGATCAGTATGATTCAGCCTTGTTCTCCTGTTTTGGTTTTTAATTTCATTTTTAAAACTTACATGCTTTTTAAATTTTTAAGCTCACCAGTATCTGTTCTATAAAGTTCATAATGGACATTGGGGAAAATTTGGATATTCATAAATTAGTAATAGATCCCAAACAAAATATAATGCATGTCAAAATATGGGATTTTTTTGTCAACTAGGCATTATTAATTTTGGGCTCAGATGTTTCTAATCACAGCATAGACAATAATACAGAACAAACAATTAGACAAGTTCATGCAAAAATTTTTTTGTTTGTTTCCTGTGCACAAAGTATGTTAAGTACTCAATAAATAAAGCAGACTAAAAACAGAAAATATGTCATGCCTTCATGGAACTTACTATGTAACTGGAAGAGATAAATAATAAACATGAGAAGTAAGTGAACATCAGAATGCTGGGATCCTAGGAGCCACTTTAAGAGTCTATTGGTCTAGTAAGTAAATTAAATGGTATAATGGAAGCTGGTACAAATAAAGCAGGGCAGGGGATAAAGAGTACATCTGTGAAGATGTGTCTAAACTGAAACAGGATAGTACAGACATATCTAACAATCTGATTGTGTGCAAAGTCATATGTATGACTTAGAGAATAACATCTGTGCTCTGGAAGAGCCAGTTCAAAGGCTTGAGGCAGGCCTGTTGTGGGATAGGAATCATGTGGTTGAGATAGAAGGAAAGAAAAGATAAAGTCAAAGAGACCTTGAGTGGGGCGCTGGCTTGTGCAGGGCAGAAGAGTCATAGGAGGACTTCGTATCTTTCTCTACACATGACTGGCAATCATTGGAAATTTTTGAGCAGAGAATACTTAGTGATGTTAGGATAACAAGGGTCTTATTTCAATTTCTTTTTATCAAAATAAGCTAAAAACATATACTACACTGATCAAACAGAAATTTCTTAGATATTAATAATAATCATTGTCTGATGACATCACTGACTTGATGGAGGCAAGTCTGAGTGAACTTTGGGAGTTGGTGATGGACAGGGAGGCCTGGCATGCTGCGATTCATGGGATCACAAAGAGTCGGACACGACTGAGCGACTGAACTGAGCTGAACCTGATCAAAACTTTCTGAGTGTTTTAATATTTAAACATAGCATTTTTCTTAATTTAATGTACAAAATCATCAAAAGGTTGAACAAAAATATGTCAGTATTTTGTTATGTGATTAAGTCACATATTTAAATGTGGTTTAAATGATTTAAAACAAAAATCATTAGGTATACTATATCCAACAATGCTCTTGCCCCTACTTCACAAAAGCAGTTTGGAGAACTCCATAAATCCACATTGCTTATTTTTTTAATAAACAGAAAAAATTTCTTAGAGCCTAAACTAAGAGAATTTTGCCACAGGAATAGCTGGAATGGGGGCACTATGTACCTCTACTTAATGCCTAAGGGCTTCTCCACGGCAAGTCCATGTTTGCTTCCTTTAGATGTCATCCTATGCCATTAAACTAAATTGTAGGGATGAGCTATCTAACTGAGATCATGTTGTTCATTTGGTCCTCTCTTCTGAACAGAAAAGGCAATGGCAACCCACTCCAGTACTCTTGCCTGGAAAATCCTGTGGAAGGAGGAGCCTGGTAGGCTGCAGTCCATGGGGTCCCTAAGAGTCAGAGACGACCAAACGACTTCACTTTCACATTTCATTTTCATGCATTGGAGAAGGAAATGGCAACCCAATCCAGTGTTCCTGCCTGGAGAATCCTAGGGATGGGAGAGCCTGGTGGGCTGAGGTCTATGGGGTTCCACAGAGTCGGACTCAACTGAAGCGGCTTAGCAGCAGCAGCAGCAGCTCCTTCTGGGAGTTGTATAGTCCAAAAAGTAGAGTAACATATTTTCCTTCTTTCTTAAGCTTTTAGTTTTACCTTACATTTTTTAAAAAAACTTGCTCAGTTGTCTTAGATTAAGCCTCCATAACAAAATACCATACACTGGGTGGCTTAAACAACAGAAATTAATATTCTTACGGTTCTGGAGATTAGACATCCAGGATCAGGATACCAGCATGATTCAGTTCCATCAGGGATCAATATCAGGTGAGGGCTCTTGTCTTGTGTTATAGATGGCAATCATGATGGAAAGAGAGATCTTTTATTCTTCTTGCAAGGCTACTAATTATTGTATTTGTATTTGTATTGTATTGTATTGTATTGTATTTGTATTTAATGTTAGTGACCTCTTTGAAAAGCTCTATTTCTTAACTCAGTCTCAGTGAGGGTTAAAACATAAACATACTAATTTTGGATCAGCACAGTTCAGTCCATAGCAATAATGTTAAATAATTATTCTTATTGGTATTCTAGACCATTAACTTTATTTCAGAATTATTTATTCTGCTATCATTCTCTTTTGGTTTTTCAAATTATATATTGTGTTATACATATGCGTACAGATGGTATATCTGGGAAATCTCATGGCAAGAGTACTGGAGTGGGTTGCCATTTCCTTCTCCAACTGTACACAGTACATGTATGTATATTGTAGAAATGATATGTATGTGTATACATAGAGACATGAGAGCAACTAAACAATTGTGCACAATTGTATACATACATATAGATATGTGTATATATTTCCCAGATAGTTATTTTGTAATAAACTTCTTGCATTCTCTTAAAAATTTGAAATATAGATTTTTTTTTTTTCCTTTAGGGATAAAATTCTCTCCTATTAAACCTCCTTCAGAGAAAATGACCTATGGCAATTTGTCAGGTTGATCTCTATTTTTCAAATAGAGTCCCTTAAATAAAGAGTTAATTCCTTTTGTCTATTTATACTATCCCATTCATATTAGGGGGGCTTCCCAGGTGATTCAGTGGTAAAGTATCCACCTGCCAGTGCAGTAGATGCCAGTTCAATCCCTGGGCCAGGAAGATCCCCATGGAGTAGGAAATAGCAACCCACTCTAGTATTCTTGCCTGGAGAATCCAATGGACAGAGGAGCCTTGCAGGCTACATTTCATGGGGTTGTAAAGAGTCAGACAAAACTGAATGTGTGTGTGCACACATGCACATACCTTCACAACAGACCATTCCTCAGCATGAGTGGGTGTTTATTATTAACTTCTGAGAATACGGACTAAGAAGTTGTCATTCATGCAGGAACACACAGAAGCCTTTCTGTGGGCTGAAAGTAAACGGGCTTCAGAACTGTCTTCTCTTGAGAAATAAGGGGAGGCTCCTGGTTCTTAGTCTTTGCCAAGAAAAAGTAGGTCTTTTTCAGATGCATGATAGAGAAATAATTATACTTTTTATGTAGAGCCCTGTCAGGTTTCCCTGATAGCTCAGTTGGTAAAAAATTCACTGGCGATGCCCTGGTTCCATTCTTGGGTTGGGAAGATCCACTGGAGAAGGGATACGGCACCCACTCCAGTATTCTTGGGCTTCTCTTGGGAGTCAGCTGGTAAAGAATGTGCCTGCAATGCGGGAGACCCAGGTTCGATCCCTAGGTTGGGAAGATCCTCTGGAGAGGGGAAAGAATACCCACTCCAGTATTGCACTCTGGAGAATTCCATGGACAATCCATGGGGTCATAAAGAGTTGGACACAACTGAGTGACTTTCACTTAAAGGGTAGCCAGGAAGGCAAGATCAGCAATAGTTCTCCATATGTTAGCACAACATCTGCTGCTGCTGCTGCTGCTGCTAAGTTGCTTCAGTCATGTCCGACTCTGTGCTACCTCATAGACAGCAGCCCACGAGGCTCCCTCGTCCCTGGAATTCTCCAGGCAAGAACACTGGAGTGGGTTGCCATTTCCTTCTCCAATGCATGAAAGTGAAAAGTGAAAGTAATGTTGCTCGGTCATGTCCGACTCTTAGTGACCCCATGGACTGCAGCCTACCAGGCTCCTCCTTCCACAGGATTTTCCAGGCAAGAGTACTGGAGTAGGGTGCCATTGCCTTCTCCAAGCACAACATCTAGATAGATGCAATTCACCCCCTAATGTTGAAGAAGAATTTGGCCCACCAAACTGGGCCGGTTGGTGCTCAGCAGATACACTCTACTGACTCACACACACAAGGACACCTCAGTGTCAAGAATTCATGTGTATAGTAATCCATCAGACCCCATTCCTCCACATCTCTGATCCCTCCTATCAGTATCTGCTATTTGTATTAGTAAAGTCAGCCTAGCAAGATATAGCGGAGTAGATACTATGTCCTCCTAGGCCTGTTTTTGTCTGCAGAAGTCAGAGCCCCTAACCCCTCTTTGACTTTACTTCCCTGATTCTGTTCTGGGGGTCAGAGTCTAACTCAATTTTTAAAAATATGTTTCACACATCTTGTGTTCTTGTTTCATTATCTTAAAAAGAGAGAGTTTAGCAATTTAATGTATGTTAATTGAGTAGTTATTTGCTGTCTTGTTGGTGTTTATACAATTCTGTTCAAAGTATAATTGGATAAATAATGGAATTGAAAGAGACTTCCTGACCTTCATGAGTCTATTATATACTTAGAAGTTCAGACATGATTATATAAACAGAGATAATTAAAATAAGGCTGGGATAACCTCTTTATGACTTTGATACAAAGTTCTGTGGAAATACAAAATAGCAGTGGTCAGAATGAATTTAGATTTCAACAGGAGATTTATTGGAAAAGATGCCTTGAAGCAGTTTTAAAGGAAGTCAAAGGTGTGAGTGGGTGGAAATTGCTATGTAGCTTATGTCAAGAATAGGCAAAAGTGAAAATAAATGAAAGGGCAAGAATGATTAGAACATTTTCAAGAGCCAAAATCACATATAGCTTGGTTTATATGATTGAAAAAATGTTCAATTTGTTTTAGCATATAATTTTTTTCATTTAGTAAACATAATTTTCCTTTAACTAAATACATTTCAAACTTCATAACTGTTAAATGATTGACTTAGTGATAATCATCAGTTATCTCTAATATAACTAACATAATGGGAAAATGGTATATCCATGTATCTTTTTCTCTGATTTCACCACTTGTCAGAAGAGATAAGGTATAAGAATTTTTACCTCTTCTTCTGGACTGAATTCAGATAAAATCTGAATGAGTCTTAGGGAGGAAGCATTCCTTAGCAATTTATCATAGAATCATGACAGGAAATACTCTAAAACAAGAAGTCATGCAAAGGATATCTTTTGAAAGAGTGGCAGCTAAGAGTTTTAATGGATGCTTGATGGCAATTGCTACTGTTACTGTTCAGTGGATAATTTGTGTCTGACTTCTCAACCAGATGGAGTGAAGTTCACCAGGCTTCCCTGTCCTTCACCATCTCCCAGAGCTTGCTAAAACTTATGTCTAATGAGTCAGTGAAGTCATCCAAACATCTCATCCTCTGTTATCCTTTCTCCACTTGCCTTCAATCTTTCCCAGCATCAGGATCTTTTCCAACAAGTTGGCTCTTCACATCAGGTGGCCAAAGTATTGGAGCTTCAGCTTCAGCATCAGTCCTTCCAATGAATATACGAGACTGATTTCCTTTAGGAGTGACTGGTTTGAATTCCTTGCAGTCAAGGGATTCTCAGGAATCTTCTCCAACACAGTTCAAAAGCATCAGTTCCTTGGAGCACAGCCATCTGTGTGCTCCAATTCTCACAATCATACATGACTACTGGAAAAATCATAGCTTTGACTGTATGGAACTTTGTTGGCAAAATAATGACCCTACTTTTTAATATGCTGTCAAGGTTTGTCATAGCTTTTCTTCCAAGGAGCAAGTGTCTTTTAATTTCATGACTGCAGTCATCATCCACAGTGATTTTGGAGCCCCTAAAATAAAAGTCTGTCACTGTTTCCATTGTTTCTCTATCTTCTTGCAATTAGGTGATGAGACAAGATGCCATTTTCTTTGTTTTATTGAATGTTGAGTTTTAAGCCAGCTTTTTCACTCTCCTCTTTCACCTTCTTCAAGAGGCTCTTTAGTTCCTCTTCACTTTCTGCTGTAACGGTGGTGTCTTCTGCATATCTGAGGTTATTGATATTTCTCCCTTCAGTCCTGATTCCAGCTTGTGCTTCATTAGGCCTGGCATTTCTCATGATGTTCTCTGCATAGAAGTTAAATAAGCAGGGTGACAATACACAGCCTTGATGTACTCCTTTCCCAATTTGGACCTAGTTTGTTGTTCCATGTCCAGCTCTAACTATTGCTTCTTGACCTGCATACAAGTGTCACTGGAGGCAGGTAAGGTGGTCTGGTATTACCATCTTGAGAAGAATTTTCCACACTTTGCTGTGATCCACACTCAAAAGCTGTGGTGTAGTCAATGAAGAAGAAGTAGATGCTTTTTTCTGGAACTCTTTTGCTTTTTCGATGATCCAGCAGATGTTGGCAATTTGATCTCTGGTTCCTCTGCTTTTTCTAAATCCAGCTTGAATATCTGGAAGTTCTCAGTTCATGTACTGTTGAAGCCTAACTTGGAGAATTTTGAGCACTATTATGCTAGTGCATGAAATGAGTGCAATTGTGAGTTAGTTTGAATATTTTTTGCCATTGCCCTTCTTTGGGATTGGGATGAAAACTGACCCTTTCTGGTCCTGTGGCTTCTGCTGAGTTTTCCAAATTTGCCAGCATACTGAGTACAGCACTTTCACAGCATCACATTTTAGGATATGAAATAGCTCAGCTGGAGTTCCATCACCTCTACTAACTTTGATCCCAGTATGCTTCCTAAGACCCTCTTGACTTCACACTCCTGGATGTCTAACTCTAGGTGAGTGATCACACCATCATGGTTATCTGGGTCATTAAAATCTCTTGTGTGTAGTTCTTCTGTGTTTTCTTGCACCTCTTCTTAATATCTTCTGCTTCTATTACATCCACACTGTTTCTGTCCTTTATTATCCTCATCTTTGCATGAAATGTTCACTTGGCATCTCTGATTTTCTTGAAGATTTCTCTAGCCTTTCCCATTCTATAGTTTTCCCATGTTTCTTTACATTGATTACTGAGGAAGGCTTTCTTATCTCTCCTTGCTTTCTTATCTCTCCTTGCTATTCTCTGGAACTCTGTATTCAGATGGATATATCTTTCCCCTCCTTGGCCTTTTGTTTCTCTTTAATCAGCTATTTGTAAGGCTTCCTCAGACAACCATTTTGCCTTTTTGTGTTTCTTTTTCTTGGGGATGCTTTTAATCACCACCTCCTGTACAATGTTGTGAACCTCTGCCCATAATTCTTCAGGCACCTGTATATCAGATCTAATCCCTTGTATCTATTTGTCCCTTCCACTGTATAATTGTAAGTGATTTGATTTAGGTCATACCTGAATGGTCTAGTTTTTTCCCCTACTTTAATCAATTTAAGCCAGAATTATGCAATAAGAAGTTCATGATCTGAATCATAGTCAGTTCCCAGTCTTGTTTTTTTCTGACTGTATAAAGTTTCTCCATCTTTGGTTGCAAAGAACATAATCAATCTGGTTTCAGTACTGGCCATTTTGTGATGTCCATATGCAGAGTCATCTTTTGTGTTGTTGGAAGAGGGTGTTTGCTATGACCAGTGCTTTCTCTTGGCCAAAATGTGTTAGCCTTGGCTCCGCTTCATTTTGTACCTGGTACTCCAGGTATCTCTTGACTTCCTACTTTTTCATTCCTGTGTTCCTACAGGAGAAGATGAGTGCACATTCTTCTACTCTGCCATCTTGGGTACTGTCTCCTAGTTTGTGTGTGTGTTTTCAGTCATGTCCGACTCTTTGTGATCCCTTGGACTTTAGTCCACCAGGCTCTTCTGTCCATGGAATTTTCCAGGCAAGAATACTCAAGTGGGTCGCCATTTCCTGCTCCAGGGGATCTTTCCAACTCAGAGACTAAACCTGTGACTCTTGCTTCTCTTGTGTTGGCAGGTAGATTCTTTTCCATTGTGCCACCTAGGAACCACCCCCCCCCCACCCCATCTTCTAGAGTTTCCTCCAATTCATGTCCTTTAAGTCAGTGATGCTATCTAACCATCTCATCCTCTGCCGCCTCCTTGTCCTTTTGCTTTTCATCTTTCTCAGCAACAGGGTTTTTCCAATAATTTGGCTCTTCACATCAAGTGGCCAAAGTATTAGAGCTTCAGCCTCAGCTGCAGTCTTTCCAATGAATGTTCAGTGTTGATTTCCTTTAGGATCAATTGATGGAAATTAGTTTTGTCTAGTACATTTGGACTATTGATGACTTTTTCCAGTAAATCATGACCAGGGAAAAGCCTAATGATAAGTATGATGAATTTCCATGATCCTCATTGCTGCTGACTTGGAAACCCTGTGTGTTCATAGAATTTTTTGTCCCTCAAAGTTGTGAAACTAAAAAAAGTGAGTAAGACATAGAAATGCAGTTTTAAAAACTGAGGTCTGAAGGTGGTTCTATTTAGGATATAGACTTTTACTTGATTCTCTCATCTCCTTTTAATAAGATATGAGCCACACAGTAAGCATGTGAAATGCACATAAAGAACTCTGAATAAGAACATCCCAAGCTTCAATCATATTATTTAAAAGAGTTATATTATTTGTGTTTCATTCTCAAGTGAAAACTTAAAAAAATACCTTAAAATACTTATTTCTTGGTTAAACTGTGTTTCATTCTCAAGTGAAAACTTAAGAAAATACTTTAAAATACTTATTTCTTGGTTAAACAAACAACAGTATAGTAATTTTGGCACTCAAATGTTTATAAGGCAAAATTTTTATTAAATTAAATTATGCCAGAAATAAGTTACAGAAAGACAAATAATGTATATTATTGCTTATATGTGGAAATAAAATAAAAAAACAAATATATATAGCAAAACAGATTCATAGATTTAGAGAATAAATTAGTAGTTACCATTGAGAACAGGGAAGGGGGAAGGGCAGGGTAAAGGGAGGAGAGTAAAAGGACAAATTACTACATATGTACTATGCATAAAATAAGTAATTTATACCATGTATAAAATAAATAATCTACAAGCTTTCAAGATGGTGCTAGTGGTAAAGAACATGTCTGTCAATGCCGAAGACATAAGAGACATGGGTTTGATCCCTGGGTTGGGAAGATCCCCTAGAGGAGGGCATGGCAACCTCTTGTCTAGAGAATCCCATGGACAGAGGATTCTGGTGGGATGCGGTTCATGGGATTGCAAAGAGTCAGACACAACTGAAGTGACTTGACACACAAGTATGCACAAGAATACATTGTATAGCACAGGGAACATAGCTTATATTTTATAGTAATTTTAAATAAAGTATAATCTACAAAAATTGAATTACTACATTGTATGAGTCTGAGTGAACTCTGGGAGTTGGTGATGTACAGGGAGGCCTGGCGTGCTGCAATTCATGGGGTCGCAAAGAGTCGGACATGACTGAGCGACTGAACTGAACTGAGCTGATACCTGAAATTAATACAATATTATAAATCAGATATAATTCAATTAAAAATGTAAAGTAAATGCAAAAGCATGTATTGCAAGATTAAGTTATTGCTATGTGATTTCTCAAAGTAGTTAATTTCTTAACATATTTTAAAATTCTTTGCTCACTGATTAAAAGACATCTGTTTATAAAGACATCTTAGCAAAAACATATTTAGCAGGCTATTTGAATAAGGAAATTTAATATAAATACTGTTTTTAAGAAAAGTATTTTTTATGAAATACTGAAAATTTAAAAATTAATTTGCATTTATTTTAGAAAATATTTTTTATTCTGCCTTTCAAGAAATGTAAAACATTTAGTTTGACAGGGAAGGGATTTTTTTTTTAACCACACATTTAATATAATTTATTAGGCAAAAGAAAGCACATCTGATGTTAGTTACTATCATGTTTTCCTGAAAGCTCTGAATTCTGTTTTGAAAATAATAAAATATAATAATTAGTGTGATGCTCCACTTGCCCTCATAAAACATTACCATAGCATAAAAATAATCAGGAATGCATTTTCATTGTGTTTGCATTGTGTTGACTCTGTGTAAAATAAATACTACAGGTCTCTCACTTTTAAAATTTCTTTTATTGTAGCAAAATCACATAATATGAAACACACTATTTTAACATATCTAACTGTGCAGTTCAGTGGCACTAAGTACATTCACATTGTTGTGTAACTCTCACTATCATCCATATACTGAATTTTCCACCTTCCTAAACAGAAACTCTGTTCCCAGTAAACACCAAATTCCCACTCCTTCTACCCGCTTAGGCCCCTAGCATCTACCAATGTACTTTCTGAGTCTATGAATCTGACTATTCTAGGTGACTCATACAAGTGAAATCAAACAGTATTTGTTGCACCTAATGGATATTGGAAAGCAATTTTAAGGTTAAGTTCACTTTAACATATGTCTTACAAACAGATTGCATCCTTTAAAAAGAAAAAGCTATTTTTAATATAAGAGTGTAAGAAAATCTACATACAAAATAAATGTCTGACTGATAAAAGTTATGACTAAAGGGAAAAAGTAGATATTGTAGGTTTGCTATTTTTGTTCACTGATCTATCTCTAGCATCTATATTACCAGAGAAGGTACTCAAAAGTTACTTGTTGAATGAATACATGACTGAGAATACCATGATCATTTCTGTTTATTATTAAATTATTAAATAAAGAGGTCTAATAGTTTAAAAAACTCATATGTCTAGGCTTCTGATGTTTTTAAATTACTAGATCTAATGAAAAATGAAATATTATAGTATTTTAATATCTCATTATTGCAAAGTTTAATTTGTTTAGTTATCTTTATATCTCTTTTTTTTTTCTTTAACTCAGTTCCTTTAGTTTTCCTTCCAGAAAGGAGTTCTTTTTACTAAACCTGGGAAGTCTAGTTCTAAGCTATAAAAGTGGTATGTTTTTACTCAGATTCCATTAATAAATGTCCATAGTAAGAAAAATCTTTTGATAATAGTAATTTTTCATGTGTTCATTTTAATGGAAATTCAGAAAATATGAATTTTTTATTTTTGAGAATCAAATTGTAGCCATTTCAATGTTTTTACAATGATAAGCCTTTGTAAAATGTGAGCTATATTTGCGAACAAAACAAAAGCATTCATTCAGCAGCAACCCATAAAAACAAATATTTGTGTGCATGCCCTGCATATATTTATTTCAGAAAAAAAAATGTAGGTGGGCTGAATAATCTGTAAGTGACCACAGGATAATATTTGTTACTAAAATACAAAAAGTGTGATAACATCAGATTTGCTCTTTTGTAGGACCATCATAGGCTTACCAATTTTATGGAGGTGAATTATTTATTAGCTGTTAACTATTCGTCATGAATTTTGCAGTCATGATTTGAAAGTTCTCAAGATTTAGAGGACAAAATGAAGGAAATATTATCCTTCTGTGTTAATGCATGTTGGAAAAATGGACTCAGCGCACAAAGGGAAAAGCACAAATCACATTTTATTTTAAAGAAAAAATAGATGTGACATGGGCAATGGAGAGAAAATATTTGTATATTCTCATAATATGCCTTGATTCTAAAGTATAAATTAAGAGAAATGTTAGCCAATTATATATTTTTCCTATAGAGGATTTCAAGCTTCCCCAGGTGGCTCTGTGGAAAAGAATCTGCCTGCCAATGCAAGAGACTCAGAAGACACAGGTTAGGTCCCCAGATCAGGAAGATCCCCTAAGAAGATGGAAACCCATTCCAGTATTCTTTCCTGGAAAATCAAGTTGACTGAGGCACCTCACCGGCTACAGTCCACAGAGTCACAAAAAGTCTGACATGACTGAGCATTCACATACAGATAGAGGATTTCAATCATAATCTACTAATCAAGAATAATCAATCATGTTTGGATGTGCTGGGTTAACTAGCATTTAGTCAATGACATTCATTTATTTATACACATCACAAATACCAGCAAGTACCTATGAAGTACCAAGCACTGTGCTGAAGTCCGTGAGACAAGACACGGTGTTTGATCTCATGGAATCAGATTTCAGGCCAAGAAGTTACATACAAATAAATAGACAATTACAATACAAAATGTTGAGAGAAAAGCAAGGTACTATGGAAATTTCCTAAGAGATATCTGTATTAATAAAAGGGATTCTATGGGAGAATCCTAGAAGAAGTAGTATTTTTCAGTAGCAGTAGTGCTTATGATGACTTTCAATGTTAAAAAGAAATTTAAGAGCCGAATAACTGGGGAGATAGAATGTTTTATGCAGACAGAGTTGTATGTACAAAATTTGTTCTCATAGGGAGACAAGGGGATGTGGTATTTTGGAAGTAGTAAACGTGAGTCAAAATGGTTAACACTTGGAATTTAAGAGGGTCATAAAGATAAATCTCAAACCATCGAAAAATCTTGATGAATGTACAACTGAGAAAGAGTAAATTTAAAGAAGAATACGTTAGTATTCTTGCAACTCATAAAAAGGAAAATAAATTTTCAAAAAGCATGTACATTAAAGAAGGGAATCTTTAATTCAGTAAAATTAGATAAGTGTTCACATGAAGAAATACATTTATTTAAGCAAAGCCTATTAACTATAGCTAAAATAAGGCAATTATTCCATTATAAGTATTGTGTACAGGAATATGATTAGGAAATACAATACTTTTTTAGAGGAAAAAAAAGTATTTCCTCAGAAAGAAAACATGTATCAAACATTTGAGTAAAATGGGCAAATTTATTTATGTCTTTTTTAGTGATTTTACAGTGACTCTGATTTGCAGAATACTGGAATGCAAACAGGTCAGTACAATTTAGAACCATGATCAATATTCACTCCTTCCTAAATTGCTACCATTAAATCTTTCTAAACCTCATATAGAATGATTAGATTTCAATACGGCTTTAGAGATTATTTTATCTAACTCCATATTGTATGTGAAAAAAGAAAGCCATTGGAAATAGTCAAACTCCATCTTGTTTCCCTCTGTTTTTTTTTTTTTTAAGTAAAAATGACAGATAAAATTGCTTATTTTAAAGCACATAGTTTGATTTTTAATATATGTATACATTGTGGAAAGACTACCACAATTATGTAATTAACGTATTCACCATCTCAAACAGTTACCTCTTGATTTGTTTTATGGTGATACAATTGGTAGCTGCCCTTTTAGCAATTTTCTCATCTTTGATTTTCGGTTTGATGTTTTGATATTTGATTTTCTAGCCAGATAGCTCATGTATTAGAAATGAATTACTGGTGCTGTGTATGTGTGAAGGGGAGAAATGTATGAAGTGTGTGCATGGAGGGCTAGTGCTTTGTTCACAAATCATCAATCAAAGAGCATAAATTTCTGGGCATGAACGCTAGACTGCTCACTTCACACTGGCTGCTCCCCTAATAATAGTCTGTCTTCCTGAGAAAGTATGATTGGATCAGAACAATCCTTAATTACTATTAAAAATTTGAGAAAAATATGCATCCTTTACTGATGCCAAATTATGCTTGGGAATCTGTCCTTACGGAGTTCATGGTCTCTAATTGGTTTCAGTCCTGATAGGGCTACCACTGGCCAAGAAAAGGGGAAAATTAAAACACATTGAGATAAAGTGAAGAATGATCAGGGCTCTTTGGGAACACAGAAAGAAGAGTGATCAGACAAAGACAGGAAAACAAGCAAGAGAAGGCTTCCTTGGATAGGTCAATTAAAGATAGCAGAGAGGCTGTCCATATAATACTCACCATCTCTTTTCATTGTATTTATCTGACTAAATTATAATTATCTGTGCATTTGTCTGTTTGCCTTTAAAGGTGAAGTTCTGACTTTATCTCTGTTTTCTCAGCTGTGCTATAGTACAGTTCCTCACACTTAGAAAACCTTTACTACTGTTTGTTTGATGGAAGGATGATAGGAAAAGACTTTAAAAAAAAAAAGGCAGATGAGAAGAAAGGAAAGAAGGTGAAAGAAAGAAACAGACGTAGTCAGATGGAGTTAGCAAATTTAAAAATTTTATTTTAGATAGCAATCTAATCTTTTCCCAACATTTAAGAATCTTGTCACTCAGAAGTATTGCAAATATTTCTTCATTTTCATTTTATAATTAAACATATCATTGAACATTAAACATATATAATTAAACATTGTTGTAAACTTGCTTGGAGGAAAGTCTCACTGACTTTTGGTGAACAAGTGAGGGTAAAGAACTCCCAGCCATCCACATAACTGGGGATGTTTCTGAGGGAACTAACAGCATAAATAGACAAGAGATATTATTGATTTTTGCCTGGTGTTTAAAACATGGATTCATATAAATGCATGATTTAATTTCAGGAGGTAATAGTTGGCATTGTCTGTGAGTGAAGGGTCAGATGAGGGAGAACCCTACAGAAAGATTTTCCTTCTCAACATCAATTCTCTCACACTAGAAACAATTTCCTGAACTTCCTGTGACAAACCATGCCTCTAGTTCTCATCTGTGAATAAGTGTGTTAGTTTAAACCAATTGGATTATCCATCTCACACTCTGCAATAATTGGGTTCAGTAACACAGAACAGAATACATTTGCCTGGACTTCTGAAAAGGAAAACTTTTCATTGTCTTTGGAATAAGTAGTGCCAGTTTAGGAGACTGGAACTGCTCAAGTCAATTGGTTATCCTGAAGAAAATCAACTTGATGATGAAACAGAGGAAAGAGTCTTAAGATAGGGATCTCCATTACCTGGTTTAAGCTACTGCAGGTAAAGCCAGTATTAACTATATTCTTTTCATGTCTATTTAACCAAGCAATTTCACTTTAGTTTATTATAGTTTGGGTCAAGATTTCCTCTAATGACAAGCAAGATAATCATTAATGATGCAAATAGTGAACTAAGAAGTATAAAACCAGTATTTGAGTCAAAAATCTTGCCACTAAGCAACTACATTTTGTTGGTTAGTCACCTTTGCAGTTGAGAAACTGACAACCCAAAAAAAGAAAAAGGACAAATCTCCCCTGTTTGGTTAAAAAATACTGTTGTGAGTCTCAATAGACACAATGTATGTTAAAATACTTATTAAGTAGTACATTAATAACAAATGTAAGAGGATATCTTTCATAGCTCAACAAGGCACATTACTTATTTTATTCTTACTGACAATGAAAGCGAGGTACAGAAATTAGATGGTAAAAAGTTAAATCAAGATATTTTAGCATTTTATATAAATATATCTCTGCCATACTGTGCTGCTGATAAAATGTAGAACAATTCGCAAAATTGTATCTAATTAATGATGGCAGTTTCTGATTAATTATTACCCACATCTCCCTTGATAGTCCTACTGCCAAAGATACCCTTATGGGCTTTCATTGCACAGATATGACCTTGAGTTTCAACACTATTATGTCTTCGGTTAGAGACAGACATGATTTGAAGCAGCCAAATTTTCTTTTTACAACCATAATTCACGTTTAGTCTGTTCAAAATACTCTTGGGGTTAACACATCGAGAAGGCATTATCCCAAAATTAAACACTCATAGCTGCTTGCAAAATGCTTGCAAATACAGACCATTTGCAGTGTAGCTAAACAGATACAAATGTAGTATACTGTAGAGATTTGGGGAAAACTTAGGAGTGGAACATATTAAGGGTGATACTTTTCTTCCACTCTCTGCTAGTCTTTGTTCAGAGATAAACTAATTTCTTCCAAATGACATCCTGCTAGAATCTTGGCTATACCGCAAACTAAAATGTTACCTTCAGATACTCTAGACGGCTGTGATCCTTGTCTACTCCACTGATCCACCTGTCATTATTCACACTGAGGAGATATTTGCATGGGGAGTACTTAGAGGTCTCTATGAATAATGCCAAAGTAAAACAGAACTGTAGCCAGTAAAATTTAGGAATAAGTGATTAGTCCTTACAGAATCTACTCTAAGGCCCACAGTTATGCCGGTGGGAAAACTAAGATTGGGACAGATGATTGGGCTAATGTCACAGAAGTTCACTCTTAAAGTGAGACAAGCAAGGGGACAGTATGAACTCAGAACCTAAAACCTACATCCCATTATCAGTAGGTCATGCATTTCTCAAGGATAAGGATGGGGTTTTGTACATTCCTGTTTTTCAGAGCCCAGCATACTGCTTTCTGCCATAGGGAGCCTTCTGTAAGTTGGCTAAGTAAATACACTGATGTGGGGTGTAAGTGCTACAGTAGAAATGCAAGATCAGAACGGTACCAAGAGGAAACAGAAGTGAAGATGGCATATCCTGGCTGCCCCTTAGCAGCATGAGAGAGTCACATGACACAAGCAGCTGACTCAGGTTTAGAAAAACTCAGAGGTTGAGTTGTTGCAGCCATGGTTACCCAGCCGGACCTAAGCCAGTCATCTTCAGAATGTCAGGCAAAGGCCGAACTGAAATCTTTCCCTCGCGAGTGGCACAGACCATCATGAAGGCTCTGTAAAAGGAGCACAGATAGGTGGAAACTTCATGAAGACAGAAGTCTAATGCCTTAACTCTTTCGACAGATCCTTAAGAAGATAATGATAAAGACTAAAATGTAGAAGGGAGAAGCGATGAGAGAAGCTGCCTTTTCACTCTCTGAGGCCACGTTCACAGCGAGGGCCTTAAGCACTCCAGTTATCCAAAATGTAAATGGAGCCCAAGTGAAGATTAGAGCAAAGAAAGATAATGTAACAGGTGCTCCTTTGCCAGTGTTTGACCATTACCATGAAGGAACTGACAGTTATGAACTGGCTGGTTTAGCCCAAGGTGGGAACAGTTTGACGAAACTGAAGAGGAATTATGCAAAGCAGTGGAACTACTGGTGGAACTGGCTTCACTGCAGACTTCCTTTGTTACTTTGGATAAAGATATTAAGATAACCAACAGGCATGTAAATGCCATTGAACATGTCATCATTCTCTGGATTGAACCTACTGTTTCCTATATCATCACAGAGCTGAATGACAGAGAGTGAGAAGAGTTCTACAGGTTAAAGAAAATACAGGAGAATAAAAAGATTCTCAAGGAAAAATCTGATAAGGACTTGGAGCAAGGGAGGGCAGCGGGAAAAGTGACAGAGCCTGCCAACCTCCTGGCTCAAGAGAAAGATGAAGATCTTCTGTTTGAATAACCTTTCCTGCTCTGGTTCTTCCAGAAAGCCTAACATGGCGCCATTTTAATTCATGATGTGTAGGTTTGGTATGTGTGGCTATTTATTTTTTTGGCTTAAGAATTTCACCGGTTGTTAAATTTCCCTGAATGTCTGTTTATGGGATCTGCCTTTGAAGACTCATAATTAAACAGCTATTAATCACCAATGAAATTTGTAAAACCTGCCCTGGAACTTGTAGAATTTATTCTGCACAAGTGTCACCCTACTTGACTTATATATCTGTTACAAGTGATCCCCTTACCAAACGTACTAAGAAATCCCCTTTAGGAAGCAGCAGTGGTCTCAGGCCAACATACGCAGACCAGCTGCTGCCAGAGCACTCTTTGTTTCTATCCGCTCACACACCTTGGCACCATTGCCTGAGATTGCTACGGCTATTCTTGTGTTAGTTATTGTGGAATTTCTCTCCTCAAGATTTATGAAAACCTTCATCTGTTTTTCTTTGAATAACAGGTCTCTGTCTGGTCTGTCATGGGAACAATTCTGCCAATTCAAATATGACTATGACAATATGACTATATACAATATGACTATATACTATATGTATATATACTATATACAATATGACTATAAACAATAAAATGATTTTAAAAATAAAAAAAGAAAGAAAGAAAGAAAGAAACCCAAGATCCTGGGGTCAAATGTCTGTTTACCCTATCCCACAAAAAATTATAAAGGAAAGTGACTGGTATCTAGGATCACATCGCACCCCAAAATTTCGCTGAGGATACACGTTATGTTAAGCCAAACAATTTAGAGACACAAAGGAGACTGAGGCTATGGTTTAGACCACTGTGAGAGTCCTTTGGGAGAGATCAGGGAAAAGCAAGGGAAATTAGGAAGAGAGATGGACATGTGCTCCAGGAAGCTTTTTCTGAATGTCCTCTACAAAAGTAATGCATTTCCTCCACACTGCAAAAATTTTATAATATTTAGTAGATAATGGAGAATGGAAACCAAAAGTAGGAAGTCAAGAAATATCTAGAGTAGCAGGCAAATTTGGCCAAGGAGTATAGAATGAAGAAGGGCAAAGGTTAACAGAGTTTTGCTGAGAGAAAACACTGGTCATAGCAAACATCCTCTTCCAAAAACACAAGAGAAGTCTCTACACATAGACATCACCAAATGTTCAATACCAAAATCAGACTGATTACATTCTTTTCAGCCAAATATGGAGAAGCTCTACACAGTCAGCAAAAACAAGATCAGAAGCTGACTGTGTCTCAGATCATGAAATCCTTATTGACAAATTCAGACTTAAATTGAAGAAAGTAGGGGAAACCACTAGACCATTCAGGTAGAACCTAAATCAAAGCCCTTACAATTATACATTGGAAGTGACAAATAAATTCAAGGGATTAGATCTGATAGGGTGCCTGAAGAACTATGGACAGAGGTTCTTGACATTGTACGGAGGCAGGGATCAAGATTATCACCAAGAAAAAGAAATGCAAAAAAGCAAAATGGTCATCTGAGGAGGGCTGACAAATAGCTGTGAAAAGAAGAGAAGCAAAAAGCGATAGAGAAAAGGAAAGATATGCCCGTTCGAATGCAGAGTTCCAAAGAAATAGCAAGGAGAGAAAAGAAAGCCTTCCNTGTACGGAGGCAGGGATCAAGATTATCACCAAGAAAAAGAAATGCAAAAAAGCAAAATGGTCATCTGAGGAGGGCTGACAAATAGCTGTGAAAAGAAGAGAAGCAAAAAGCGATAGAGAAAAGGAAAGATATGCACATTTGAATGCAGAGTTCAGAGAATAGCAAGGAGAGATAAGAGAGCCTTCCTTGGTGATCAAAGCAAAGAAATAGAGGAGAACAATAGAATGGGAAAGACTAGAGATTTCTTCAAGAAAATTAGAGATACCAAGGGAAATTTTCATACAAAGATGGGCACAATAAAGGACAGAAATGGTATGGACCCAACAGAAGCAGAAGATATTAAGAAGAGGTGGCAAGAATACACAGAAGAACTATTAAAAAAAAAAAGTGTTCCCACCAGATAATCACACCGGTGTGATTGCTCACCTAGAGCCAGAGCCAGACATCCTGGACTGTGAAGTCTAATGGGCCTCAGGAAGCATCACTATGAACAAAGCTAGTAGAGGTGATGGAATTCCAGTTGAGCTATTTCAAATCCTAAAAGATGATGCTGTGAAAGTGTTGAACACAATACGCCAGCAAATTTGGAAAACTCAGCAGTGGCCACAGGACCGGAAAAGGTCAGTTTTCATTCCAATCCCAAAGAAACGCAATACCAAAGAATGGCCAAACTACCACACAATTGCACTCATCTCATAAGCTAGCAAAGTAGCTTATGAGTAGCTTCAAAATAGCTTCAAAATTCTCCAAGGCAGGCTTTAGCAATACATGAATGTGATGTTCCAGATGTTCAAGCTGGTTTTAGAAAATGCAGAGGAACCAGAGATCAGATTGCCAACATCCATTGAATTATCAAAAAAAGGAAGAGAGTGCCAGAAAAAAAACATCAATTTCTGCTTTATTGACTATGCCAAAGCCTTTGACTGTGTGGATCACAACAAACTGTGGAAAATTCTGAAAGAGATGGGAATACCAGACCACCCGATCTGCCTCCTGAGAAATCTATGTGTAGGTCAAGATGCAACAGATAGATTTGGACATGGAACTACAGACTGGTTACAAATAGGGAAAGGAGTACATCAAGGCTGTATATTGTCACTCTGCTTATTTAATGTATGTGCGTAGTGATTCATGAGAAATGCTGGACTGAATTAAACACAAACTGGAATCAAGATTGCCAGGAGAAATATCAATAACCTCAGATATGAAGATGACACCACCCTTATGGCAGAAAGTGACAATGAATTAGAGTCTCTTGATGAAAGTGAAAGAGGAGATTGAAAATGTTGGCATAAAACTCAACATTCAGAAAAGATCATGGCATCTGGGCCCATCACTTCATGACAAATAGATGGAGAAACAGTGGAAACAATGACAGATTTTATTTTATTTTATTTATTTTATTTTTTTTTGTCTCCAAAATCACTGCAGATTGTGACTTCAGCCTTGGAATTAAAAAATGCTTGCTCCTTGGAAGAAAAGTTATGACCAACCTAGACAGCATATTAAACAGCAGAAGACATTACTTTGTCAACAAATGTCCATCTAGTCAAAGTTTTTTCCAGTAGTCATGTATGGATGTGAGAGTTGTACCATGAAGAAAGCTGAGGGCTTAAAAACTGATGCTTTTGAACTGTGTTGTTGGAGAAGACTTTTGAGAGTCCCTTGGGCTGCAAGGAAGCCCAATCAGTCCATCCTAAAGAAAATCAGTCCTGAATATTCATTGGAAGGACTGATGCTGAAGCTGAAACTCCAATACTCATTGAGTTTCAAATTCTCTGACTCATTTGAAAAGACCCTGATGCTGGGAAAGATTGAAGGTGGGAGGAGAAGGAGACAACAGAGGATTCGATGGATGGCTTCACCGACTCAATGGACATGAGTTTGAGTAAACTCCAAGAGTTGGTGGTGGACAGGGAGGGCTGGCATGCTGTAGTACATGGGGACGCAAAGTGTCGGACACGACTGAGTGGCTGAACTGACCTAAACTGATTATGCCTTGCATGTCTAATGCTCATTATTTATTATTCCTGGTAGATTATGATCTCCTTAAAAATAAAACTCATATCTTTTTCACCAGTTACATTCATATTACCTCAACTTGTTTCTTCTATGTGTAAATTTCCAATGAATGTTTGTTGAATGAAACTGTGCCCAAAGTTGTTACCTTGCTGACTTCTTATGGCAATGGTGTATATAACAGAATGATCTGGAGTGATTTGAAATATGAAGACCTGGATAGATCAGTTCTATCCACCATAGATTCTGATGCATTCAACTAACTGGCAGACTTAAAACATTGTTTAACACCCCCCGATCATTCTGATATATGTCCCTGACTAAATATCAGTACTTTAATGAGTGAGAAAGAAAATGCTATTGATTTCCAATACATGTATCCCTAGAGTAAATTTCAATTTGCCCAAATTTTCTTTAGCTTCCTTCTTCTCAGTTAGTATTCTTCTACTCCTTATGGCACCCTATTTTCAATATACTTTCCCATAGGGACTATCTCACTTAATTAGCTATCTGCCAGATTGGAAAGCAATCCCTGATCAGGTGTTAGCTGATGCTTCCTATGGTGTTACATCTTGTAAAGCAATTTCAATTTAATAGGAAAATGTGAGGACCAAAATCTTTAGGGCTTAAGATATCTAATAGGGGTTTCAAGTACCAGCATGGGAGCTATTTCAAGACAGGGAGGTCTTTAAAATAGACCTCTAAAATCACAACAAAACTGGTTCCCCACTTATGAGGTTGGTGTCATTTCTCCAAACATCAAATTCCAGTTTTATCTGACATGAAAAGTTTCTGGTGATTTCTGTTCTATTGAATATAGTCCTGAATTTTAGAAAACATTTATTTGTAAATTGTTCTTTATAGTATCTTTTAAAGTGTCTTTTAAAATAGTATATTTTTAAATAGTATCTTTAAAAATTTATGATGTTTGTTTATATATTATATATATATGTTTATATATTGGAGAAGGCAATGGCAATGCACTCCAGTACTCTTGCCTGGAAAACCCATGGACACAGGAGCCTGGTAGGCTGTAATCCATGGGGTCGCAATGAGTCGGACTGGACTGAGTGACTTCACTTTCACTTTTCACTTTCACGCATTGGAGAAGGAAATGGCAACCCACTCCAGTGTTCTTGCCTGGAGAATCCTAGGGATGGCAGAGCCTGGTGGGCTGCCATCTATGGGGTCGCACAAAGTCGGACATGACTGAAGCGACTTAGCAGCAGCAGCAGCATATTTATATATATTATATAATGATTTGTGGGACAAGTTTAGCAGTGACAGGTAAATTAATCCAAGCAGTTTTCTTTCAAAGCTAAGCCAAGGTTTCTTCGTTAATAAACATTTTCTGCTTTCCTTATCATAAGTTTAAGTAGGACAAAGAAGGGAAAGACTTCCACCAGAGAAGTGCTGCAGTAGGAGGTTACAACTGCGTTTCATTTTCTCTGTGGGTTTTATTAGCATTGTTCCTTAAACTTTCCAGTCAGCTTTAATATCAACTTAGGGCAGATAAGTTAAAAGTAAAGATATGACTCTTCTACTTTAAAAAGAGAAAAATTGGTTTTTATTTTTTAAAAGAAAAAAGCGGAGAAATGACATTCCTTATTAAAGAAAACTTGTCAATTATTTATCTTCTTTGTTTTACACCTCTTCTAAAAGAAGTAAAAACATACACGCACATGCTCACACACACACACACACACACACACACACACACACAAATGTACAATCTAAAAGACAAAAAAGTCTCCAAATGGTTAAATGCTACTTTGTATCAGATACTCTTACGTATATACTATATTTAATTTTCAATGTAATCCTATGAGGATAAAATACTATTATGTTCATTTTTGTCTATCATTAACTAACTTGGAGAAATTCCACAAGGCAGGATTCAATGTTCTTTAAAAAAAAAAAACACACTGCTTGTGTGTGTGTGTATGTGTTTACTCTCAGTGGAAGAATGTTATTTGTATGATTAGATGAAAACAGCTACATTTTCCTCCCTAAAATTGGTTAAATTATAATATTTTCTCATTTCTCATAAAATGCCAATCATGAGTACCAGAAAGCAGCAGAACATGCACATGTGATTCATTACATATTTTCCTAATTTCCTAATTGACTTTAATTGATATTAATTTTTTCCATGCAAACATTTATTAAACAGAAACTGTAACACTTGTATCAGACACTTGGGATTTAACAGGCATAATTTCATCTTTTGAACAGTGTTAGTCTAATGGGGGACACAGAGAAGTAAAAAAGCAATTATAATTTAGAGTGACAAGGACCACACGGGGAATAAGTGTCAGCAGAGGAACACCTAACCCTGACAAGAGGACTGGGAGGCTTCTGGAGACACGCAGGGCTCACAGGGAATTTGATGAACAAAGCAGTCAGTGGCTTGGTTGCTGCAATTACTTATTTTTATGAGAAAACACACAATGAGAAATATTTGTGGACATAATTTCAGCAAATTGAATATTGATTTTATATCTCTTAGGGATTTGAATTCTAAACTTAGCAGATGAAAGAAAGTCCTAATTAGTAGCAGCATCTTTTAATAACATATTTCAAATTGGGATTTATGACTGATATAATTTGGTCTATGAAAAATTATGTCTGGAAAATAGTTCAAACCATGATAGATATTGAGCTATTAACAAAGAAACGCTAAATTAAATGATAAATTTCAGTAGCAGATGTAAGGGCAAATATTCTACTTCTATGGGATTAGACTCCATCATGAAGAGATTATCATGAGCATGGCAGAGGACATACTCTTATTAAACACTGATAAGGAAAAATCGTTTTCACTAGGAAGTGAGAATAAAGGGTAAGAATAGAAAACATCAATGCTGAAAACTGATTTTTAAAATGGAAAGATTTATGGGAAATATATTTCCTAATAGGAGTTGATAATTTTTTGAATGTTGGAGAAATAGACACTCTTATATATCTGAGCCTACAGACTTTGATTTATTAACACAAGTTTCCTTCTGAAACACACCAAGGGTGAAAGGATAAGCTATAGGTTTGACCAAAGAAACAATTAGCTAAACATTTGTGATTTTTTTTTTCTCCTGTTGCCAGGTTATTTGGCACAATCATTACATCTTCAAAAAATATACCCAGATCAAAGACTTTCAAACAATTTGGAAAAAGGCCCGAGTTAGTATTTAGAGACAAATTTGGAGGCATTGAAGTAAGCCTGAGAGTAATAAGAAGCTATTTTCAGTCTTTTAAATGTATACCTGTGATTTTTCCAAGACTATTATTGTCAAATCAATGACCTTTAACTGCCAAAACAAACAAAAATACAAACTAACAATAAACTCAAACTTAAAACATGAGCTCAAAAATAGTACAAAAGTAGTTTTTGTCCAAAACTGTAGTTTCACTCTTCAGACTATTTGTTAGTCTGAAATAGACACATCAAAATTATAGCTCTCAAAATTTTCACACAGTGATTACATCTCATATATATAAAAGCATTTCAAAGTGAAAGTCACTCAGTGGTGTTCAACTCTTTGCTACCCCATGGACCTGGAATTCTCCAGGCCAGAATACTGGAGTGGGTAGCCATTAATTTCTCCAGGGGATCTTTCCAACCCAGAGATCAAATCCAGGTCTCCTGCATTGCAGGCAAATTCTTTACCACCTGAACTATCAGGGAACCCCAGGCACTTTCTGAACAGAATATGAAGTGTTTTTTGTTTTTTCCTTATACAATTTGTGTTTTCTTCTAACCAAATATTTTCTTTTCACTGTCTCAAATTGTTCTCAAATGGGGGCATGTAAGACTGGTGTATATGTATAAATTCCTCTGCCCTGATAAATAGTACAAAGCAACCAAGCAAATACCAATTCTTCACAAGGTTTTCTTGCTAAGATTTACTTTTAATTACAAGTGAGTTCAATAATCCAGGTCTAAGGAATAAATACTTCCTCTACAATTAGAAATTATCTGTTTAAAAGATTGGCTTTATTGATCAACTTTACAGTAGTTAATTTTGTAGGATATGCGTCACCAGTCTGCTGAAGGAAAAGTTATTTCTCTCAGAGTGTTGGGTACTGTATTTCCTCAGTTGTTTCCCCTTAGAATGGAAAAACCTATTTTTTGCTGGTCATATATTTTTTAAGATACAAGATCACTGTGTTCCAATCTTTCCTTGTTATTTGTGGATTTAGAGCAAAAAAGTTTTCTTTTTCTGTATTTCTTTGTATGAAATGGAGATAAGCTATCACACTGAAGGAAGAATCCATGGACAATGCAAAGTGGTGTGATGACCATCAGGTTTCATAGTAAAAACTATATTATCTTTTTAAAATAAAAATAATTATTTTTACTAGGCTAAACTAATATTAGCAAAATAGAGGTCCCTATCATAAAACCTAATACATATTAATTGGTTGCTTACTTTAGCAATTGATTAGCAGTCTCAATTTGAGTTTTGGTCCAAATTCTAGTGACCAGTTTACAGGTGCAACCTTTTTTTCTTACTTTCCCACTTTTGTTTCCTCCTCCCAACTACTAAAGAAAGGTTACTTTTGGCAAATATTGGTTGGCCAAATATTTTTGGTTGGCAAGAAAGTTCCTTCACCTTATTTAAGTAAAAGACATTTTGCATTTTCATTAAGAACTTTATTGAACAGCGTATTTACCATTTTGTTCCACTGCCTTCTGCCATTTTTAAGGCAACTACATAATTCTGTCTTCTCTTTTTCTCTTTTTAAGCAAAAAACTTTTCCAAGTGCCTTTTAAGTCTTCCAGGGAATTGACAACTTTTCCATGAATAGAATTTTGTAAAGATGAAAATAAATGGAAATTTGAAGATGCAATGACTGGTAAATATGGCAGATGAATCAGAGCTTCCCACTTAAGCTATAACAGTTTTGCTTGGTCATCAAAGAAACATGCAGTCTTGTGTTATCCTGGTAGAAGATTATACATTTTTCCATTGCCTACTTCCGGATGATTTTCATTAAGTGTTGCTTTCAGTTGATCTAATTGGGAGCAGTACTTGTTGGAATTAACTGTTTGGCTTTTCAAAAGAATCTCATAACAGAGGACTTCCTTTCAATCCAACCATACACATGACATCACCTTCTTTGGATGAAGAACGGCCTTTGGTGTGGTTAATGATGATCATTTCATTTGTCCTATGATGCCTTCCATTCTACATTATTGTACAGTATCCACTTTTCATCCCCTGTCACAATTGGTTTTAAAAACAGAACATTTTTATTACATTTCAAAAGAGAATTGATTTGTCAAAAAGGTGTTTTTGGTTTTTTTCCCCCCTAATTTATATAGAAAAGGAAATGGTAACCCACTCCAGGATTCTTGCCTGAAAACTTCCATGGACAGAGGATCCTGGCAGGCTACAGTCCATGGGGTCGCAAGAGTCAGACACAACTGAGCAACTGAACACATGTGAAACTCAAACATCAAAAAAAGAATATAACCAATCTGGTGCAAATGATTTTCAACACTTGATTTGGATATTTTAAGTATGTCAGCTATACATGATAAAACATTGATTCTTCTCAATTAGTGACTCGATTCAGTTCTGTTAACTTCAACTGGTCAATTCAAACATGGAGCATTTTTCAGTGAGCAATCTCCCACACAAAACTTCGCTAACCACTTTTACATGTTCAATCAGTCACAGCGTATTTTCCATACACTTTGCAAATCTTTTTTGTGGGTTTCAGTTGCATTTTTACTGTTCTTGAAACAAAGCATAATATGCTATTGCTTTTTTCCTTCCATTTTCAATATTAAAATTGTTTCATAAAAATTCACAAATTTTGTTGTTTTAAAAAAAAATGTATACTGATATGACAGCTGCCACAATACAATCTAACAAAATTGCTTCAAATGAAGTTAAAGACAACTAGGAACTACCAGAGCCATCCTACAGTAAAAACGGGACAAATCTTTCGAACAACCCAACATTATTCTATTAAAATGAGTGATGCTATTAGTTTGTTAATATTTCTGTTCATTTATTTTTAGATTACTTATACAATATCTACTAATTATGTACATAGTGTTAGGCTTTGTTACAAGGATAAAGAAAAGGAAACTCAATGTCTAGTGTGAAAGTCAGATGATGTATCCACAAAGAAGATGAGAGTGTTAGTCGTTCGGTCATGTGCCACTCTTTGTGACCCCACGGACTGCAGTCCGACAGGCTCCTCTGTCCATGGAGTTCTCCAGGCAAAAATACTGAAGTGGGTTGCCATTCCCTTCTCCAGGGGATCTTCCTGACCCAGGGATTGAACCTGGGTCTCCCACACTGCAGGCAGATTCTTTACCATTTGAGCCACCAGGGAAGCACTGGTTTTTTTTTTTTTTTTTTTTTTTTTTTTTNCCATGGAGTTCTCCAGGCAAAAATACTGAAGTGGGTTGCCATTCCCTTCTCCAGGGGATCTTCCTGACCCAGGGATTGAACCTGGGTCTCCCACACTGCAGGCAGATTCTTTACCATTTGAGCCACCAGGGAAGCACTGGTTTTTTTTTTTTTTTTTTTTTTTTTTTTTAAGTTTTGGCCACATCACATAACATGTAGGATTTTAGTTCCATGACCAGGGATAAAACCCACATTCCCAGCAGGGGAAGCACAGAGCCTTAACCACTAGACCACTGGGGAAGGCAAAGATGATAGAAATAAAAGCTATGGAAACTGGTAGATGAGGCATACTACACTGAGGAGAGTGAAAAGAAACTGCTTCCTTTTCCTCAGTGTGGTAAAACAGAGATAATCCAAGAGACTCAATGCAAAAAGACTGGGGAGATGCAGGAGAGCTGAACTTGGAGGTTTGTTTCTTGGCTTTCAAATTCCTTCACTTTCAAGGTCACTTACCAATTATAATTGCCAATATCACTTTTGTTTCAGGAGCAGCTCTGTTGCTAAATTAATTTCAGAGGATTAAAAAAGAATTTCTGGGCTTTTGTTTGCTGGAAGATTTCTGATTACAGTTTCAATTTCCGTGCTTGTGATGGATCTGTTAANTGATGTATGATCTTTTTAATATGTTGTTGGATTCTGTTTGCTAGAATTTTGTTAATGATTTTTGCATCTGTGTTCATCAGTGTTATTGGCCTGTAGTTTTTTTTGTGGCATCCTTGTTAGGTTTTGGTATTAGGGTGATGGTGGCCTCGTAGAATGAGTTTGGAAGTTTACCTTCCTCTGTGATTTTCTGGAAGAGTTTGAGTAGTTCTTTTCTAAATTATCGGTAGAATTCAGCTATCAAGCTGTCTGATCCTGGGCTTTTGTTTGTGGAAGATTTCTGATTACAGTTTCAATATCCGTGCTTGTGATGCGTCTGTTAAGATTTTCTATTTTTTCCTGGTTCAATTTTGGAAAGTTGTACTTTTCTAAGAATTTGTCCATTTCTTCCAAATTGTCCATTTATTTGCATATAGTTGCTGATAGTAGTCTCTTATGATCCTTTGTATTTCTTATCTGTTGTGATCTCTCTATTTTCATTTCTAATTTTATTGATTTCATTTTTCTCCCTTTGTTTCTTGATTGAGTGTGGCTAATGGTTTGTCAATTTTATTTAACTTCTCAAAGAACCAGCTTTTGGCTTTGTTGATTTTTGCTATGGTCTCTTTTGTTTCTTTTGCATTTATTTCTGCCCTAATTTTTAAGATTTCTTTCCTTCTACTAACCCTGGGGTTCTCCATTTCTTCCTTTTCTAGTTGCTTTAGGTATAGAGTTAGGTTATTTATTTGACTTTTATCTTGTTTCCTGAGGTAAGCCTGTATTGCTATGAACCTTTCCCTTAGCACTGCTTTTACAGTGTCTTATCCGGTCCCATCACTTCATGGGAAATAGCCAGGGAAACAGTGGAAACAGTGTCAGACTTTATTTTGGAGGGCTACAAAATCACTGCAGATGATGATTGCAGCCATGAAATCAAAAGACACTTAATCCTTGGAAGGAATGTTATGAGCAACATAGATAGCATATTCAAAAGCAGAGACATTACTTTGCCAGCTAAGGTCCGTCTACTCAAGGTTATGGTTTCTCCAGCAGTCATGTATGGATGTGAGAGTTGGACTGTGAAGAAGGCTGAGCACCAAAGAATTGATGCTTTTGAACCGTGGTGTTGGAGAAGACTCTTGAGAGTCCCTTGGACTTCAAGGAGATCCAACCAGTCCATTCTGAAGGAGATCAGCCCTGGGATTTCTTTGGAAGGAATGATGCTAAAGCTGAAACTCCAATACTTTGGCCACCTCATGCGAAGAGCTGACTCATTGGAAAAGACTCTGATGCAGGGAGGGATTAGGGGCAGGAGGAGAAGGGGACGACAGAGGATGAAATGGCTGGATGGTATCACTGACTCGATGGACGTGAGTCTGAGTGAACTCTGGGAGTTGGTGATGGACAGGGAGGCCTGGAGTACTGCGATTCATGGGGTCGCAAATAGTCAGACTTGACTGAGTGACTGAACTGAACTGAACTGATAGATTTTGGGTTGTCATGTTTTCATTTTCATTCCTTTCTATGCATATTTTGATTTCTTCTGTGATTTGTTGGCTATTCAGCAGCATGTTGTTCATCCTCCATATGCTGGAATTTTTAATAGTNCGCAAATAGTCAGACTTGACTGAGTGACTGAACTGAACTGAACTGATAGATTTTGGGTTGTCATGTTTTCATTTTCATTCCTTTCTATGCATATTTTGATTTCTTCTGTGATTTGTTGGCTATTCAGCAGCATGTTGTTCATCCTCCATATGCTGGAATTTTTAATAGTTTTTCTCCTGTAACTGACATCTAATCTTACTGCATTATGGTCAGAAAAGATGCTTGGAATGATTTCAATTTTTTTAAAGTTACCAAGGCTAAATTTATGGCCCAAGATGTGATCTATCCTGGAGAAGATCCCTTGTGAGCCTGAGAAAAAGGTGAAATTCAGTGTTTTGGGGTGAAATGTCCTATAGATATCAATTAGGTCTAACTGGTCTNATATGTAAAATAGATAGGCAACAGGAATTTGCTGTGTGGCTCAGGAAACTCAAAGGGGCTCTGTATCAACCTAGAGGGGTGGAATGGGGAGGAAGATGCAGGGAGTTTCAAAAGGGAGAGGATATATGTATACCTATGACTGGTTCATGTTGAGGTTTGACAGAAAACAGCAAAATTCTGTAAAGCAATTATCCTTCAATAAAAGTCAAATTAATTTTTAAAAAGCTATGTTAAATTCCTTTTATTACCTTCACAAGATGTAGATTTTCCTTTCTTGTACATTCTAAATATTTTCCCTAACATTACCATTTCTCTGCTAATGACAACTTTAAAAATTATTTTTAATTTTCATATTTTCCAGTTTTATTGAGGTATAGTTGACAAATAAAAATTGTATATATTTAAGGTACACAGTGTGATGTTTCAATATATTCTAGCCTCCATTTCACTTATTTCTGTTCTGATTTTTATTATTTCTTTCCTTCTGCTAACTTTAGGATTTGTTTGTTCTTCTTTTCCTAGATACTTGAGGTATAAAGTTAGGTTGTTTATTTGAAATGTTTCTTATTTTATTAGTGTATGAATTTATTGCCATAAACTCCTTTCTTAGAACTTCTTTTACTGCATCCTGTAAGTTTTGGTATGTTGTGTTTCCATTTTTGTCTCAAAGTATTTTTTGATTTCTCTTTGACTTCTTCCTTGACTCATTGATTATTCAGGAGTATGTTGTTTGATTCTCATATATTTGTGAATTTTCCAATTTTCCTCCTGTTATTTATTTCTAGTTTTGTACCATTGTTGGGATCAGAAAAAATACTTGCTATGACTTCAGCCTTCTTGAATATGTTGAGACTTCTTTTANTCCATTTTTGTCTCAAAGTATTTTTTGATTTCTCTTTGACTTCTTCCTTGACTCATTGATTATTCAGGAGTATGTTGTTTGATTCTCATATATTTGTGAATTTTCCAATTTTCCTCCTGTTATTTATTTCTAGTTTTGTACCATTGTTGGGATCAGAAAAAATACTTGCTATGACTTCAGCCTTCTTGAATATGTTGAGACTTCTTTTAGGGCTCCAAATCTGATCTGCTCTGGAGAATGTTCCATGTATGCTTGAGATAAGTGTGTAATTTGGTGCTGTCAGATGATATATAGTGTTATTCAGGTCCACTTGTTTCCTTACTAATTTTCTGTCTGAATGATTTGTTCATTATTGAAAGTGAGGTATTGAAGTTTGAAACTGTTATTGTCACTGTCTTTCTCCCTTTGTGCATTTGTACATGTTCAATTGTGTCCGACTATTTGCAACCCCATGGATTGTGGCCCACCAGCTTCCTCTGTCCATGGGATTTTCTAGGCAAGAATACTGGAGTGAGTTGTCATTTCCTCCTCTAGGGGATCTTCGAACCCCATCTCTCTCTTTTTTAAAAAAATTATTTATTTTACTTGGAGGCTAATTACTTTACAATATTGTAGTGGCTTTTGCCATACGTTGACATGAATCAGCTATGGGTGTACATGTGTTCCCCATCCTGAAACCCCTCCCACCTCTCTCCCCATCCCATCCCTCTGGATCATCCCAGTGTACCAGCCCTGAGCACCCTGTCTCAAACATCGAACCTGGACTGGTGATCTGTTTCACATATAATAATATACATGTTTCAATGCCATTCTCTCCAATCATCCCACCCTCACCTTCTCCCACAGAGTCCAAAAGACTGTTCTATATATCTGTGTCTCTTTTGCTGTCTCGCATACAGGGTTATCATTACCATCTCTCTAAATTCCATATATATGTTTTAGTATACTGTGTTGGTGTTTTTATTTCTGGCTTACTTCACTCTGTATAATAAGCTCCAGTTTCATCCACCTCATTAGAACTGATTCAAATGTATTCTTTTTAATGGCTAAGTAATATTCCATTGTGTATATGTACCACAGCTTTCTTATCCATTCATCTGCTGATGGAACCCCATCTCTTATGTCTCCTGCATTGAGTGGGTGGATTCTTTACCAATTGTGCCTTCTGGGAAGTCCATTAGTTTTGTTAATATTTGCTTTATATATTTAGTTGCTCCAATGCTGGGGGCATATATATATATATATACTTAACATTGTTATTTTCTCTGATAATTTGACCCCTTTATTATTATATAATGACCTCCTTTGTCTCCTGTTACATTTTTGGACATAAAGTCTATTTTGTTTGATATAAGTATAGTCACCCCTGCTTTCTTTTGGTTACCATTTCCATGGAATATCTTTTTATCTACTTATTGTTGGCATATAAATAACCAGAAGACTGAGGTCAGGGAATCCTTACAGAAGGAGGGAGGGGTAATTTCTGTGAAAAAGTTGGCATTTTTTCCAGTCTTTACAGACTCGCTTCAATAGGAAAAGCTTGTAACCAGTTAATGCAGCCAGAGATTCTGGGTGGCTAGCTGGTGGGGTCTTAGAATGGGCTTAATGCTGGAGTTCTAGGATGGGCTTGTCTGGTGCTTGCATCAGTGAGTGGGTTGGCCTGGTGCTGGGGTAGGCCTGGTGACTGAGTCTGTAGGAACCAGCATGAAGCCTGGTACTTGGGGATGAGCCTGATTCTGAGTCTGTGGGGGCCAGCTTGATGCCAAAGTCCACCAAGGTCGGTCTGGTGTCTGGATCCACAGGGGGAGGGCTGGTGCATGGGCCAAGGGAGCAGGCCTGGAGCTAATGTGGGTAGGCAAGCCTGGTTCCTGGGTCCACACCTGGAGCGTGAGGTTGTGGGGGGCTGGCCTGATGTTTGGGCAGTCCTAGAGTCTGGGTCCATAGGGGATGGCTCAGAGCTGGGGTAGGCTGGGAACTTGGGTCTACAGGGACTGGCTGGGATTCTGGGGCTACTAGGATTTACTGGGGGAAGATCTAGAGCTAGACTCTGCAGCAAAGTTGGGTGCTGACTTCACTGTCCTTCCTCTTGGAGGAGAGTATCCCTTTCTGTGCTGCGTTGTGCAGGCCTGGGGGAAACATGACACGGGAATGTGGCACTGTCCTTCCATCCTTGTCAATATGTCTTTTCTGTGTCTGTGGTCTCTCCAGGTGCTGTAATCTCTTCTCACTTCTTGTAAAAGTAGCTTTGACCATGGGTGGTGGTTTAAGTTGTTGTTTCTGTTGGGGAAGTACTCTGATGTCTCCTGTTCTGTGCTCTGAAGAAGCTTTCACTTATGGAAAGTCTTTAGCCAGTGTCTAGTCCATGATAAAGTACTTTCCAACTCTGAAGGAACTTGAATTTGGCAAATTTCTACCTCTCTGTATAACGATTTGTAAAGAAGCAGAGAAATAAATATTCTTATGGAGCTTTATCTACACTGTGGCTTCTTTTTCACTCAGTAACTCTAAGGTACTCCACAATAGGGTCTAGAATCCAGGTGAGCATACAAAGAAAGAGAATATTTCCCATGTGACTTTGTTCTTTAGGACATTTGTTTCTCTGGTGGAAGTAGTTGTGTAGTTTACAATGTCCAGTAGCTGAATAAGAAAGGAATATTTGGTTGAAGCCAATCAGAATGAACTTCTGGGATACAAAAATAATTCTGAAATTTCTTAATAACTGTACCTACTATTAAAATTTCATAATAAATGTGCTTAATATTGTCTTTATCATAAAGAACTTTGGTAATGAAAATTAAAATCTTTGACATTAACATGCAGGATAACCATTTATCTGCTGGGAGAAATATCAATAACCTCAGATATGCAGATGACACTACCCTTATGGCAGAAAGTGAAGAGAAACTAAAAAGACTTGAAGAAAGTGAAAGTGGAGAGTGAAGAAGTTGGCTGAAAGCTCAACATTCAGAAAACAAAGATCATGGCATCCGGTCCCATCACTTCATG